>JADWQK010002383.1:3600000-4200000 GCA_017933935.1 Sesamia nonagrioides | reverse complement strand
ATTGTAATAAATTACAAGCAATCTCCGTTAAAATCCAACCCAACTCACAACTCCATCTCAAATAAGAAATTATACGATATCCAATTACTTCCAACAAGAATAAAATATAACTTTCATTCATTAAACAGGTTCAACTTCTCAACTAGATTTATGAATTAAAATTTAAACCTGCCAGACTGAAATCTTTTTAACACAAAGTTTCCCCAAGCGCTTAGTTGGTAGGTCGAGTGCTTGACAATTTTCAGAACTTTTTTGTTTATTAATCTGGAATCACCAATGGCATCCAGTGGAAATGGTGGCATGCTTGGATGTGTGCCAACTGGCAACAGAATGCGAACACCTATATGATTAATTGTTGTTTAATTTCCTATATGCGTGCTGTGTGAGTCACACAAAGGGCGATGGAAAGAGCTATGCTCGGAGTTTCTTTGCGCGATTGAGTCAGAAATGAAGCGATCCGCTGAAGAACCAAAGTCACTGACATAGCTCTTCGAGTCGCTAAAATTAAGTGGCAGTGGGCTGAGCACATTGCTCGTAGAACCGAAGGCCGATGGGTCAGGAAGGTTCTGGAGTGATGGCCACGTACTGGAAGACGCAGCGTAGGAAGGCCCCCAACAAGGTGGACCGATGGCCTGGTGAAGGTCGCGGGAAGCCGATGGATGCGGGCAGCACAAGACCGGTCATCGTGGAAAGCCTTGGGGGAGGCCTTTGTCCAGCATTGGACATCTATAGGCTGAAGAAGAAGAAGAATAAGGGCTTCTGAAAAGATTATGTTTGATATCGCCTTTGGGTTGTGAAGGTCGCTTCACGGAAAATATCGAGGTTTAGCCAAAATCAGCTATGAGACTGGTAAAGCTGACCCCAGACTCCAAAGCTGAAAAAACCTTCGGTTGTGACTGGGATTAACGCAGAGATGATGATGACCTGATATATTATTGTGAATAAATGTGTACCTCAATTTAAAAATCCAAGTCCCTTCATTTAATACCAGAGAAAACCTATTACAACGTAGTTGAATTTCTAATTTGCTTGTACAGAATTCTCAAAGTAAATATAAATTTTGGATTCAATTTAAATTTTGACTGTGTAATTTTGAATTAAACTTCGAGATTGAAATTATCCATACTAATATTATAAATGCGAAAGTAACTCTGTCTGTCTGTCTGTCTGTTACGCTTTCCCGCCTAAACCTCTCAACCGATTTTGATGAAATTTGGCACAGACAATCTTTAGACCCTGAGAAAGAACATAGGCTACCTATTATCCCGGAAAAATTTGATATTCCCGAGGGAAATCTAAAAAGCGCGATATAACCAAACTCCGCGCGGGCAAAGCCGCGGGCGGAAAGCTAGTAATTTATATATTCCAATTGACATGGTCGCCATTGTTCGTAAATGCTCAATATCCACCCCTACGTTGTTGATACCACTACGATCCAAACGAAGCGTTTCGCCTCGTCTTGTATACCATGTACATCTAAGGACTGGAACAATTTGCCTGGGGCAGTCTTCCCGTCTGATTACAATTTAAGTATCATCAAAGCTACAGTGAATATACTCTTAGTGAACTACTGGGCTTTGCCATCAACGATTGCGTTACTGCCTATCATCAGGCGCGTCGCATTGTTCTTGGTAATTGTTGAAAAGGAAAAAGTATTGAGTAGGCTAATTTCTTCATATGGGGTATTCAATAAGCAAACTACAATAGTCGGGAATGTGCGAGGGAATTGCATGATTTAATTCCCCCATCTCCGTTCCACCAGCGGACGACCCGTCGTACGGCTGGTTTTCACCCTTACGTTGTTAACACCACTACGATCCGGACGAAGCGTTTCGCCTCCTCCTTTATACCGCGTACATCGAGGGACTGGAACAATTTGCCAGCGGCGGTGTTTCCATCGGACTACAATTTGAGTGTCTTCAAGGCTAGAGTGAATAGGCTCTTAATAAACTAGTGCGCTTTACCATCAACGATTGCGTCACTGCTTACCATCAGGCAGGATTGCGGTCAAGCGCTGGTTTATAACATGTAAAAAAAAAAGTTTCTTACCTACTGATGTTAATTTCATGAACAGCTGTGGCTTCTGCCCAAACAAGCTACCCGGGTCGCTTGATCGGGTTAAGCTAGGCTTGCCGTGATTGGTCCGTGAATGGGTGACCATCTTCACTCTCTACTCGAAAAGTTCTCCAAAGCCCGGAGCACAGACGTAGAGTAGGCTCTCGGTCTTCTATAGGATGCATTCTGGTGAGTGTGCATGGGAATTACATGATTTAATTCCCCTATCTCCGTTCCACCATCGGACGACCCGTCGTACGGCGACTTTCCACCCTTACGTTGTTAACACCACTACGATCCGGACGAAGCGTATCGCTTACTCTTTTATTCCGCGTACATCGAGGGACTGGAACAATTTGCCAGCGGCGGTGTTTCCGTCACACTACAGTTTGAGTGTCTTCAAGGCTAGATTCAATAGGCTCTTAATAAACTAGCGCGCTTTACCATCAACGATCGCATCACTTCTTACCATCAGACGGGATTGCGGCCATGATTGGTTTCATGGACAGCAATAATATTTGATGGGCAGCATTTGGTGAAGTCGGGTATTTTCATCGGCCATACCCCAATGTTTGAAGACTAAAATCTTCAACCAGTGCGTCCTAACCGTCATGACTTACGGAGCCGAGACGTGGACACTAACGGTCAGACTAGTCCATAAGTTTAAAATCGCTTAGCGAGCTATGGAGCGGGCTATGTTGGAGGTCTCTCTAAAGGACCAAAGTCACATAGCTGAGAGGATTGACAAGCTGAAGTGGCAATGGGCTGGTCACATATGCCGCAGGACCGACAACCGTTGGGGTAAACGAGTCCTCGAGTAGAAACCGCGTCTCGACAAATGTAGCGTAGGACGCCCTTGGGTGAGATGGAGCGACGACATCAAAAAGACGGAGAACTTCTCAGGATCCTGCTTGTTGGCATGCGATGAAAGAGGCCTATGTCCAGCAGTGGACTAGTAGAGGCTGATGATGATGATGATATTTTGTCATCATCGCATTCATCAGAGAAGAGTCCCTCATTCTCTTTATAAAAGGGAAGAGATCAGTGATCACTATTTGGTGAGTTAACTTGGCGCGAGCACCATTGATGTCGTATATGTTCTAGTTACGCGGTAAATTAATTTTTAGTATTCGTCATAGTTTTTATCACACTACAATTTGAGTGTCTTCAAGGCTAGAGTGAATAGGCTCTTAATAAACTAGCGCGCTTTACCATCAACGATCGCATCACTGCTTACCATCAGGCGGGATTGCGGTCAAGCGCTAGTTTATAACATACTAGCTTTCCGCCCGCGGCTTCGCCCGCGTGGAGTTCGGTTATAGAATAGAATACTCTTTATTATGTACACCATATAGATTACAAAAACATAAATATAAAAATTTTACAAAGGGTGACACAATGGGCGGTCTTATCGCGCTTTTTAGATTTCCCTCGGTAATATCAAATTTTTCCGGGGTAAAAGGTAGCCCATGTTCTTTCTCAGGGTCTAAAGATTGTCTGTGCCAAATTTAATCAAAATCGGTTGAGAGGTTTAAGCGGGAAAGTGTAACAGACAGATAGACAGACAGACAGACAGACAGAAAGACAGACAAACAGACAGACAGACCGACAGACAGACAGACAGAGTTACTTTCGCATTTATAATATTAGTATGGATAAAAAAAAATTAGCGCGACGTTACTGCTATGTATCCTCTTTTTCTTTTTTTATTATAGGTATACTCCTCTTTGTGTTTCTCACATTTAGTATATTAGTTTTCATGTACATATCGTACGCTGGAACGGATCAGCGTCCTAATAATTGTTTTCTGCACTGCACGACGTCATTACATTGGCGCCGGCTGCTGCTGAAAATCAGCGCTGGAGCTCTGTCTTGCATGGGGTCGCAGCATAATGCTGAGCGACAGCCATTTTGAGTGGATGTCACGCATGTTTCCCTCTTCTTTTTATTTTATATATTTGTTACTTTTTTTTGGGTGTTTTTGCGTCTTGTTTACCAAAAGTAAAAGTACTAATTTTTTTTTTTTATTTATTGTAGTTAGCATGTTGCGATGTAGATGCCACAACAATTTCATCGACATTTTATTTGTCTAAGTGCTTCCGTTATACCTTTCACTACCCTTAATTACACCTTTTGCCATAGCGTTAACTTGAATAGCCACAAAAGAATAGAAGCAATCCACATCAGAACGACGAGAGCGAGTTTTTTTTTTACATAAACGCCATCCACGCGTTTAAAACGTTCGACGCTCTGAGTCGCTCCAAGGTCGCCGCTTAGAGCGACCCAATTAGAGCGCCGAACATCATAAATGTGTCGATCCCGTTAACATAGAAAAAACTCGCACTAGGCACAAAGATAAGCCCCCATGCCCACTTTGCCCTCTATTTAACAACCAAACGAAAGCCCTAATTAACATTCCAATGTACTCCACAACAAACTAACTAGACAAAAATCAGGACAAATAAAATGGTAGCACATTTTGAAAACCCTAATTCAACTAACTGGTACACTATACACACGTATTAAGCATGCCTGCCTGTAATTTGGCGTCTCCTCAACGCTCTGTTATTACTAACTTAGACCACTTAATTGCAACTATAAAACTTAACCCAACGGCAAATAGTTGAAATTCGAATAACAGAAGAAAATTAGGTTAATTATTATTAGAGGTCACCCCTATTGTTAGGTTAAGGAGTTCTGTGAGTGCTTTGTGAGTAACAATATTTAAAGTTTTAATTAAGAAACAAGAGATTGAAGCGCTGGCGCTGAAAATGTAGTATGATCGAAGGAGACAAAGGGAGTAATTGTTCAGGGACTTGAGAAGGAACAAAGCTTGTAAATAACCTTACATGCGGTTTGGTAAGGATACTACATCTTACCTGTAAGGGTACAAATCAAAAATTAAAAAAAAAGAAAAAATGTCCTAATCAACTGCCTACATCAACTGTCACTTTAATAAAACAAATAACAAAACTGCAATTTTAAACATACATATTATTTGAATTTATTTTATTTATAAATAGTTATTCAATACCATTATATTATGTTAATTATGGAGTTTAATTGGGTTCCCGATAATTGTTGTTATTTTTTGTTTTTTCTCTTTTCATTTTGATTCCGACATTTCTATGATTTTTTGTTTCGTCCCTCCATTATGTGCCAGTCTACCTAATGAGGAATTATTAAGTATTATTATTTTTTGGATTGTAATGTCTCACTGTGATACTACTTACGTGTGTTATTGTTACTGTATTATTCCATTTTATTATTTTACCTTGGATTTGCAATGTAATCTGAAGTGTTATGTGATCCTATGTAGTGTTGAGTAGAATTATTAATAACTAGCTTTCCGCCCGCGGCTTCGCCCGCGTAAATTTCGGTTATATCGCGCTTTTCAGATTTCCCTCGGGAACATCAAATTTTTCCGGGATAAAAGGTAGCCTATGTCCTTGCTCAGGGTCTAAAGACTGTGTGCTTTCCGCCCGCGGCTTCGCCCGCGTGGAGTTCGGTTATATCGCGCTTTTTAGATTTCCCTCGGGAACATCAAATTTTTCCGGGACAAAAGGTAGCCTATGTTCTTTCTCAGAGTCTATAGATTGTCTGTGCCAAATTTCATCAAAATCGGTTGAGAGGTTTAGGCGGGAAAGCGTAACAGACAGACAGACAGACAGACAGACAGAGTTACTTTCGCATTTATAATATTAGTATGGATGTATGCCTTTAAGTGATGTATTTGCACAAAACTGTAGACCTATAATTGCTTTTTATACTACCATTATTGTAAATATGTCGTTGGTGTGCCAAAGTAAATAATTAAGATGTAGTAGGTACATACGTCATGTCACACTACAATTCTCATACTAAACACAATCTCTAACTTCAACTTTTGATCAATGGCCCCTGTGGAATAGATACCACAATTTTGACGATAACACATGTAACAAATTATAGAAACTCTTTGAAAATTTTATTTCACAATAATGGCGGGTATCGCCAATGACTGTCGAAAAAGACGGCCAAGTGACCTCTATGCTGCGATATTTCAATGTTCTTTATGAAATATTTACTGAATGCACTTTTTACTACATTAATCACGCGCTTTTATTTAGTAAACAACACTTTAAATAATTTAAAATCCAATGAAAAAATGAACGTGACACTCAGCTTTCCCGCCAAACCTCTTACACACTCTCTATCAAACTGTTTTGTTATTCACCGTGCTTTATTTGCTTATTCCTATATAAAACAATGCTTCAAAGAACAAATGTCAATCAATACTCGAAGAAGGCATCGCCAGACAGCGACAGTAATGGACGTAAGATAATTTGGCCTAAATTAATAATATAATACGATACCTCAAGGATATTGAAAATGAACTAAGGTAAAGTAGTTTGTGTTATTTGAAGTTAAATATCAACTTTATTTGAACTTACATTAAGTTAATTTTAGAATGACTAACAGCCTTCATAAGTTATAAAACATCTTGAAGTTATAGCACAAATTTGGCATGTTATAAAGGAGAAAAGTCACTATGCTTTAAAGCAAATAACTATATTCCATTCTATTCTATTCTAAAACGTATTTTTCCATAAGCTTTTTATTTTTAAAGGCAGATTATTTGAATTCATATAATTCTTTATCTTTTTGAACCCAGCAATGCATAAATATGTAAGCCGTCACGCCTTTTAGCCTGGAGGTTTTTATTTCTATAAAAAGTTTCTATTTACTTATATTTCTACTTTTTTATGACTATTTTCCTTTTTTTTTGGCTTTATCTCCATATTGACGTGGCTAGCTGACATATAGTAAATAATTCAATTTAATGTTCTGTATTTTGTAATGTTAGTTACTCGGTGATAGGCCATAATATCGGCTGCCGGCAGAAGTTACTAATCACCAGACAAAGTCTTGCCACCAAGCGAGTCGCCATGTCCCAGCATGTTGTCTAGTGAAGCCGTACGGAGGACGGGTCTGCGCAGTTGTGTTGCGATGTGTACCGGGTACGATATGCTAAATGTTGTTGAGTCGGGAGTTTGGTCGTGGAGGGTCTTCACAACAATCTCCCTCTGGCGCAGCATCGTTGGTCGTGTTGTTGGGTTTAACGTTACATCACATCGCTCAACTGCCGTCTTCCTTCCTATTCACTAAACCTGTATAGAAATTATGTGCTGCTGGGTTTTTATTCCACCACTTCTTTCCAGCGAAAACACTAGGAAGTGGCTGAAGGACTAGCGTTTAAGAGTTTTTATGTAATTTTGATGTTCAAAAAGTGTTGATAGTCAACTTCAATTGAATAAATTACTTTTTGATTGAGATTTTTGGAAAATAAGCTGCGTGAAATTTAGATAAAATCAATTATTTTTGTGACCGCCGATTATAACCTGAATCTATTTGGTTACAGTATTAGTCCAAAGCTAATTTAAGCTTTACTTAGGATTAATTATAAATCAAAGATTTTGGTAATCCTTAAATAATAATGTAGGTTATTGCCCGCGGCTTCGCTCGCTTGTACGGGGGGCGACTGGTAAGTTCGGGGCCTGTGGTACTTAGTGAATGAAAATAATGGTATTCTGTTTTTTTTATTTTTCAATATAATCCCTGTCAAATTAAATACACTTTTCAAATCTCGTACAATAAGCGTTTAACGGAAATGGTATTTACGGAGAAGGCAGCCGTAAAAATCCATTTTGTAGAGAAACACACAACAAAATACTACTTTTTCAGTGACATAAAGTTTTTAGTATGCAACGCGTAACGCTAAGGTTTTATACCTACCAAGGGCATAGCTTTTTTGGATGATATTAAACTAAGCTTTTAAGGCAGTCTTCCCACTTCGCGCGGTAAACGAACGCGTTCTCCTAAAAACAGCACTTCCCACGCCAATTTCTCATTTCTCTCCTGTTCGACTGCTTAGCGAGGCTGACCTAGTAAATTATTGGTCATTCACTCTAGTTCCTTTAAGTAAGTAATCAATTAGTGAAATTCACTCGCTGCCACAGAAAATGGTAGGCGTCTTCAACGCCACCTTTTCCACTTTAGAATTTCTTTGGTCTCTCCTTTTTATTCTCCTTTTTGGTGTTCCGTACCTCAAAAGGAAAAAACGGAGCCCTTATAGGATCACTTTGTTGTCCGTCTGTCTGTCTGTCTGTCTGTCTGTCTGTCTGTCTGTCACCACCCTTTATCTCAAGAACGCGTGGACGTATCAAGCTGAAATTCACATGAAATACTCGGGTCTATTGTCCCTTTAAGCTGTGAAAATATCAAACTTCTAAGCCAAGCCAATCAAAAGATACAGCCGATTATGTCGATATTTTCAACAAATTTTCGACACTCGCAAAGGAATCAAAACCTACAGGATACTTCCCGTAAACTCAGAATCTTGAAAATTGGCATGAAGCATTGTCATATAATGCAAATATAGGAAAAATTGCGAAAATCACATTTTTTTAGTTATATAATATAATAAACATATTTTAATAAAATGGAACTTACTGCCTTATTTCTCACGAACGAATAAAGTTATCAAATTGAAATTTATACCAAATACCTAGGTCTATTGTCCCTTTAAGCTGTGAAAATATCAAACTTCTAAGCCAAGCCAATCAAAAGATACAGCCGATATGTCGATATTTTCAACAAATTTTCGACACTCGCAAAGAATCAAAACCTACAGGATACTTCTCGTAAACTCAGAATCTTGAAATTTGGCATGAAGGATTGTCATATAATGCAAATATAGGAAAAATTGCGAAAATCACATTTTTTGAGTTATATAGTATATTAAACATATTTTAATAAAATGGAACTTACTACCTTATTTCTCACGAACAAATAAAGTTATCAAATTGAAATTTATACCAAATACCTAGGTCTATTGTCCCTTTAAGCTGTGAAAATATCAAACTTCTAAGCAAAGCCAATCAAAAGATACAGCCGATATGTCGATATTTTCAACAAATTTTCGACACTCGCAAAGGAATCAAAACCTACAGGATACTTCCCGTAAACTCAGAATCTTGAAATTTGGTACGAAGGATTGTCATATAATGCAAATATAGGAAAAATTGCGAAAATCACATTTTTTTAGTTATATAATATAATAAACATATTTTAATAAAATGAAACTTACTACCTTATTTCTCACGAACTAATAAAGGTATCAAATTGAAATTTATACCAAATACCTAGGTCTATTGTCCCTTTAAGTGAAAAAATCAAACTTCTAAGTTAAAGCGATCAAAAGATACAGCAGTTTATACCGATACCTTAGACGAATTTCCGTCACATGCTAGGGAATCAAAACCTACAAGCAAAGACATTAAAATTATATTTACAATAGACAGGACATCACGAACAAAATCGTAAGCCAATACTTTTATCGACTTGGTTAAAAGTCGCTCAGTCTAGTCTGCGCGTCAGGACGTAATTTGTGTCCACCAAGAATAAACATTTTCTAAGGAAATATGCCATGTTGCGCTTTGTGTTACTGTACATCTCGTTATAGTAAAACGACTGGACCTAACTTCGGAATGTTTTTCTATGAATTATTTATATTTCGTCTGCAATTCAAATTTAAAAAATATCTTAGTTCTAGAAAATTTTCCATTATTGTAATAAGTGCCCTCTATTGTTGAGTAGTTTTACTATTTTCTTGTAGAGATGTAGTAATGTTGTTTATCGATTTAGTTATCGATAATACTTATTAAGATGAATACATTTTGTTGTATTTTATTGACATTTAAAATATAGCTAAATAAACTTAAAATATTACCTTATTTCAAGTTTATTTATTATTAACTCTATTTAAACATAATCATATCATATTAATAAACAAAATTGAATGAACAATTACTATTCATTTATCTAGGTTTTTGTTATTTTTGGTTTCCGAATAAAAATAATGTCGTAGGGAAAAAGTGGATACGATTTGTCCAGATAGACCGTAGAGAAGAAAATTGGCTTCCGTCTCATTCGTCGAAATTATGCTCAATGCATTTTAAAAGAGAAGTTATCTACTTTGGAAAGACTTGTCGATCAAATTTAAAAAAAAAAGAATCGGTACCTTGTATTAGAAATGAAATAGTAAGTTATTAATTTCAGTACTTTTCTACTTAACCGTAAAAATTGGAATAAAATTTACGGTTAAGTGGATAAGTACATAGATTACATAACTTATTTATAATGAAATATATTCATAAAATATGTAGGTACGTATATGTAGTACAATGATTGTGAGCTACTTTGTGATTTTGAGGATTCCGTACCTAAAAGGTAAAACGAACCCTATTCATGAGACTTCTCTGTTCGCCTGTCCGTCTGTCACCAGGCTGTATCTCATAAACCGTAATAGCGAGACAGTTGTAATTTCCAGAGATTGTGTTAGTATTTCTGTTGCCGCTATAACAACAAGTACTAAGAATAAAAATAATAAAATATTTAAGGAGGCTCCCATACAACAAACGTGAATTTTTGCCGTTTTTTGCTCCATATTAATAACGGAAACAGATAGACGCTTAAAATGTTCACAGAATATTTGGTTATATATTCAAATTACAAATAAATAATTAAAATAAAATAAATACTGAAGGCGGGCTCCCATACAATAACCGTGATTTTTTGCCGTTTTTAAAGATAATGGCGTACGAATCTTGTAAAGGTCTTGCTCCAGCAGACTACCATTTTTGTCGTGATTTGGACAATTATCTACGTGACAAGAAGTTTTCTTCCCAGGAGGCAGTTCTGCTTTCACACAGTTTGTGCAGTCTAGATCCTCAGAGTTCTATCACAAAGGCATAAACGACCTTCCTATATATTGATTATAAATGAATTATTTAAAAATTAAAAAATAAGCAATTATTTAGATTTTCAGTACTAATCGGCAATTTTAAACTTTAACGCCTATTATATTAAAAGAATTATATAAATAAGAAACTTGTAAACTTGAAATTATCCATAATTATTCTCCTTCCTAATTTTTTCTTTCAAGCTATCATAATGCGAGAAAACATCGTCGTAGTAACTTCTTTGAATATTATCGATAACTTTATATCGAAATGATACAAACCCTACCACAGTTTTTTGCATTGCCATTTAAAAATATTTGCAAACAAACGCGTAAAAAGAATAATTTTGCTAAAAACGAAATGCAAACGAAAATTGCAAAACAAAATGCGCTTTATGGCCTAAAAGGTCTATTACACTCAAAAATCGCAATAAACTGAGCGTTAAAATAATTCGTAAGCATAAAACATCTTAATTGCCAATAGACGGTGTCACGGTAAATGAATAGTAGCGAATAAAATTCTAAAACAGTTTTTGTTTGTACAACACAAGTTTCACTTAATTTATTTACTTTTCAATATTTATTTACCCGATTTGAACTTTACTAGGGTATTAAATCGGATCTGGCTACATAGACTACACTGGCCACCTGCCGGGCAATAGCTGAATATATTTTATATAAACTTATTTCATTTTTACTATTTGATGTCTCCAATTGTCGATCTAATTTTGCTATATTGTACTAGATGGCGGAACTGAGCCATGGGATCACAGTTTTTCTATGCCATTTTGACACATGCCCTCTCTATATATCTTAAATCTCTTTGCCTACAAGGTACTTCCCGTGAACTCAGAATCTTGAAATTCGGCACGAAGCAACGTTATATTATAGTACAGACAGATAAAGGAAAAATTGTGAAAATGATAAATTTGAAGTTACATAAAATATTAAAATATTATTTTTGCTTACATGACATAAAATATTTTTTTAATAATTATAAACTTACTACCTACCCTTTTTCACATGAACGCGTAGAGATATTAAAGTTGAAATTCATATCAAACACTTCTTAAATCTAATTGCCTCTAAACTGTGAAAAATTCTAAATCAATGCTAGTATTATAAATACGAAAATAACTCTGTCTGTAAACCTCTCAACCGATTTTGATGAAGTTTGAAACAGACAATCTTTAGACCCTGAGAAAGAACATAGGCTACCTTTTATCCCGGAAAAATTTGATGTTCTCGAGGGGAATTTAAACAGCGCGATATAACCGAACCGGGCGAAGCCGCTGGCGGAAAGCTAGTACGTCATAAATTGTAAACCGCTACGTTTGTACAGCGGAACCCTCGGTGTGCGAGTCCGACTCGCATTTGGCCGGTTTTTTTTCATTGAAAGTTAAACGATGAACCTGTCACTGACATATCCATGATTTATCAACGGTCACAATCCAAATTTGTCCAAATCAATCTGACACAAAATTGCAATAATTTTGAAACTGAAAATTCTTAATCGTTTATTTTTAATCTTATCTTACCTCGTTAGTTTTTAATCGTTTCATTGGGGGCATGAGGAACAGGGAGTGAAGTTCACTCATTCTCCATAGAAAAAGGATGATCCTCCGACCAGACGTGTGTTATGTCTGGCGGGCCCAATGCTAGAAATTGGAAGTTGTATGTATGCTAGTTGCACGGTAAACTCTGATTGCGAGATGTAGAATTCTTGTGACGTCTCTCTAACGCGTTGTTCCATGTGGCGATTGTAGGTACGGCTACAGTTTCTCTAATTAATGACTCCAGCAAATAGTTTTATTGTAAACAAGATAATGAGTAATCAACAAGTGCCTTAAATCGCGAACTTATCAGCACAACAACAATTCTCACATGACAGAAAATATCATTTAAGGTAATAAAAGTAATCCAGATTATAAACTTATTCATAAAATACATCCAGATAAATCGCCAACTGGACAAAAAATCTAAAAACTATATTTTCGGCACCAGATTATTTCCGTAAAAATACCTTTTTTGATATCCAAGTACAGTTTCGACTTTCCCACTATTTTATTATATATGAATATAGAAATTAGAAAAAAAAACTATCAATATTAAAATCTTAATATAAAATCATTGAGGCATTCAAACTTGCACCTGGCACAGCAATACCATGCCTACAAACCGTCATTGTTTCACAGTAGCCTTTCGACTATACATTGTTACTAGGTAAGTACCCAAATTCTTGGCATAGCAATCTGGAAATTTTGCTCGTAGAGCCTAGAGCTCATAAGCGTCCTTCTACCCAATATTCCTGGTAATATAGCGGTACTAGAACGCTTCCAAACCAGGTACTCATGTGTGCGTCAGAGTAGGTAATAAACGGAAGATATATGTCCATGGAGTTTCTTGCACGTTCTTTTCCATAGAGATCTACGCTTTGGAACGTGCAATTTAACTTCACTTTTCTTGTACTGACCGACATTGACTATTCAAAAGTACCAAGTGATGGTTAATTTGAAATAAACAATTTTGATTTGATTTGATTTGTAGAATCTTGTGTTTAATAACTTTAGTCCGTTCTCAAAAAAGTTACATCATTCCGTAAAAAAATGTAGATATATATAATACTAGCTTTCCGCCCGCGGCTTCGCCCGCGTGGAGTTCGATTATATCGCGCTTTTTAGATTTCCCTCGGGAACATCAAATTTTCCGGGATAAAAGGTAGCTTATGTTCTTTCTCAGGGTCTAAAGACTGTCTGTGCCAAATTTCATCAAAATTGGTTGAGAGGTTTAAGCGGGAAAGCGTAACAGACAGACAGAGTTACTTTCACATTTATAATATTAGTATGGACCTAACTCAATCTGTACTAATAAATAAAGCGGAAGAGTTTGGAGATCTCGGGAACTACTGGTCCGATTTGAAAAATTCTTTTTGCGTTGGATAGCCCATTAATCCAGAAGGGCTTTAGGCTACATAACAATATTACGCTGCGACCAATAGGAGCGGGGCATATAAAAACATATCGAAATCTACCCGGATGAAACCGCGAGGCGCAGCTAAGAAAAGAAAAGATTTTAACATAGGTTTTAAATGGCATCATTCATTTCGTACCGTAGAATTATTAATTATAGTAAGAATAAAAACCCGCCTTCTCACATTTTACTAACCAATAATGATAGTATATTATTAATCTGTTATCTGAAATTAAAAGTGCCAAAATTCATACTTTTGTAACCTATTAAATAATGTAACCTATGTAGTTAAATTATATTTTTGACAATGGAAAAACACATTTGTGCGTATATTTTCTACACTCTCATTTATATAATGAGAGTGTAGAAAATCTATCTTATATCTATTTTAAAAATGTAAGCTAATCACGCATCCGTAAATTTTTGACAGTAACGTGACTCTATAACATTCTCAAATTAATTATTGCTGCTTTTTACTTCATTGATTCGAAATAACCACTGTGATTGGGCTAAGAATTTTGTAATGGCGAAAATGAGCTCATAGGGCCTAGAACAGATGGCAGATGAGGTAGAATAGTGCTGGACTGGAGACCGAGGCCTGACAAGTACTCACTTTGAGCAGTAAGATAGACTGAGGACCTGGTTAAAAATGCTAAATATCTCTGGCTTAGGAAGGCTAGAAACAAAGGAAAATAACGTGTATTACTTGTTGCCTACACTCAGCAATGGGTGGCGAAAGATTGAATAAGAATTTTTGAAACACGATCTGTACATATATTACTAGTTAATATACTGAAATACTATTGTATGTGTATAGCTATTGTGGCCGTATCGACTGTATGGCCTATCGTCCATAGTATTTTTGTTTGGTGATGGTATACTGATATTTCTTCGATAGCTGGACTGCATTTCTTAGGCGCGTCTTCTGGGAAACTCGGTGGAATCCCCACGAACCCCAAGCACATACAAATGACACAAGGGTGGACTTACGGGATTCCCAGTGCTGCACTCTCCGGGTTGTGATGGAAGCCTCCACAAATGTTCACTTGGTCACTTTATTGGTGGTTTCAAGGGGTAATTACTGATTTATAGAATTTTTATGATAAGCTGGCCGGCGCGCCTGGTGAACTTTTTTCGATGTTGTTGAAGAGAGAGTGAGGGAAGTTATTCGTGAGCGCTGAATGTAAATGAATGGGAAGGAACCGGGAAATTTGGATTTGCTTGATATAAGAATGGTTCCATGCTTTAACAATTTTTATTTTATAAAATATGTCTTGACCGCGATCCCGACTGATGGTAAGTAGTAATGCACTGACTTTTTATTAGTTATCAAAAACTAGAAACTCAAATCACTAAGGAGTAACCAGAATGCCAAAACACTAGTATTTCAATAGTGGTCTGTACATGAAACGACATGCTTTTCCAACAACTTTGTGATTGCGACGACTCTTGTGTGACGATGCAGTCCGCCTTTTGTAGGACGGCAAAAACTCTTTTAATATAAATCCCACGAGTAAGGGCGGGCTTGAGGGTGTTTTTCTTGTAAAATCCTGACTTGTAACTATTGATTCCACGGCACGTAAATTTTGCTTTTAACTTATATACTTAAATCATATACCTCTTACTTAAAATGTAAACATTAAACCATGTGTACTTATAAATTACTTGGAATTTTATTCCATAAAAGAACTTCAATAAACCAGTTCTTTTATATAACTGATATGTAATATCGAATTTGTTATATAAATGTATGTTTAACGTTAAAAAATGTAATATAATATTAACATACCTACACTTCTTACCATTCATTCCAGCAGGTCAGAAGAAGCGTTCCAGCACTATTTGGTGCTGTTCTAATTATTTTCCACGACACAAGGACTCAGTATCCATCCACAAATAGATCACAGACAAAGATAAATAACGTGCATTACTTGTTGCCTACACTCAGCATTGGGTGGCGATAGACTGCATAAGACTTTTAGATACACGGACTTTACTTATAAAATTGGTCAATATACTGGAATACTATTATATGTGTATGGCTATTCCATTCATTAACTTATAACTTACTAGCTTTCCGCCCGCGGCTTCGCCCGCGTGGAATTCGGTTATATCGCGCTTTTTAGATTTACCTCGGGAATATCATTTTTTTTTTTCAATAAAATGTAGCCTATGTCCTTTCTCAAGATCTAAAGATTGTATGTGCCAAATTTCATTAAAATCGGTTGAGAGGTTTAAGCGGGAAAGCGTAACAGACAGACAGAGTTACATTCGCATTTATAATATTGGTATGCATTCATAACTATTCCATTAATTATTATTATTCCTCAACCTTATCGCTAAGTTTCGACGACTCGATGGCCTTTCAACATTGGGAACTCTAACTTCTAAACACAATACTTTTACTAATATCTTCTTCTTCTCCTTCAACGTATAGATGTCCACTGCTGGACAAAGGCCTCCCTCAAGGCTTTCTCATTGGGGGGGTTTGCCATAATCCCCACGCTTGGCAGGCGGGTTGGGGATCGCAGTGATTTGATATTCCACAGCAGAAGCGCTGCTGCCTGCTTCCCTGGTGAGAGTTCCCTTTGTCGCATCTTACGATACCCACTGGTGGATGTGGGTTGGTACTATTCTAAGCCCGGCACCACACGGGTTACTAATATAATATATCTTATTCTATCTATCATTGTAATAACAACATTTTACAATATTACCTATAAGTTTTTGACAATATTCTTTATAACATCAAAACCCAGAACACAAAATAGATCCAGCTATTTAGGCATTATATCCCCGAGAAACATTACAATAAACAACCTTTTTAAAATTTCCGGAGTTCGAAAAACCAATAGCCGTGTTATTGCGACTCTATACCCCGAAACCAGTGGATAATAGATTAGTGATTCAAAAAGCGTAAAACATCAGAAATAAAATATTCACAAAACAAGGCGTCGCCTAAAAAAAAACTTATTTTTATAATTTAACTTTCCAAAGGCGAAATTTGACGCTGAAAAATTGTAGCTTTATATTTTTGTTCGCTCATTTTTCAGGAGGGGAGAGACTGAAAAATGTCCAAATAACAAAATTAATTCAACGTTCCCCGGCCGAGATTAAATTAAATCGTTTCCTTGTTCTGCCCTTACGACTAGCCGCTTTAATACGCATTGTACCAATATGAATTCATTCTGTTTTTGTCAGTTTTCATGTTGTAACAAAAGATGTAATAGTATTCCTCTGCGGGTCTCGGGTTTGTAAACATACGGTTCTGCATTAGGAGCGTATCTGCTGCTCGTGGGCTATTCATTTGTTTGAGTTTTAATACCTGTTCACTTTATGCAGGGTTTCTGCTATCCACAATGCGTACTTAATGAGACCGGCAGTGAAAGAAAGAAAGAAAAGAAGAGAAAGAAAATATGTTTATTTGCGGTAAACATGACGTGACAGTGTACAAAAACAACTGAGTGATAATAGTTGACATGCGTCACATCCACGCAAATGGCTATCGCTCAGCATTATACTGTGACCCTATGCAAAACAGAGTCCAGCGCTGGTTGGTAGTTTGTGACATTCTGTAACCTTCCTGAAGTAAACGCGGAGAGAACTGTTATTATACCCGTGTGGTACCGGGCATAGAATAGGTGGGTGGGTGTCCTAAGAGGCGACTGAGGAACTCTCACCAGGGACGCGGGCAATAGCGCTTCTGTGGAATAACAAATTTCTGCGATATCCAACCCGCCTGCCAAGCGTGGGGATTATGGCAATGCCCTCTAATGGAATGAAAGCCTTGGGAGATGCCTTTGTCCGGCAGTGGGCTTCTATGGGCTGAAAAGAAGAAGACGAAGAAGAACTGTCATTACAGGAAATACTAAGGATTGACAACTCATTCTAAGCTCATTTTCCTTAACTTTTCACAGTGATTTTGAGAATTGAGAGTTTTTTTTTTATGAATTGGTCAACTGTACAGAAGTTAAAAACAAGATTTGAACCAAACGTTTTTAGATCGTTTTTGAGAAATATTTAACACTTGTATTGATCCTTTTGCAAGTCTTAAAACTTTACTACTAACACACATGCCTACAGTGTATATACTGTTACAAATGCACCTTATGTCAATAGCTTAAGGTTCAGTATTGCGTAACATTTCTTACGTAACTTTTAAGTCCTTTATCATGAGACCTAGGCATTATAGAGTTACGATCTAAAAATGCATTGGTAGGCCTAAGGTGATCTATCTAACAGTATAGGTTACATCAATATTAACAACGAAGTTTCGGCATCGAAATTACTAGAAACTCGTCTCCTATGAAGTACCTGATGCACTTCTGTGGTGTTATTGTGTGTGTACGACACGGACTTCGTGGATTTAAGGGAAGACTTCAGTGCGACATCAGCTACGGTCTACTTGTCATTGCCTACTATCGACTGTACCGTCGGTGTCAATAAATCTCGTAACCCCTAACCGGCACTCTAATACCCCCTGGCCCGTAACAATACGTTAGTACCTATAACAATGAACAACCTAAATGAACAATTATAATTAACCTAAATGATCTTCCCCAAAACTTGGTAATTTTTTAAAAGTGACAACACCATTTTATACAGTATTATTATGAGTGATGCGACCACGTGCCGCGTGCCCTGCCTTCACCCGCGCATGTATACCTACCGTGTTGCCTACCGCACATGTATTAAGTTACCTCGCTTTTTCGAAATAATATTTTTTTTTTTTGGGGTATTCTTTTTTATAAGTTTATCCCGGCTTTGTAGGCATTAGTAGAATCAGTTATGGATACCTTACAATACCTTCAGGAATCGAACAGGGTTTTCTTTACATCTATACTATCTAATATATAAAGCTGAAGAGTTTGTTTGTTTGTTTGTGCGCGCTAATCTCGGGTACTACTGGTCCGATTTGAAAAATTCTTTTTGCGTTGGATAGTCCATTAATCCAGGAAGGCTGTATATAACATCACGCTGCGACCAACGGGAGCGGAGCATAACTAACTCCACGCGAACGAAGTCGCTGGCGGCAGCTAGTATTGTATACAACACCACATGCGAACAACACTTCATACAGACATCACGCAACTGCTGCATCTCATCAATTTACTTACACACACAGTGCAAATATTTGTATGCATGAATATGAATATTTACACTGGTCTGGGCGTGCCTCGGAAAGCACGTTAAGCCGTTGGTCCCGGTTGCCATACGAACATCTAGTAGTAGTCGTTACGGGTTGTTGGAGCCCTCAAAAGTCCAACAACTGGTCTAGCTGCAATGCTTCGATGTTCTTCAATTCGATAATTCTTCTTATCAAGATCAAGGTGGAACTATGGCGTTATTATAGCCACACACAAATGACACACAACAACGTTACTAAAATCACCTTCCACAGTCCTTTTTTTTTTCTATTCCTCAAGTGGCATGCGCCCGTTCACTTAATATTTTCGTATATTTAACTAAAACATCATAGTGCCTTGCCACAGCACTTTTAACAGCTTGAACCCATTACGCTGTCGTTACGTAAATACTTTTAGCTTATGTACATACCTTTACATAATGTTTGTTGAACTCTCTCAAGGATACATTGTCTTTTTAGGGCCAGCCTGTGTAATGCTTCGTTAAAAAAATTCCTGGATTTTTTGGGCAAATGACGTCTGCATTTTCCGCCTTTTTATCATTAGTACTTAACTTTGTTTTTAAGAGCTACTTCGCATTATCCTTTTTGTTTTTTAATGGAAAAAATGAGACATTGTTAGGCCATGACGTCACACTTTCCAACATGCCTATCAACGTGATGTCATCCCCCAAGGGTTAGGCAAAACTGGCGGAATGTGGGAGTACTATATCTATAGTAGAGTAAGTTTCACGGTGCTGCACACCTCTATCCTATTTCAACTTAAACAAATACCAACTTTATTTCTATGTCGATTGAGTTAATTTCAGAGTGACCATGCATTAGCTATCGAAAAGTAATACAATTTTTAGACGATATAGCGTAAATTATACCTTATTGTGTGGAAATTAAAGTTATTTTTCTATAAATTCACATTCATCTACATTTTTTGTCAAATGAGTCCCAAATGTACATACACCCACATCCATAGAAAACTCACATTTGAAGAAATGTGAGTATTCTTTGGATGTGGATGTCGGTTATAATAATAATAATATCTTTATTCAAGTAACAAAGACTCATACTGTTATGATTAAGGCCTATGTACCATCTTTGAGGAGTGACTAGAGAGGTGCCACGACGCCCTCACGCTCCGCCTGAAGCAGGTCCTCACCGGACATGGCTGTTCCGAGAGGTTCCTGTTCCGGATAAGGCGGAAGAAAACGCCAGGATGTCACTACTATGGGGTTCGCCTTGAGGACACGTTGGAGCATGCGGTGGGGATCTGCCCGGCTTGGGTAGAGCGCCGACGTGTCCTCGTAGTGGCGATCATCGACGTTCTCTCGCGTCCGGTCCTGGTCCGGAGCAAGAGTGCATGGCACGCCGTCAGCTCGACCGAGACGAAGGCGCATTGTGTTTCACGCGCGCCTCAAAGAGATGTCAGCACATTCTGACGGAGTCCACGAAGACCTATGCCTCCTGGATCAGAGTTGCGGGTTGCTTAAAAGAAACCGTGCCCCTGGCGCACAGGCAAGTAAAGAATCACGGATGGGCTATAGTCAGTAAAAGTCTGACACGCCCTTCCGCTCCGCCCAAAGCGGGAGAGGTCTTTTGATGATTTCCCAACTAGAACATAAAAAAAGGTGAGTCGACGGCCGTTAGCAAGTATAAATAGGGTGCGAGCTTACAACCACACACACAGCCAGGTACAAATCCAGACTCCAACCTGCTACTGAGATTTTCCAAAAGGGAAATCCCAAGGTGATTTTTCCCGACCAGTGAATCGTAATCCAGGACCTCATCTTCTACAGCAGCGGTTACGAACACCAGACCGGCGTGGAAGTGCTATCATAAAATTATCTTCAGACAAGTGAAGCGATTTTTATCATGAGGCATATGAAAATAGCCTCATATACAATATTCTCTTGTACATTACATTGCGCAGTAATGTAGTAATAACTCAGCCCATAGCAGTTCCCTGTCAGACATAGGTCTCTCCCTCTTCTCGCTACTCTACAATACTCTATTCTCCAGCTTCCGCATTAGTTTGTCACAGTTTCTTTCATAAGTTTATCACTAAAATTATTCTGTTATTTAACCACTTTATTTAGGTATGTACACAAATATACAGATTGTTTGGCAGAGCATTGAACATGCAAAAATAGTGGATGGCTGGGGTCGTCTGCTACTTACTCAGCCCTGAATTTTTGTAGCCCTGGAGCTCTGATATTTAAAAAAAAAGTTTTTCTTCATCTAGTTTTCCTACTTTCTTAGGTGTACAGTGTATTTTTTTTAAATCGGTAATATAGGCAATAATTCTGTATTCTTTTCTAATTTTTGATTTATGTAGATTCTTAAAAAAATCATTGCTTTGTTTAGATGTGACCCAGTTGTGAGCCATCAATCTTACAGAAAGATGTAAACAATTATTAAATCTTAATTTCAACTTGCATTACAAATATTCAGGGGGCCAAGTCCAAATAAATTTGGGCCGAGTAAGTTTCAGATGACCCCACCCATCCACCTTATTCGCATGTTCAACGTTCTGCCAAACATCCTGTATAAACAGACAAGAAAATACAGAAACGAAAAAATGGTAAAATCAAAACAACTTAGTTTGTCCTTAGTATTGCTGTAAAATACAGGCCACAGCAAGACTAATATGGTTACAGGTATATCTGAACGAGTATAGTTAAAACTCAATGACTGTTAAATATTGTAAAGTTATTCCAGTCAATAGCCGTTACAACTTTTTTTTTACTATATCCATAGCTTTAACATCAATTCGAATATGGAATACATATTTCAAACCTTCATGTAGGTACATACATATATTGATAATAGAACAAATATTTATATATGTTGTTATACCTAATAGTTTATACTATTAGATATGCTTTGCAATACGATCACAAAGCAGATAGAATGAAATTGCTATATGTTTTTCGCCAAAAAATTTCTTATTCCGGCGGTTCGGAAAAAATAACGACATTTTTATGTTGATCGTAAAAGATTTAACCCATAGTCGCCTTGAAAGCGTCATCAATGCAGCATTCGCGCGATAAACCATTAGAAGCCTAGCTGTTATGCTAATAAGGTTGAGAATCGATCATCTCGGTCTTATTCTTAATGTTAAGGCTTAGTGAGTTCATAGCTACATTAGGGACGGGTTTTGCACTCGATGGTCGGCTTAAGTCAAAATTTAAATTGTGGAAACTGAATTTGCATAGAGAGTTTTGTATGGGCGCATACGAATACGTTTATGCTGAGCTGGGTACTGAATATAATAAGAATGGAATATTATACCCCTTTTAAGGTAACTGAATACTTAGCTTATATTAATGCAGAGCAGTACAACGGGAGAGTGAATGAATTTCAAAAACATTTCAGCACGCCCAATTTATGTCATGGCCTTCATCATCAACCTTTTTTATCGTCCCAGTGCTGGGCACAGGTCTCCTCTCATAGAGAAAAGGATTGGGCGTAATCACTACGCTTGCTCAATGCGGGTTGGCGATTTCAGACTTAAAGTCCAGGTTTTCTCAAGATGTTTTTCTTTACCTTGTTTGTAATCAGTCATTGGTGTCCAAGATATATGCACATAGAAAGTGCATTTGACCCCTGAATCATTGCACATGCATTTGTGAATCGAACCCGCACTCATACTTGAGAGGCTGGTGTTTTAACCATTAGGTGATCACAACACTGCCTTGTTCGATAGGAATTAAGCAAAACAGGCGCAGCCGAACAAGCGAACAGTGCAGTAAACTATATGGAAATCATAATCAATAGTCATTTATTCAAATTAGGCTGAGAATCAGCAATTTTCGAACGTCAATATATATAGTTTAAAAAACTAAAAACATACTTGCTTTAAAAAATATCAAAATAAAAAGTTCAAAATATTTTTTAAAAAGCGTGTGGCGCTTTGTGCCATATTTTTTGTATATTGAGCGTCTTACGCTTTTTTGCATGTAATATTATATAAGATAATCTCTCAAAACGCCTACCCGTCGACACTTCCTAGTGCATTCGCTGGGAAGAAGAAATGGCGGAATAAACTCCCCAGCAGCACAGCTGGCTGTTCATTTAAAAATAAAATAAACGTATGACCTTATACAAAAAACAAAAAAAAACAACATAAAATGAAATGATTTGCCATATGCCAGATACAAACGCCAAAATACCAGCAAAGCAAAAAACAAATCGCTATTAAAATGTTAGTAAGTAAAAAATTATTACCTTATTAAAATAAATAAATAAAATTTTCTCGGTGGTAGGCAACAACATCAGCCGCCGGCATAAGTTACCACCCATCAGACAAAGTCTTGCCGCCAAGCGATTCGTCGTGTTCCGGCATGATGTCTGGTGAAGCCGTACGGAGGATGGGTCTGAGTAGTTGTGTTGCGATGTGTACCGGGTACGATGTGCCTAATGTTATTGTGTCGGGAGTTTGGTCGTGGAGGGTCTCCAGATCATCCTCTGGCGCAGCATCGTTGGTCGTGTTGTTGGGTTAAACATTGCATCACCTCGCTCAACTGCCGTCTTCCTTCCTATTCCTAAGTTTTTTAAGTGAATAGGCTTAATAAACTAGTGCGCTTTACGATCAACGATTGTATCACTGCTTACCATCAGACGGGTTTGCAGTCAAGCACTAGTTTATAATAATTAAAAAAAAAAAAAAACTCAAATATCACATGTAAACTCTCTCCTGCAGGGTAATTGCGTAACATAATATCAGTAGCAATGAGTTTCATTTTGACCGTTTAACAACATTCATTGCGTTATTTACTTTGTTGAACAGACATACTTCAGTAGTTGGATTTAGTAGTTGGCTTCCAAATGATTCCAATTCATAATAATAGTGTGTTACGCAATTAGGGTGCTGTTCTCCAGACAGTTTAGATGCGATTAACAAAAGGGCGACTAAACGTAGGTATACAATATGTAAAGAAAACCCTGTCCGATCCGTGAAGGCATTGTTAGGTAAAACTTAAAAAAAATATCCCCCTAAAAAAATAAATATTATTTCCCAAAAAGAGGTAACTTAATACATGTGCGGTAAACAACCCCATTCCGCGGGCGGCGGGGGCAGGGCACGCGGCACCTGTGACGTGGTCGCGTCGCTATTCGCTTATAAAAAAGTGACAACACTGGTTTTATTAAACCAGTGTTGTCACTTTTTTAAAAATTACCAAATTTCGGGGAAATTGGAATTAATTCCCGGGAAAAAAGGATTATTTCAAAATTCATTAGTATTGTTACTATAATGATTACGTAAAATTTTATATTATATTTGGTCAAGTGTTTACCTAACCTTTATTATCCTTATGGGTCGGACAGGGTTTTCTTTACATATTGTATACATACATATACAGGGTGTATCTGACATCGTAACGCAAACTTCACAAAAAGCATGCAAGCTACACGGCATGCCACTAACAAAATTATAATAGTCATAGTCGTTATTGAGCGGTTACAGAAATAACACTGTTTAAAAAAGTGTCGGCTCGGCCTTTGGACGTTGCAAGCGTGCCGCCGTGCGTGTTTAAAGGTATGACGTTGACGAGGGGTCAACGTCATACCTACATACATATGCGAACTGTATTAAATCAGCTGATAGGATATTTTTTCTAGTATTGTTCACATTGCGCATTTTTGTGTAATTAACGATTGATTAATTTTTACTTTAAAATCTTATTGGATTATAAAAGTACAGCAGTTATGAACGGTTTAAAGTACACAAAAAATTCCACCACTGGTTGGTTCAGAATCATGTCCTGGATCCATGGTACTCGTTTGTGCGTCGATGTCAGATACATCCTTTATACTATACGTCAATTTACATCAGGCGCTGACTAATTTGACAGAGCTTTAACTATTATTTAGCTGCTGTCTAATTTTAATGGAATAGGAAGGAAAAGTTGCACTAAACTTATATATATTCCCCCTTATTCATAAACGTTGCATAAAGTTAATTAGTGATTAGTGTTTTTTGAACATCCATTTTTGACGTTTGTACTTCATTTTACTTTAATCATCTTCTTCTTCTTCTTCTTCAGCCTTTAGATGTCCACTGCTGGACAAAGGTGTCCCCCAAGGCTTACGGCAAGGCAAAGCTCGATGACCGGTCTTGTGCTGCGCGCATCCATCGGCTTCCCGCGACCTTCATCAGGTCATCGGTCAACCTTGTTGGGAGCATCCCTACACTGCGTCTCACTCCAGAACCTGACTGCCCCATCGGCCATCGGTTCTACGAGCAATGTGCCCAGCCCACTGCCACCTAATTTTACCGACTCGAAGAGCTATGTCAGTCACTTTGGTTCTTCTGCGGATCTCCTCATTTCTGATTCGATCACGCAGAGAAACACCGAGCATAGCTCTTTCCATTGCCCTTTGTATGACTCTGAACCTTTGTATGAGGCCCATTGTGAGCGACCACGTTTCACTTCACTTTAATCATAGTTTATGAATAATCACTATAGCGTATAAGGGGTTTATTCATAAACGGTGATTAAAGTAAAGTGGCGTTAAAACGTCAAAAATGAATGTTTAAAAAGTCACTAATCACTAGTTAACTTTAAGCAACGTTTATGAATAAGGGGGATTATGTTTAGGTTGTGAGTAACAGAATCGGACTTATTTTATACAAGAGTTGAAAAACATTAAAACGAAAACCCGCTAGTAAAATATCTTCTAACAGCGCTTTACAAAATATCCACGCGAAGCCTAAAATGCTATGAGAACAGGCCTCAAGTCACCCCTTTTTGCATTCTCCGACAATGGCTCCATTTACAGAGGTTCTAATGTTACAAATGCTTTCTATTCTTAGTTAGCTCTTCTACTTAAGTCTGTTTTTACCGAATTTAAAAAAAAAAGAAGGTTAGTTGAACGATAGTATCTTAGAAGAAGCGTCGTATTTGGGATATTCATTAGGTATTTTGACTTTGAAGTCGTAGCACTGATCCATTTGATATCTAATATTTATTTTTTCGATTTCTTTAAATAATAAAATGGGGTTAAAGTATATTTAAGTCTGGGTGCTGATTGAGGTACTTACTAGAAACGAAAGGAAATCAGAAAGTTATTTATTTAGGGCATTTTTAAAGCCTTACTTTAAAGCTTACGCAACCGAGATTACTCTGTATTACGTGAAATATAACCCCAAAAGAGACCCCTTTTTACGTACACGTATCACAATAGATATGTAAATCAAGTATGTTAATGTGCATTATGAGCGCCACTTTGCGAAACAAACATGTATTATTTTCATCATCTCTCCTCTTTCAGCCTCTACTCGTCCACTGCTGGGCATAGGCCTCTTCCATGGCACGCCAACAAGCTCGATCCTGAGCAGTTCTCCGCCAGCCACTACCAGCCACCTTTTTGATATCGTCGCTCCATCTCGCCTAAGGGCGGCCCTACGCTACGTTTGCCGAGATGCGGTCTCCACTCGAAGACTTTACCCCAACGGTTGTCGATCCTGCGGCATATGTGACCAGCCCATTGGCACTTCAGCTTGCTAATCCTCTCAGCTATGTCGGTGACTTTGGTCCTCTGTCGGATCACCCCATTTCTGATGCGCTCCTTTAGAGAGACGCCCAACATAGCCCGCTCCATAGCTCGCTGAGCGGCTTTAAACCTATGGACTAACTGACCGTGGCATGATCGTTAGTCACCAAAACCCATTTGGTCGAATATTGTCCAAATTCTCGCCTTTAAACGCAATCCTTGGCCTCTTACATCCGTCTATTACCAATCATCCTATAAAGATTCTTACCCTAACTTGCCGTAGGGCCCAAGCATCGTTACCTTTCCCGATCCGTGGTCTTCACTCAAGAAATCATAACTCTAAAACCCTCAAAAACCTTTTGATCAAAATCTCGCAACTTCGCATCCGGTAACTTTTAAACTGGCGTTTCAATCGGATCTTTTCAAAAGAGAATTTGTATTTCTTTGTGCAAACATCGAGAAAATTATGTAAACAAGACAAAGTGAATATAACACTTTTATCTATTAGGAGGCCCTTCTTCGGGACTTCACGTTTTTACGATTATTTTGAAAGTGCCCCGGGGAGATCCTTTTTGAATGCGGCTAAAGTTTTAAGATGTGAGCGAGGGTTGAGAGAATGACAGTGCATTTTACTATGTAGTTACGTGACTATGTTTACCGGCTTTTACTAAAATTTACTCTGGTAAAAGCCTTATTGCCTGTTGGGGGCGGTACAAACGGTTTGTCTAGGGAATGAAATGGTGTGTCATAAAAAGTTTGTTAGGTAACGAGAAGGAGGGCACATACTTCGTGTAGTAGGGACTTGGAGTACGTGCCCTCCTGAGATTCTCTCATCGAGAGGAATTTTAGTTTCGTACAATCTACCTACTGCATATATGAAATGATCAGAAGATAATAAACAGAACAGAAAAATATGTACAAAGCCACTTTTGCACCTACTTTTCTGTTCTTTTTTGATTATCATGCTTATTATTCTGTGTACATAAATATTAAAATGAGTCAATAACCTTAACTAAGAGCAGCTATGGCCCAGTGGTAAAGCTTGACTTACGAGTTATAGGTCGTTGGTACGAACCTAGAAAGGCGCTTTACTGTTTGTAAATTATATCATTTCTACTATGTTCAAAACAGTGAAGGAAAACGTTGTGACGAAATCGATATGTCCTTAAACGAAATATTTTAAGACATGTTACTATAAACACACAGGTCACACTGTCATCCAAGGTTAAATTTCTCTCATGTAAACCTTTAAATATTTCACCTTTGCAACATAATTTAATAAGACACAGCAACAGCCTTTCATAAGGTAAAGTGTATTCTAAATGTTTCAAATTATTGTCCTTTCATGTAAAATAAATGTCAATTTTATTCCAGTAATAAAAGTTAATTTTAGAATTACTAGCGCTATTGAGAAAGCTATATAAATATTTAAAATTATAAACTAAATTGAACTTTATTATATACGACCTAAAATTATTTTTCTATGCATTTTTATTTGTCACCGATTAACCGATTACAGATAATCAACTATCACAAGAATACTATAAAAGATCTGCCATACAAAACTATACTATCAAATGTCTAGAAACATATCTTATTCCAACCAACCCGCTGTTCGCTTCCTCTCATCCCATTCACCTGCCAACCCAGCTTAAATTATAAACGAGGCGGACACCAGCCCACCTGGGATACCGGACCTACTGGAGTAATGCCCACGTTTATTTTTACGAAAACATTAAGTCCTCTCGGATTAGTGGTTAAGATTAGATCTCGCAGTGGATTTTCTTCCAGCTTTAGGCGAGGTTCCTTTCGTAAAAATGGATGGATAAGAAAAGAGAAAAAAAAGATTTTGATTGTATTTTGTTTTAAGGAGAAGGAATCATTTTTGGGTAGTTCTTTTGTTTGCATAATGCTCTAGTTATTGTCTAGTACTTATGTAATTTAAGCACCCTCACCCACCAATAATAAATATATACGGACAAATCACACAGATTGAGCTAGTAAGTAGTACCAAAGTAAGTGCGAGACTTGTGTTATGGGATACTAACTCAACGATACTATATTTATGAATTTGCTACTTAGCAATGCTAAGATGGTGCTAGCAGTGTTTCATTTCACTGTGTATGTTAATAGAGGATACAATAAAATAACTTTTTTACAAAAAAATAAATATACACAAACCAAAGACCAAAGACACCCCAAATAAATGGGATTAAGGCCAGGCAGAAGAAGAAGAAATACCAAAGACGCCATTACGGTGACATTTATATTCGTTTTTGCCATCGACTTCCAAAATTAGTTATTTTTCACTTTGCAGTGTTTTTTTTTTGTGGAAGTCGGTTGTTTTTTTGCAAAAAAGTTTTTATTTTATAATTTTTAGCTGCAAAAAGTACTGTTCAGCTGCATCCGGTCAGATTGAATGCTGAGGCCAAAAATATCGCGGTCAATAGAAAAAGTATCGAAGAAACTGGTAGCGGAGTGATAAGTGAGTATAATAGTCTTTAGTGAAATCCCCAGCATCGTTTAGATTAAAAGCTCATTTTAGCTTAATTTTTTATAAAACAGCATAGACATCGAGGGACTGGAACAATTAACCAGCGGCGCTGTTTTCGTCTGAGTAAACTAGTGCGCTTTATCATCATCGATTGCGTCACTGCTTACCATCAGGCGGGATTGCGGTCAAGCGCTAGATTATAATTCATAAAAAAAAAAAACTTAATTTGATTTGTTTTAAATTAATTTATGTAAAGCTAACTATACGCTCGGTGGAATTTTCTGTTGGTGGTAGTGATGAAGTTCCATACAAACTTTCATTACGTTAAATACACGTTGAAAGTTTTGTATGGAAGTTCCAAACTTTCAATTCCTATTTGATCCCTTTAGGAGGTGAATTTTCAAATGTCGTTCCTTATTGCTCATCTAAGGGAGCAATACTCCAAACTTTTATACATAGGATAAATCACAAACTAGGAATATATTTTGAACTAGCTTTCCGCCCGCGGCTTCGCCTGCGTGGAATTCGATTACACCGCGCTTTTTAGATTTCCCTCGGGAATATCAATTTTTTCAATAAAAGGTAGCCTATGCCCTTTCTTAGGGTCTAAAGATTCTCTGTGCCAAATTTCATCAAAATCGGTTGAGAGGTTTAAGCGGGAAAGCGTAACAGACAGACAGACAGACAGAGTTACTTTCGCTTTTATAATATTAGTATGGATTTTTGCAGGTTTTGCTGTATGAGGCAATAACCCGTACAAAATAATGATGCGTTTTTCGTTTTTATGACTTTGCCTTCATGATGAAGCATAAAAGAACAATGATAACTACATACATACCTAGAGGTTTTCGACTGAAATCATGCTACTCGTTCATTTGATTAAGTCCTGGTACCCCGAATTATTTCAATACATTCAGCTTCGCAGACTCACTTCATTAAAAAAATACGTCATTATTACAAATACTTGTCATTCATGTTTTGTTCTGGATTTGTTGTTAAAAATTAAACTTTTAAATTAATGTAATTTTTTTCGTTTACTTTGATTCATTGTTGTCAAAGCTTGGTTATTAATGAATGTTAGTTTTTATTAATTTACTATTCTAATTTATCTTATTTAATTAAAACGAAATGGAAGAATACTCAAAAATTTAAAAAAATATTACTCGGCCGTCTTCCTTTTTATTCACTCAGTTTTTTTGAGTGCTGCATCACTGCTTGGCATCAGGTGGGATTGCGGACAAGCACTAGTTTATAATTATAATACAAAATGTGGCCTCAGAAAAAACAATCCTAATTTATTCTTCTCAAACAACAAAAATGGCGTGTGACTAAACAGAGAGCTACTACAAATCTAACATCAGACGTCGACACCACGCGTGATAGGTCGACTCTTATAAATGTTAACTACCCTCATTCGGCATAAATCAATGCGGAACATTAGGTACATACTAAAGGTCGAAGTAGTGATTGGTTTCTGAGATTCGATAATGAGTAAGGGAAAATAACTCTCATCTATAAGGTAGACAATTACAATAAAACTGTAGCTAGCGGCTTGTACAATAAAACTGTAAAATACAGTACTGTTATTGTTAGCCTGCATGCACCATCCCACTGCTGGGCATAGGGAACTTCCCATAATTTCCAGGTTTGTCAATCCTCGGCTAAAAATCTTATCCTGACATCTTCAATGGGGAGTCGTAATAATAGTTATTTTGGACAACAGCTCATTTCCCATACAGCAGAGGTTCTCTGTGTTTTGAAGCGCAGTGTCATGTTGCAAATGTGGTTTGATAATTTGACACCTATATTATTAAGTACTAGTTAGTTCAAAGAGACAAAAGTGCTTTTGACTGACGAGAGTTTGCCTGCTACGCGGCGTGTCGCGTGTGAAATTTCCACGGGAAAGGAACATACATATATTTGTATGAACTATAAGTGGTTGTACCGGGTCTGGCTGTTGTGTGTGTGTGAGTTTAAATGTTTGTTAATGCACCCACGATACAGGGAAAATTCATATATTATGTACAAAACCCTTATTGCACAAATGTATTTAAAAAATAAAGCTATACAGCTGGTCCTATCAGATTACCAGCCCTCTGGCATTTATTTTTTAAAGATAACAGCATCATGCCCGATAGGCGCCTTTTTTCATTTTTATTTTTGGGTCTACTTCTTATATATTTTTAGATATTTATTGAGTTTACTTTTTAATATTCTTGTACGAGCCACAATGAATCATAAATCATAATAAGTTGAAGACCTTTCATCATCATCAACTTTTTATCGTCCCACTGCTGAGCACAGGTCTTCTGTCATACAGAGAAGGATTGAGCGTAATCACCACGTTTGCTCAATGCGGGCTGGCGATTTCAGACCCAAATTCCAGGTTTCCTCAAGGTTTCCTCCTTCACCTTCAGTCATTGGTGTCCAAGATATACTTAGAAAGTACATATAACTTTAGAAAAGATACATTGGTACTTGCCTGACCTAAAATCGAACCCGCGCACTCATATTTGAGAGATTGGTGTTTTAACTACTAGGCTACCATGACTTAATGACCTTTAATGACTTAAAAACGTTCGTTAATTTGTGTCTAGTCAACATCAGAAGTCACTGCACAATCCATTTTTCTTTCAAATAGTTATATTGCAAATAGACATATTATTTCAAATAGAAAATTAATAACGATTTGTTACAGGCCACTATCGTGGAATATAGAACTCCCTTAATTGAAGCTTGGAAGGGAATAATTTTTATAGTCTATGCAATTAAAAGTTTGTGTTATATTCAAAGTTTCTCTGTGATTTCTCGAGAGGAATGGGGAAGCGATTGCCGTCTCTTTAGAGATCTCGAAGGTCTTCGACCGGGTATGGCACGCTAGCCTAATGAGTATGTTTGTACGGCATTTTGCCTAGTCTGAATGACTGGGTCTGAATGAACTTCCTGAGTACATAGTCTCTCCGAGTTGTTGTCGACGGATGCTCATCGGAGCCCATGACAAATAATGCCGGTGTTCTTCAGGGGTTTCTTTTCTTTATAGCTCGCTTTCTGCTACACGTTACCGATCTACTCCATCATCTCAGCGTTAATCCCAGTCGCATCCGAAGCTTTTCAGTTTTGGAGTCTGGGGTCCGCTCTACCAGAGTAACTGCAGTAATTTTGGCTTTAGCCAAAATCAGCAGAGACTGGTAAAGCCAGAAGGTCAGACCTCCACAACCCGAAGGCGATATCTAAGCATTGCAGTTAGACCAATTGTTAGACTTTTGAGGGCTCCAACAACCCGTAACGACTGCCAATAGGTGTTCATATGGCAACCGGGACTAAAGGCTCAACGTGCTTCCCGAGGCACGACCAGATCTGTGCAAATATTCATATTCTTGCATACAAATATTTGCACTGTGCGGGGATCTAACCCACGCCTCCTTGCACAACGACCGCGTTCGCTACCGCTACGCCACAGAGGCTGTCAACAAAAACATTACCGATCTACTGATTCCCGCAATCTATAGCATGCAGTTGACAGCACAGTCCGTTCATGTATGTTACTGCAGCCACATTTGGGCTGGTGCTGCAAAATGCAACCTGTCAACTTTGGATTCAGTGAAGAGGCGTGCGAAGAGGCTAATTGGTGATACGGATTTGGTTAAAACCAATCTCTAAAGCCTGGAGCACAAGCATAGGGTAGCCGGCCATCCGAAATTCCATAAGATGAATTTTAGACAGTGTGGGCGGGAATTACATAACTTAATTCCGCCATTGTTTCATCATTGGATGACCTGTCGGACGGCGAGTATCCTACCTTCCGTCGTTGATAACCACTACGATACAGACGAACTTTTGGCCTCGTCTTTTACACCGCGTACATTAACGGACTTTATCAATTTGCTTGCGGCAAGTATTCCCGACTACTAAGGTACAACTTAAGAGTCTTCAAGGCTAGAGTGAATAGGTTCATAATTAACTAGTGCACTTTGTTAACAATGATAGCATCACTCGCTGTCAAGCTTTAATTTATATAAACATTAAAAAAATATTGTTCTAAGAATACAATTATTTTTTATAGCTTTGGTTTTCAGTTCCGCTGAATGGAAATGTTTTACGAGTTCCCGGATTGTTTACTGCTTTGGCGATAGTTGTTTCGGTTTTGGTAGTATTGGCATGTGTTTGTACTAGTTTTGTTTTGTTTTAAAGAAGATGTGGAACGCAAACTTGTATTGAATATTGATTATGCTGTGTTTGTGTTTTCTTGGTGTTTGATAGTGGGAATAATTCAAATTTTAGTGTCATGGAGTAAGTACTTTTTAACTAGAATTCGGTTTATTGCATGAAGGGGTTTATATTTGTACTTGAACGACTGTTTTTATGACATATCTTAAAGGTATTGTATAATAAATGCTCTCTGCTACCAAATAATGCGTGAGAAACCCGTGCTTCCCAACTTTAATACCGAAGTAAACATATACCCGACCAAGAAATATTCTCAAAGTACCGACTTAACCTACAAAGTTAAGAATTCAATAAAAACTTACGTACTACAGGTAGCCCTACCGTGCAGTATACATAATATATACTTAACACAAATACAATAAAGTGTGGTGAATGTGTAATTTTCTCGAATGCTCCTGACAATGCCGCGTCCAAGCCACTCTGCCTTGTAGATGAACTTCCCGATTCAGCTTCCAAACACAGCTGGGTAGAAACTACAATAATATAATTTATACCGTATGCCAAACGCCCGGTGCAATGATCTTATTACCTTAATATATTATCCGAATATAATTACGCGTGTCACCTCGCCCAAGTTTTTTTCACAATATAACATTGACCCTGACGCGTTCCAGTTTTACAAGTGACTCGTTCCAGCATCCGTTTTCGTTTTGGACTCCGGTATTTTATCCTAAACAGGTATTATTGGCCTTTAGTACAATAATTATATAGATGCACATATGTATTGATAGCCTATGTAGTAGTATACAGCCTTCCCCATTCCATCCAAATGTTGTCTGTAAAAGATCGCTCTTAGCGATAATGTATATAAATGTTTCTATATTGTAATATATAAAAATTTTAATGAATATGTATATATTTATGTTCTGTATTTTATTCGGTAAGTATACGTAATAAGGAGTATTCTATTCTAATTTAAGATTACGACACAAAACATTCGTCATTGCTACTTAACCATCTTCGTTGGGAATTTCTATTGCAGCCCTATAGCGCCAGTACAATACACTTATTTTTTTTTTTTAATTATGGAACAATCATCAGCAACAACCCATACTAATATTATAAATGCGAAAGTATCTCTGTCTGTCTGTCCGGCTTTCACGCCAAAACTACTGACCCGATTGTAATGAAATTTGGTACACAGATAGTCTAGAGCCTGAAAAAGGACATAGGCTATAGCCTATGTCTACTCTGTATACACTATGCATGCACTATGTATGCTCTGCTCCTATTGGTTGGTTGGTGTTATATATAACATCTCGCTATGACCGATAGGAGCAGAGCAGTATCAAAAATTGTTACGAAAACGGGTGCGAACGCGGACGTACATATTATTTTAACAGGCGCATATTGTATAACAACTTACTAAGTTATTTAATTTTTTCTGGAATGGACGACGGCTTTGCAAAATATTTGAAAGAATGCTACAGCAGTGTGAGTTGCTAGTTTGGGATGAATGTACGATGTCCCATTAAAGGGCAATTGAAGCACTAGATCGGACAATGAGGAATATCAAAGGCAACCAAGATATCGTGGAAGGGATGGTGGTACTTTTAACTGGTAATTTTAGACAGACCCTGTGATTATTACGCTGGCAGATGAAATAAATGCCTGTTTGAAAGCATCTGCATTATACACATAATGCAGATGCTTTCAAACAGGCATTTATATCAGTCCTTTATAAATCGGAGAAGATCATATGCCAACTAGCAGTAACGGCATGATTACACTGTGTCATGAGTTCTGTCAAATTGTGGATAGCTCAGATGACCTATTAAATAATTCTATCCGGATCTTCAAACAAATATGGCCAACCGAGAATGGTTATGCGAAAGGGCAATTTTGGCGCTGACTAATGAAATAGTTAATAAAATAAATGAACAAATCATGTTAAACGTTCAGGGAAATATCGTCGAAAACCTCACAGTGGACAATATTATGGACACTGAACAAGTTACATCCTACCCTATAAAATTTCTCTAAATGAATACAGTTCCCTCTGAAAGCAGCATTTGCTATAACAATTAACAAAGCCCAAGGTTAGACGCTTAGGTGCGTATTCCAGAAGGAAACTCAAGCATTGATCTCTGCTTAAACATTACTTAAAATTAGTTTCAACCAATCAAATTGCTTGAAATGAGACTTAAGTAGAGCTTCAGTTTGAGTGCCGTTCTGTAATACGGACCTTAAAGTTGCAGGAGTTCATTTAGAAACAACATGTTTTTCTCATGGGCAACTCTATGTGGCATGCTAACGTGTATCAAATCCAGAAAATCTTCATATTTTGGCAAAATATAGCTTTGCCTATACCTTTGTATCTTTATAATCCTACTAATATTATAAACGCGTTTGTGAAGATGTTTGAATGTTTGTTGCTCACGCATAAACTATTGAATGAATTTTGAGGAAACCTTGCAGTAATGTAGGCATTTATCATGGCATTCCCACAGAAACGAAATCCACCGCGCGCTGTAAACTGAAGTCCACGCGGACGGAGTCGCGGGCAACAGCTAGTATAAAATATTTACAAATACTTAGTAGCCACCTATAAAATATATTAAATAAAAACTGCAATGTCTATTTAATGACCCACACAATGAATAGTGTAACACACTATCAGTAGCAATGGGTTTCATTTTGACAGTTTAATAACATTCATTGCGTTACTTATGTTGTTCAGCAGACACTTTATTTCGATTATTTGGAGCAATGCATTAGCAGTATGCCACAAAATGATTCAATTTGATAGCTTTTTTTTTAACCTAATGTTAGTAATATATTAACTAAAGTGTGTGTAGACACTTATCCTTCTACGTAAGAGGGGACAGTCCCACCGGCCTAAAAACACATTTGTGGAAGCGCAACATTTCCTCATGATCGTGGCGAACCCTCGTCTCCGTAAAAATCCCTTACGAGCTATAGCGCCACGGCAACCCCAAGAGCACCCTGAATGCGTTATTGTACTGTACGCACAGATCGCTGTATGCCCGCCGGTTATACGTGATCATCATGTTACAACGACGGGGACCTGCGATTCCTTTCATCATCATCATCATCTCAGCGTTTGTCCCGGTTGCATCCGCGGCTTTCGCGTTGAAATTTTGTTTCGGGTCCGCTTTCTTGCACATTCTCCTCCATTTCGCACGATCTTTAGCATCCTGTGGTAAGAGCTTGTTGGCACGCATGTCATATCTTACAACGTCAAGCCAGCATTTCTTTGGTACCTGCGATCCCTGTCAATGTCCACATTATCCTTAAAGTCGTCAGTAACCCGAATACTTAAACTTAAACCATTGAAAAGGAAGGAAACCCGGAAAGAGTAATAGCAGTAGTAACAGTAATAATATTACACAATAAGGTGGCAAGTACGAATCTAAGAAACTTATTCAAATATGGCTACAAAAACTAAGTTACGACGCCACTGAATATACGCTCAAAATAACTTCTTAGACGCTCACTCAAACTCATACACGATGTCTCTTTTATTTCATTCATCTTAATCACAAACATGTAATTGCACACACTTTCTCACGCAAGAAATGTGTCTTGTGTGAGCTAACTTAACTAAAGTATTTTTTAAATGACGTAACCTTTAAATGACGTCTGCTCATTGCGGATAACAAGGGAGTGTGGAATATTTACCTCACTACACCCAGCCCAGTGCTCACAATCTACAAATGGAAGGGGGACCGTTATTAAAAGACCAATCCGGAGCCACATCTGCGTATCACTTGTTAGTGCACATCTCTGGGGAGACTTTAAAGGGGTCTGCCTGAAAAATAAATGATGCAAGGCAGCACATGACCACTGTGTGCCGCCTTTTTGAGGTCACTCAGTGGGCCGACAGAGTCCCCACTCTAATCTTGCCCGCGACCTCAAATTCCCGGCTGCCTTAAATGCGCGGTTTACCGCTTATTGCATGGCTAAGTCGGGGTGATTCTAGACTGCCTAGCGTAGAATTTTTTCAACGGTTTTAAAAAATATAAATCTGTTTTATGTTAATAACCAACGAAATTTTCAACGCAACGAGTGTTTACAACCACGTTCTCTAATTCATGGTTAATAGATTGCGTCTCACAACCCTATAAATATATCATCATCATCATCATTTCAGCCGAAAAACGTCCACTGCTGGACATAGGCCTCCCCCAAGGTTCTCCACGACGACCGGTCCTGCGCCTCCTGCATCCAGCGGTTTCCCGCGACGTTTACCAGGTCGTCGGTCCACCTTGTCGGGGGCCTACCCACGCTACGTCTTCCGGTGCGTGGTCGCCACTCGAGAACCCATCGGCCCCATCGCGCATCGGTCCTACGGGCAATGTGTCCAGCCCACTGACACTTTAGTGTTGCAATTCTTCGGGCTATGTCGGTTACTCTCGTTCTTCTGCGGATCTCCTCATTCCTGATTCGATCGCGCAGTGAAACCCCAAGCATAGCCCTCTCCATTGCCCTTGAGTGACTATAAATATATACTATCGCATCAAAAGAAACCTTTTACGCTTACTATCCAGCTCAAAGACAACATCACAATACTCGTACACGTCAAACATACTAAACGTCAAAGTAAAGGAAAAATAGACACGGAAAAAAAACATGTGACAAACAGATCACCTTTCTGAATAAAACATGCAAAACGCTGCGACGTGTGAACGTGTGAATCGACCTACATTTGAGTACATAAACTAGGTACAGTTAACAAAAAAACTCATTTGCACTCAAACACACTACAACTGTTGTACTGAGGTGCGTCAATCTCTCAGAACGACGATCGGTATGCTAGGTATGGTGTAGGTTATAAGCGGTTTATCTAAACAGCGGGTTTAGAAAAAAATTTGTTTGCTACTTAGTTCTAATGAAAGGAGTAAGGCACCAAATGATGCACTAGATATATTATTGATGACGTCTGGCCTTAACAGCAAGTAATGGACAATATTTCCAACCTTTTTTTTTTCTTGTGTAGGAGTCTTTTGACTTTTTTGTATATCTTTTATTTTATTTTTGGAGTCTGCGCTTTTTTGTGCAAAATAAACATTTTTCTTTCACATTATACTAAAATAGCCACATTTCCTGTACGCGCCATTCCTTCCTCTTTGCTGAGCCTTTTTATTTTATTATTTTTGCTCGATACTTAACGTTTGTAATGTTATATATAGCTTAAGAAGCTGGCTATTAAATGCAAAAAGTATGTTTATAATCGGTAAATCATTTTTATTTTTACAAGAATTTTTTAAATTACTAGCGGCCGCCAGCGACTTTGTTCGTGTGGAGTTAGTTATGCTCCGCTCATATTGGTCGCAGCGTGATGTTATGTAGACTAAAGCCTTCCTAGATTAATCGGATATGCAATGCAAAAATATTTTTTTAAATCAGATCAGTAGTTTCTGAGATTAGCGCGTTCAAACAAACAAACAAACTTTTCAGCTTTATATATAATATATTGAACTACTTTTCTATATTAAGTGAGGTGTCTTTCCATTTTATACCATTGATGGATTGATAGTAATGACAGCCTACTTTAGGCCTCTTTTTTGTTTGGATCATCAAATAAGCTCTCTCGCTCTGGGTGAAGAGGAAGGGCTTATCAGACTTTTACTGGCTGAAACCTTCACTTGTCTCTGCACCAGGGCCACGGTTTCTCTTTCAACCCACCTGCAGCCCAGGCAGGCATCGGACTTCGTGAATCTTGTCACGATGTGCTGACATTCTATGGTCCGCGAGTAGAACACAACGCGCCGTCGACCCGGGCCTGGAGTTGCTTACTTTAGGCCTTAGAGAGATTTTTACAAAAGAGGCCAGCTACGCTTAAGTTGTACGCTTTTGAAATTGAAATGAATAACATACTCGGGATTCACCTTGTCAGCGGGACAATCGGTTACATAAATATTTTTTTTCACGTATAGCAATTTAGTAGCATTAAATTGATGAATGGCGAATGGGCCTCACAGTACCTATATAATCCTTATAGCCTTTTATCGCTTGACTTTGATCACACATAAATATCTCAGGATTACAACCTATGTCAGAATAGCTACTGTCATAATAACATGTAAGTAGATAGGATAACCAGCTAGGTTAGAAACAAGAGGCGGAAAAGTATAAAAACTCAATTAATATAATTGTAGTATTTTTTAATGAAAAACATTCTGAATCTAATCGCATCTCCTATCGGCGATATCATCATTCATCATCATATCAGCCGGCAGACGTCCACTGCTGGACATAGGCCTCCCCCAAGGATCTCCACGACTACCGGTCCTGCGCCTCACGCATCCAACAGTTCGCCGCGACCTTCACCAGGTCGTCGATCCACCTTGTCGGGGGCCTACCTAAGCTGCGTCTCAGCGAGTATTAATTTCAAAAACATATCACACGATGAAACTAAGAGCAGATTGTGAACAATACTTTATGACAATAAAGAATGTTTACAATTCACAACGTACGGAGGACGGGTTTGAGCAGTTATGTTGCGATGTGTGCTGGGTACGGTGTGCCTAATGTTGTTGTGTCGGGAGTTAGATTGTGTAGGGCCTCGATATCAATCTCTCTCTGGTGCAACATCACGTTTAACATTGCATCACCTCGCTCAACTGCAGTCTTACTTCCTATTCACTCGGTTTTTTTTTTTTAGTAAATATACTCTTAATTAACTTCCGCGCTTTTCCGTCAACGATTGTATCACTGCTTACCATCAGGCAGGATTGCAGTCAAACACTAGTTTATAATTATTTAAAAAAAAGTTGTTAAAAGTCTGTATTAAACACGAATCCGTAGATTTTCAATACCGCAACATACAAATCCGCTTTTTCTTTTAACTTGAGCGTCAAGCCTGTTGTAGTGGCTCGAGTGCCCATTTGTCCGTCACTGACCATTCGGAGTGTTGTCTCGTATATTCGTTCTGTTTAGCCCACTCCTACGCTCGTGTAAAATTTCTACTCCTCCTTCAAACACAGAGTAAGGATAGCAAATTATTATACTTTTACTGACCTTACTTGATACTGACCTAAAGTAATTAGTTTTATTTTAATTAATTCTCTGTTAAATTGTACGCCCGGGAAAGTCGTCAATTTTAGTTAAATAATTAAGACATTTCAGTGAGTTTAATTCAGGTGTTTTGCTAATTAAAACATTCACGTTTCGTTGTTATTTTATTATGGCTAAATGAATGAATGAGTTCAGTCATAGTCATAATGTTAGATTTGTACATTTTTTATGTGAATCTAATGTACCGACATTGAGCACTTTTGTTTGAATGTGATCGTTTGTTTTTATTAATTTTTTGTCTTTCCGCCCGCGGCTTCGCCCGCGTGGAATTCGGTTATATCGCGCTTTTTAGATTTCCCTCGGGAATAACAATTTTTCCAATAAAAGGTAGCCTATATCCTTTCTCAGATTCTAAAGATTGGCTACCAAATTTCATCAAAATCGGTTGAGCGGTTTAAGCTGGAAAGTCTGTTACGACAGACAGACAGAGTTACTTTCGCATTTATAATATTAGTATGGATTAATTAGTGCTTGACCGCAATCCCGCCTGATGGTAAGCAGTGACGCAATCGTTAATGGTAAAGCGCACTAGTTTATGAAGAGCCTATTGACTGTAGCCTTGAAGACACTCAAATTGTAGTCCGACGGAAACACCGGCGCTGGCAAATTGTTCCAGTCCCCCGGTGTACGTGTTATAAAGGAGGAGGCAAAACGCTTCGTCCGGATCGTAGTGGTGTTAACAACGTAAGGGTGGAAACTCGCTGTACAACGGATCGTCCGATGTTGGAACAGAGATAGGGGTTTATTGCTTTTTATTTTTTGTTTATTCTGTGTTTTTCAATGATTTCAGTTTTTACTTTTGTTGGTCAATCCCAAGCTGCTATTTTTTTAATAAACTGTTGACAATTTCATATTTAAGTAATTAGAACAATTCAATAAAAAAAATAAAATAAAATTAAATTTAATTTCATAAATAATTATGTTGGCGGTTTGTATTTATTTATTTAAGTACAAACAGCGAAATGGATGGGGATACAAAGCAAAGCAATGCAGAGGTAGTCTTTGTAACACACTAATATAAAAAGAGTTTATATCAAGGTTTCTTTGAATGTCTTAAAGGTTTACTACTGCCTATTAGATTGTAACAAAGATATTGGGAGGGTTATGTAAATTCTATCTTTACAATATGTTACGAAGCTATGAGAATTTTAGAAGCATTGATATCAGAAACGGAACTTTTCAAATTGAAATAAACAAGTCACTTTATTCTGATATCGGCAAGTAAAGTTATTGACTTACGTAGTGCGGTGACAGATCATGAATTGAATTTAAGAAACTTATACAAACTGAAATTCGGTGTCAATTCTTAGAGTATTTTTTTTTAATGCACGTGTGAAACGACCCACATTTGAGTAAAAGGTATTTTATTCTGAGTTAAAACTTACCATAGATTTCCAATTTTGTACATGTACAGTCAAGACCAAAAGTCGAGTTGCAATCTCACAAAACTATGGCCAAGCAATACTAGTTGTAGTTACGACCTTCTTCTATAATAAAGTTTGATACACACTCATACACTTGCTGCCCGCTTATGATTGTTAGGTACTAGTTACTAATTTCAACGTCTACAGTAAGTGTTTCAATGGCCTAACGGTTTTCGCCTTGATAGGCGTTCAAGGTGGTTCGAGTTCAAATCTAATAACTTACAAAAATATTTTTTAAATGTTTATTGGTGAGTTATGAATGCTGACAACAAAAATATCTAAAAATACCGATCTGCAACTTATAGATGATACTTTCTTTTAAGATTTTTCTATATTAGAGTCATTATAAAAAGATGACGGTAGACTTAAAAGAATCTGTATCACTACTTCACAAAAAATATTCCGCTACCTACAATAACTATTATTAGCTACATTAACTCAAATAATATTACTTAGCTGTTGTTGGTTGGTGAACATATAGTTACCAGTTTGTGTTATTAGTTTTACTTTTTAATCAATATGCAGGCATATGCAGCAATATATCTCAAATATCATATGAAACCGGCTTTTGTGTAAGTTGTTTTTATTATTATTTATGTAAGGTGCAAACCACGATCTGTTCTGTGGTGCAAACCAATCGCTTGTAGCAAGTGAGTAATAAAATTGTTATTGTTTTAGAGAAATACTGTAAGCCGTTGGAGGTCAAGGTCAAGAGGTTGGAGGACGAAGGTAGCTGTCGAGACAAGTGAAACGAAACGACAATATTTACCGTTGAATAAACTTTTAAATCGTGCGAAGAAGATAGGTTGCATTTGTGGTTTAAAAATAAATTGGCGAGGCTGGTGGAGTCTTATCGAGCTAAACAAAAAAAACTATTTATAACAAAAACAGTGCAGAAGTGTCCTACAGAGTGTTTTAAATATATACCAATAAATATCTTAATAACGGACTCTAAACCATCTCTAAAGTAATTTAGCTAAGTGACAGTAATATGTTCGGTTGGCTTAATGGCTAACAGATGTCGCCTTTTGCAATTTCAATACAAATTACTTTTGGTAAATTATAAAACAATAATTTCGGAATTCAATAAGAAACAAGTTCGTTTACTTTTGAACTAAGAAAGCGCTTGAAGATTATAATCTCATGCCATCAAACTCCGAAAAAAGTCACTACAAGATGGCAGCATTAGTACCATGCTATACACGCAAAAAAAATTATAAATGTAATAAGCACTATTATGTGTTCTAAGTATAGATTATTTTATGATTGCAATAATATTCAGGTTAAGCTTCAATCCTCTTTTCTTTAAGAAAATGAATAATTAAGCTATAACCTCTTTAATCATAATATACGTATAATATTATAATTTTCATATCTAACAACCAAAAATGTTTTTTGTATTTTTTACCATAACAATATCATAAGTTTGTCAAGGATTACTTTTATATAAAATATTACAATGCTGCCGTTTCAACGTTTGTTTCATTTGTTAGTATAAGTATATCTATACCGAATAATATATAACTTTATAATATATTGCATTATAATATGCTTATTGTTTTATTTTTATATATTTTTTATTATATTACCCCTATAGTAAACTAAAACATATAATAAAACCCTTTTTTGGGATAAATATTCAATAAATTTTCCTATTTGTTTAAATATTATTTGCAAATATTTTTACTTTAAAATACAAATCAATTATCATAATTTTAAATTATATGAAACAACAAAAAGAGTTGCCCATAATAAGGATCGAACCCACAATCGCTCGCTTTTGATAGCACCATTGTTAAGTGCGGCCGCTAACTCAACTTCAAATGAAGTAACGAAATTTTGCATTACTTTAATGAAAGACGAAAACTGCGATAAAAAAAATAATGCGGTAGTGTGCGTGGCCGGTTTAGCGCAGGCGACAGTAGTCTTTAAGGTGGAAATGGACTTCTACAGCTGATAGTACCTACATTTTTGTGCTGAACATTTGTCAAATTTTTTGCTAAACATTTAGAAAATTGTGGTGAATTAATGGCTACTGTTTGCACATCGAGTTTGCAAAGCTGATATTTTCATGAATTTTAAGAAAATAAACTGTGCTAGAGCATGGTGGCCTAGTGGTATCAGCCACGACTTACAAGTTGTAGGCCGTAGGTTCGAATCCCGTCAGGTGCTTTCATCATCATCATCATCATTTCAGCCGAAAGACGTCCACTGCTGTACATAGGCCTCCCCCAAGGTTCTTCACGACGACCGGTCCTGCGCCTCCCGCATCCAGCGGTTTCCCGCGACCTTCACCAGGTCGTCGGTCCGCCTTGTCGGGGGCCTACCCACGCTACGTCTTCCGGTGCGTGGTCGCCACTCGAGAACCCGTCGGCCCCATCGGGCATCGGTCCAGCCTACTGCCACTTACACTCAGGTGCTTTACTTTGTGTAAATTATTTCACGACCACTGCTCTCAAAACGGTGAAGGAAAACGTCGTGAGGAAGCCGGCATGTCCTACAGCCAAAAACTTCGAAGACATATGACATCTACCAACACGCACTGGGCCCGCGTGGTAGATTACGGCCCACTCCCTCTTATCGACAGGAGGCCTGTGTCCCAAGAGTGGGTACAATATAGGTTGATGATGTATGTAATCTTAGCTGTCACTACTGTTCCCCGAAATAACGGATGTTTAACAACTTTTATGAGTCAAGTTAGTAGGCCACTACGATTCGGACGAAGCGTTTCGCCTCCCCTTTCATACCGCGTACATCGAGAGACTGGAACAATTTGCCAGCGGCGATGTTTCCGTCGGACTACAATTTGAGTGTCTTCAAGGCTAGATTGAATAGGCTCTTAATAAACTAGTGCGCTTTGCCATCACCGATTACGTCACTGATTACCATCAGGCGGGATTGCGGTCAAGCGCTAGTTTATAATTTATATAAAAAAAAAGTTGCAAACAAAAAGAAAAGACCACCTCTTGTTTGCTAGAACAGAAATAGAGCCGTTTTATTTCACCGCTTTTCTTTCACCTACCGTCCGTTACTGTATGAGGAATATAAACGTTTATTTAACCTAGAAAGAATTTTTTTATGCAACGTCATCAAACAACCTCTCCCGTCCTGGACGGAGCTGAAAGATTTGTCAGACTTTTACTGACTAAAACCTACCGGTATTCCTTCGGCTACCAGAGGTCACGGTATTTCTTTCTAACAACCCCCGGCCCAGGCGCTATCGGTCTTTGTCAGCATTGTCCTTGGATGCGCGCTTGGAACACAGTGGGCGGTCCTCCTGAGACTGGTCCTTACCGGGTGGCAAGCTTCCCACTACGAAAACTTACCACTAGAAAAATACATAGAGTTTTTCGATCGTCATAAGCAGGAGTCTAGATTGGTACCTGGTTGGTGGTAAGGAGCTTGCCCGTATTGCAGGTCTGCTTAATTTTTCAAGAACACAGGCATAACGTTATGATTATCTTAAAAGCTCTTTTGATTTTGTACCCTTTGACCCTTGGTACACGCTACAATTTCCTTTTGATACTGCTTATAAACTGCGCTGTGGATAAAACGTGTCTATCAAAAAGCTGCCATAGTTATTCTTACAACTCTGAGGGCTGTGCCTACACACAATGAATAAATCGTAGTTTTTCTCGACAAGAATGTTTGTATAAAGGACAGAAGCATACCGTAATCGAGTACACTTTAAAGTTAGGCATTTATAATTTACAAAAGTTAGACGTGTCTGTAAGCAATCTGTCATCATAATACTGTCACAAAGTCCTACAATTCACGAGGAATGTATCGAAACAGTTTCATAACACATAACTCTTGTTGACGCGGAAAAAAAATATGTTTACATACGTAACAGATATGTTATGGCTGTGTGTCACGAATTTATAAAACAGTTATTAGTCAAACCGTTTTGTCATAATTTACATAAAGATAGCTACAATTGGTCTGTTTAAATCAGAGGGGCTATTTTAAGTAATTCTCGTAATTTTATAATTGAAACTGTCAAAACTGGGATCAGAGGGGTAATTCTCGTAATTTCATAATAGAAATTGCCTAAAATTGGGATCAGATGGGTAATTCTCGTAATTTTAAAATTGAAATTGTTAAAACTGGGGACAGAAGGGTAATTCTCGTAGTTATAAAATAGAAATTGTCTAAATTGGGATCAGAGGGGTAATTCTCGTAATTCTAAAATTGAAATTGTTAAAACTGGGATCACAGAGGTAATTCTCGTAATTATAAAATAGAAACTGTCCAAACTGGGATCAGAGGGGTAATTCTCGTAATTTCATAATAGAAATTGCCAAAACTGGGATCAGAGGGGTAATTCTCGTAATTTTATAATAGAATTTGCCAACATTGGGTTCAGAGGGGTAATTCTCGTAATTTTAAAATTGAAATTGTTAAAACTGGGGTCAGAGGGGTAATTTTCGTAATTTTATAATAGAAATTGCCAAAACTGGGAACAGAGGGGTAATTCTCGTAATTTTATAATAGAAATTGCCAAAATTGGGATCAGAGGGGTAATTCTCGTAATTTTAAAATTTAATTTATCAAAACTGGCATTTGAGGTAATTCTCGTAATTTTAAAGTTTAAATCGTCAATACTGGGATCAGAAGGATAATTCTCGTAATTTTAAGATTGAAATTGTCAAAACTAGGATCAGCACGTTTATTTTCTTAATTTTAAAATTGAAATTGTGAAAAGTAGGATCAGAAGTTGTTAAATTTTAATTGAAATTGTTAAAACTGGGATCAGAGGGGTAATTCTCGTAATTTTATAATAGAAATTGCCAAAATTGGGATCAGAGGGCTAATTCTCGTAATTTTAAAATTTAATTTGTCAAAACTGGCATTTGAGGTAATTCTCGTAATTTTAAAGTTTAAATCGTCAATACTGGGATCAGAAGGATAATTCTCGTAATTTTAAGATTGAAATTGTCAAAACTAGGATCAGCGCGTTTATTTTCTTAATTTTAAAATTGAAATTGTGAAAAGTAGGATCAGAAGGGTAATTATCGTATTTTAACAACGTTCACAGTTCAATTTTGCTACGATTTGACAAGTTTCTGACATTTGTTTGTAACCGTATTGAAACTGAGATAAGATTTTCAATATTTTAAATTACGGAATTTTGCCTTCTGGGTTCGTTAACGTTTAAAGTAGTAAAGATCTGGTAGAGAATCACTACACGTAGTTTCTAAATCAAAAATCACTCTTTTGGTGTCGGTTTTCGTTTTCTTAAATTCAAATTATAACAAATGTGTCACTGCACTACTAACATACAGGATGCTCAGTAGTAGTTGTCTATATTACATAGCAATATTTGTTCAAAAGAGTACAAAAAGGACGGACACTGATTCACTTAACTTTTCACGCTAATTAGTAGAAAAATGTGTTGACACCAAGGTGTGTCAAAATAGGGATTACCGTACCGATGTATTCCCTCCATGACGTCATCTATCGAATAGGAGTGCACACGTGTGTAAAAAAGAGGCGAGAACTAAAAAGATTTGCATTTACAAGGCAAAATCCATACTAATATTATAAATGCGAAAGTAACTCTGTCTGTCTGTTACGCTTTCCCGCTTAAACCTCTCAACCGATTTTGATGAAATTCGGCACAGACAATCTTTAGACCCTGAGAAAGAACATTGCCTACTATCATCCCGGAAAAATTTGATGTTCCCGAAGGAAATCTAAAGAGCGCGATATAACCGAAATCCACGCGGGTGAAGTCGCGGGCGGAAAGCTAGTATTTAAAAAAACTAAAAAGTAAATATGAAACCCAACAGATAAATTAACATTTCCAGTTAAATACCACATATAAAACAAACATTCTCATAATCAAACACCGGCTTAATTAATGTTCTGAATAAAATCTATAACACTTTGTTTTTGTTAGAGTAGGCATCGAGCGCTATAACATTTACAAACACAGTTGCGATATTTGGTTATAAGTACGTAGAAATAACCCAATACTTCAGAACAAACAAACGTTAGATTTGTACACAATAGACTGACGGGTCGTGGAGCGAATATACACAGATCTATAGAGAATATTTCATAAAATATACAAACCCAAACCACAGATAAAGAAAGGAAATATTATATCATGTTAGGGATCATATGACTTGCGATGTCTATGTAAGGATTATTGAGGAAATTGCAGTAAAAGATACATCTCTATTTCAACTACTAACAAAGAAACTTACAGAGGTACGCCTATCCCCATTTCATTCCCATGTGAGCAAGCAGGAAGGCCAGACACGGACGGTATACGACCTTTGCAAAATTCATGCGGCTACACTAAATTAATTAAAAGTGTAGCTGTGTACCTACTTATGTCTTCTGTCCCATGTTCAGGGTTGGCGTAAGAAGGGTTATTAAAGATACCCACGTAGAATAAAGGGAGAAACGGTGAATGGCTCATGTGTACTGGTCCAAGAATGCATTGCATTCGTGCTGGTCAATAGGGTAGTTGACTAAAAAAAACTAATTAATCCGTCAGTCAGATTTCCAAAAAATACTAGACACGTATTTTTTTCTTTTTTCATATTATAAACAAAAAATGAAGACGACACAGTGCGTTGAAAACTCGTGTGACGTCACTGCACGCTACACTTTTTAGCGAGGAGTGACGTCACTAGCCACCACTCCTGATCTTTGATGCCTTTTATATTTGTAAATTTTATTGATTTCATAAAACAAAATATACGTATCCAATACTTTTCTAGAATATAAATGACGGACTAAATAGAATCAATGTTTTCTTACCCAGGATGCATCCCTTTTGCTGAGAATGTATTATAGTTTTTTTTTATTATTATTATTTTGGTGCCTCATAGCCTGACACAGGGCAGTGAGGTTCTGGAGTGGCATCCACGTACCGGAAGATGCAGCTTAGGGAGGCCCCCAAAAAGGTGGACCGATGACCTGGTGAAGGTCGCGGGAAGCCAATAGATGCGGGCAGCACAAGACCGTGGACAGCCTTGGGGGAGGCCTTTGTCCAGCAGTGGACCTCTATAGGCTGAAGAAGAAGCTTGACACAGGTTAAAATGAACCTTGTTCGGGTGGTCCTAGCATTAGTATTAGAACTTAACTTTCCCGCATTACATTATATATTAGTCTACATTAGGTAAACCGTTACGATTGTTAATATTAAGAATTTTTATTACCTACTATATAAAGTGAGCCATTATATACATTCGTTGAGATCTTAGTTTAAAAAAAAATGTTTATTTATTTATTCCAATTTCGTTAAGTCTAAGAGCCTCTGTAAGTTGGTTTCGGTCTTTCGTACGGATTTCAATCACCGATGGAGTAATTGCCTAACAAACAACTGGTAATAATAATTTGTATTTTGACAGTTCTACAACGTTCATTGCGATTTTTATGTTGATGAGCATAAACTTTTTGGTACAAATAAAGCAATGGGTTTAAAGTGTATGTGTTCGCAATAAGAGTGCAAAATCCATGGTTCCAAAGTTTGTGTTATTATTTGATTTGATAAATGACTAGCTGCGCCACGCGGTTTCACCCGCGTAGATTTCGATATGCTTCGCTCTTATTGGTAGCAGCGTGATGTTATATAGCCAGATCTATATGATTATCTATAGTGGTGAGGGTTTTGAGCAACTTCGGGCACATACATACAGACAGACATACAAACATACGCACTTTATATTAATGGATATTAAAGTGTGAGGAGTACTGTAGCCACATGTGGACTGGTGCTGCAAAATATCATCTAGCAGCCTTAGATTCGGTGAAGACCACCACCAATTAGCCTCTTCGCACGCATCTTCACCGAGGCACCCTCATTTCGTTTAGTTAGACCAATCTGCAAAGCCTGGAGCACAGACCTATACTCCATTTAATGTTTGTTGTTATAGAAGCACCAACAAAAGAAACACATTATTTGTAAAAGTTCAGTTATCACCGTTCTTAAGGTACACCCCCTTGACATCCAAACATTGGATACGGAATCCTACGACAGACGGAAACAGACCCAATGCCATAGAACCCAGTTATTATTTTCCAAAAAAAAAGCAGTCACAACCAAACAAACCACAACTTTACCACTCTTTACCAACATTTTGCAGCTGTTTAAACAAAAGAACCTCCGGTCACTGTTGACTTCGGTAAATAAATAGTTCGGTTTCTATTTAATATAAAAAGGTAAAAAAAAAAACAAGAGAAAGGAATTTTATTTTTCCTACCGTCAGATATTGTTTGGTATATTATTTTCTTTGTTTTAAGGAAGGACGTTTTGTTTTTCCTGTTACAAGCGATTAGTTAGTTATTTTGTGGGGGTAAGGTAAAGCGGATTGTTGTTAATGTTTCAGTAAGTTATTTTGGTCGTTTTATTGATCGAAGGATGGGACGAAAATAAAATAAACGGAAGACAATATTTGGGCGGTTTAATTGGCTTTTGCTTTTGCTTGGCATCGTCATTTGCCTGGCCTACTCCAAAATTATGCTGAAGTCAGCTTCCAATCTAACCGAATACCAGTATTTTACATGGGGCGATTGCCTATCTGACCTCCACCACCCAGTAACTAGGTAATACAACAAATACCTTGGTAAAACTGATAGTCAGATTTCGGTCTACTGATGACACGTAATGACTTTCAAAGTTCCACGACTGCGCTTACCATACTTTCCGAGGCTTGATATATACCTCATCATCATCATCAGCCTCTACTCGTCCACTGCTGGACATAGGCTTCTTCCATGGCACCCCAACAATCTCGATCCTGAGCATTTCTTCGCAAGCCACTACCAGCCACCTTTTTGATGTCGTCGCTCCATCTCACCCAAGGGCACCCAAGGCGCCCAAGGGCCCCCAAGGGCGCTAAGTTTGCAGAGACGCGGTCTCCACTCGAGGACTCGTTTACCCCAACGATTGTTGGGTACTTGCCCTGTGGCATATGTGACCAGCCCATATATAATAGCTCAGCTCAGATATGTACCTAGTAACATGTATTTTTTTTTTAAATAATACATTCCCCCATACTAGGAATTACTCCTGTATCGTGGATGACCTTTAAACTCACACACACAAACAGCCAGACCCGGAACAACTACCTGTAGGTCATACAAATATTTGCAGCAGTCGATAGCTTAGATACTGCATCAATTGCACCTTGTCCCAGTCAATAGTTTTTGTAAAAATCTACTGTTTAAAGTTTGTGTTTGGAGTGAGCTGTCGTTACTGCCTGGCATTAGTTGAGAATAGTTTTACGGGGATTTGGTTCCAGAATCGCCATGCTGATGTGGTTGTAGGTTTGTGTCCGTAACAATTTGTCTATGAAGTCAAAGTATTTATTACAATATATAATAGGTAAATAGGTACATAAAAAGCACATTTCAATGTCAAAATATACAACATTTATTTTTTGTTGATGCGAAACTCGAAACACGTGTCCAGTATTTTTAAGTAAAGAGTCTATGTACAAAATTTCAAAAAGATATCATGAAAAACCACAAAGTTATGAGCTTGTTATCCTACTTGGCTGTCCCAACAAAAATATGGTCCACGCTCCGCTCGGACGAGCGGTGCTTTGACGTCTGACGTCAGCTGTTGCGCGGGCGTGCGCTATCGTAAGCTGCGTAGCGCGCTCGGGAACCATAAAAAATATAGCATGGTGTAGAAATGATTGGAACTGATTCAGTTGCTTATTCTGAGCAAACCATATTTAGGTTTCGCGTAAACAAAAAATAATGTTGTATAATAAAACAAAAATAAATTATATTCGGCTTTTAGTGCGAGTTTTTTGTATGTTACTCTATTACGCAACAACCAACAACTACTGAACGGAATTAAATGTTTGGCACACATATAATTTGTAACCAGGATTAATAAATAGGATATATTTTATCTTTTTTATCTGTTAAAACTTCACGCTGTCTCATTTTTTTATAGAGAGATATAAAGCGGTGTGAAAAAGAAAGGACACGAAGAGTAGCTCCCGTTATCGCGATAGTGTAGCCGTACCATTAACATACAATATCTGTAACCGGACATGAGTAACTTGCCGTGATTTACAGAAATATTGGAAATTGCTCTAATTATTTATTTTCTAGACTACAATTACTGTCAGTCAAACTATCATTAAAAGTTAACTAATAAAACGATACTTTATGCTATGACCTGAATACGTAACCTTAACAACTTTTGGTTATAATTAGGGCTATTACTTCTAAAAGGAAAATCGTACTCTGAAATTTGATATTTTGATGCTATATGGCCTTTTTCAATTTATACAGCTAACCACTCCGGCAACACTAACTCCACAATACTCATCCTTATTACTACGACATAAAGACGCTGTCAATGTCAAATTGTAACGTCTGATATTCATTAGACAGTTCAGTATATAACCCGCGCAGATAAAGAAAAGATCTGAAAATGGCGGCGGATACTTATGGTACGGTTGACAAAACATGCCATTGTTCAATCCCAAACCAAATGCTAAGATAGTAAAATGTGAAATTTACGTTGTAAATATTGTTACAACGTAAATTTGACATTTTACTTGTTTGTTGTTGTGTTTGTTTTTATTGTTGTTTTTGTTGAAATTGATTGTTCAAACTCAACAAAAACAACAATATCGACAAAAACAACAAAATAACAGAGACTTTAGCGGAACGAAATTAACGAATACTCGGAGTGCATCAAAGTAGCTTGGAAAGCGAATCCTGAATTCCTGATCGATGACTTTTTTTTGCAGCGCTTACTTCACTGTGTGAGTATAGACAGCGATAGAGACTGAGTGAGAACGCATGCGAGCGGACGCCATTTACAGATCTTGTCTTTGTCTGCGCGGGTTATACACACATTCAAGTATTTATTTTTAAACTATTAACGACACGGAGTTTAGTTGTGGTAGCCAAGTGTACAAATACGCTATGAATGTGTGCGTGAAAATGAATAACGCCATTACAAAGCACTCACACACTGATAACTTCACCATTGTCTCGGTACCAAGAGCAAAATCGAGACACACAAATTCACAAGCCATTTTTACGTTTTGTAACCACAAGTAAAACGCGCGTCACGTCGGTAGATAAAAAACCTGTGTGGTGTATAATTATAAAAGGAAAGATATGTTTTCTATGAGAAATTAAATACTCTCAATTCCAAACTGCCAAGACTTACCACTGTGACAAAACTAAAAGTGCAAAATGTATCATAAGACTAAGTAAATCTATCGCTCTATTAAATGAACATTTTCTTCCGCAGGCGATGTGATGGACGAAATCAATCAGAGGGAACACAAAGCGCTGCCGACCGGCGTCATGTAACACTGTAATATGAATCTAAGTAACTTCGTTGTTTACATCACGAGCCTGCTGTGGCTGAACCTCACTGATGCTAAGATTGGTAAGTCTGATTTATTTCTATACATAATAGATCTTTAAACCAGCGTTGCGACATGTACTTAATTATTTTTTAAAAGCATCTGAAACCGGGGCCTTTTTTTTGGATGAGAAATCATCAAAAAGCCTCTCCCGCTCTGGGCGGAGCAGAAGGGCGTGTCAGACTTTTACTGACTAAAACTCACCCATGTTCCTTCACTTGCCTGTGCGCCAGGGCCATGGTTTTTTTTTTAACCAACCCGCAACCCTGGCCCAGCAGGCATCGGTTCTCGTGGACCCCGTCACGATGTGCTGACATCTCTTTAAAGCGCGCATGAAACACAACGCGCCGACGACCCCGGCCTGGTTTTTACCAGGCGGCGAGCTGCCCATTGCTCCCCGCTCGCAAGCCCGCGCCTACGATTCCGCCTTCACGCCTTGTTCTCCGACCAAGACGTCTCCTGCGGCGGCTTGAGGCATGAGGGCACTGAGATTCTCGCTCCCTCACGAGCTCCGCCTCCTCTTTTGCTAGCACTGCTTTGCAAAAGGAGGTGGCGGCCCACCATGCACTCTCTCTCCGGACCATGGCCTGGACCAGGGTCTGAAGCGAGAGACCGCCGCCGATCGCCGCCGATCTGAAACCGGTGCCTGTTGACCGATTTTGGAAATACCCAGATAAAAACTTGAACTTGAACTTAAAACAGTGCTAAATTTCATCGAAATCTATTAGTATTATTTGCGTTTAAGAGTAATAAATTTATATTTATATATATTATAAATTTATAGGTTATAATATTGACGTAGGATAGGATAGGACAATATAAGATAGGTCGAATAGTAACCCTTCCTATCCTATCGGTACTACTATAGGATTTGGTCGGATTAGTAGGATAGAGGAAGGTGGTCATGGTGGCCTAGTGGTCGAAACACCAGCCTCTCAAGTATGAGTCTGTGGGTTTGATTCCAGATCAGGCAAGTACCAACGTAACTTTTCAAAATTATATGTACTTTTTAAGTATATCTTGGACAACACTGACTGATTACAGCGGGAAGGATAACATCTTGAGAAAACCTGGACATTAAGCCTAAATTCGCCAATCCGCATTGAGAAAGCGTGGCGAATCCTTCTCTGTATGAGAGGAGCCCTGTGCCCAGCAGTGGGACGATAAAAAGGTTGATGATGATGATGAGTAGGATTTCGTCGGGTTAGTGACACCTTAAAACTCAAGATTTATTAGACCAATTTTTATGATCTTCGATTTGGTGAATTAGGTGACCCGCTTCCAATAGCAGAGCAACGGTAGCCTAGTCATATCGGTCTTGATTTACAAGTTGTAGGTCGTAGGTTCGAAAACCGCCAGGTTTACTTTGTGTACCTAAATTATTTTAACACTATTGTTCTCAAAACGGTGAAGGAAAACATCATGAGAAGATTGAAATGTCCGAAAGCAAAAAAAAAAAATTGTCTAAGACATGTGACATCTACCAACCCGACTAGGTCCGCGTGGTAGATTAAGGCCCAACAGTGGGAACATTATAGGCTAATTATGAATGGCAGAATAACTAAAAAAACACGAAAACGTCGTTTTTCATTGAAAATTTATTGATTTTGAGGCGGTACGAAGTTTACGAGCTCAGCTAGAATATCATAAATTACGTCGTTTTACGTGTCTGTCTGTGTGACTGCTTGCTTTTGTTAACCACACAAAGAATTTTGATGCGGTTTTTAACATCGTTTGGAGAATTTATATCGGTTTTTTTATATTTATCTAGGTAATTAAATCAAAATTTGAGAAGATCTTTATTTTTTTTTTTCAATGAAGTGTAAAGTAGAAGCTGATTGTTGGTTACACACATTAAAGATGTACATTAAAACAGTTTTTATTTACATCATTCTTAACGAAACATATGGTTTCTGGAAAATATTTCAAAATGTTGATTAAATTACTACACCGTAATATTTTGAATTTTCATTCAGAATTCATAATAATGAAGTCATAAACAAGGTACTTACGTCATATTGTTTCTAAAGATAGTGAAAAGAAACTTAGAAGGAATAAAAAAGACGTTTAAAATTCGACTATAATAGACTCATTATAGAAATAAAACACTTGAATGAGAATAATAGTATGCAATGAAGATGTGCTACGCCGTAGCTGATGTAGTTGCAATAAATACTACGCCGTAGTAGCCAAGCTACGCGTAGAATCTGTCAATATGATATGTTTTTGTAACTGGATTTCCACGCAACATCGCGAAAAAAGTTACTTAAGTAAAAAAACCGTTTACATACGACAACCTGTGTCTTTTTTTTTAGTAAAAACTATGGTCTTTTTGAATTAAAATAGTAACTGAACATTGCCTCTGTTTTAGATACAACTCAATTTTCCAAACCCGGATTACTTTACCAACAAAATGAGAAAAAACGGCAAAATACACAAATATTTAAGGGCATTTGAATTGGAAATCAAATTCAACTCCGTCTTTAGAATCTTTTTCAGCAGAAGAAGGGATTTGTTAAGGGTGAATTTCTATTTAGTCGAGGCTTACTCGGATCATTCCGAAGTGAAAGGGTCATACCCTCTCCACCAACTTCAATTAACTTCATTCACAAAAATTAATTAAAATTAATCTTCTTCATTATTTTTATCTTTATCAGTGTCACAAGACAAATTAAATTAAATCAATTTTCAAGTGAAACTAATTTAAATTAATTACACTTTGGGTTTGTTCAAAAAATGTTTCAATATTCTCAAGGTCGACTGCCTAAGTACTACTTTACATATCGTTGTATTCCAATGATAAATACAATAGAAACAAATTAGGCTTTCGTTATTTAATTTTCATGTTAATAATTGCTTTAGCTTCAATTGGGCCTTTTTTAATTGAAGGCAAATCAATAATTAACATGAAAATTTAATAAGGAAAGTGGCTATCAATTAAAGAATAGGGTATTTGAAAAAACACGAATTAGTCCGTCAGTCAGATTTCAAAAAAATACTAGACACGTATTTTTTCTTTTATCATATAAACAAAAAATGATGACGACACAGCGCGTTGAAAACTCGTGTGACGTCACTGCACGCTACACTTTTTAGCGACGAGTGACGTCACCAGCCACCACTCCTGATCTTTGATGCCTTTTATATTTGTCAATTTTTATTGATTTGATAAAACAAAATATACGTATCCAATATTTTTCTATAATCTGGATGACGGACTAAACCTAATCATTTTTTTTAACCCAGGAAACATCCCTATTCAACCCATCACATGTGTATAGTATCACCGGTTCTCACCGGTTTTGAACTTTCAGTACGTAGTGGATTTTGAACTGTCTGTGATGAATCAAGCGTTGAAAATCTATAAACGTTAAACGTTTATAGATTTTGAACGCTTGAAATTCTAGCATAAATAAATTCTAGCATTCATTAGATGTAATTTGCTATTAATATAATGGCTACAAAAGTCCTAACTATTAGCAAGTATATTGCTACTACTACTCGCTCGAGTTACTGTGGACTTTGCTGGAATGCGACCCGCCTTCGCCGTAAGCGCTGCGTAGCGATAGCATCTTTGTTACAATTATCAAAATACAGTTTAAGTCCCCTGTTGTTATCACTGTTTCTGTAGAGTTTTTGCTTTGTTATTTTTTATTAAGTTTGTTTTTGCTTTTTACATTTTCGACGCGTTAGTGTTGGTTGGTTGCACCAACATTATATTTCAATCTATATGTATCAATTAATTGCAAAACGTCATGAGTAAAATGACTTAGTATTATGACGCTTTCTCATCGAAACGACCTTTTATTAACATGACAAGAAATTGTAATTTATATTTTTTTAACATAAATCTCATTTTTAAAATGACGTCACTAAGCGAGATGCACAGTTAGTAAAGCACAAATCTGAATTGCGAGCTACTTTTGAAACCTTCACAAGGTTTCAAACACATGCTCGATGAAGAGATTAATTCTGGAAATATAAGCTTTACAGTCACCGTTGTTACCATAAGGTCGAAGAAACATACCACAACATGTAGTACAATATATCTCATAATAATGTCAAAACCGTCTTATACATCTATCAGTCATTTATACCCATCCAATCTGTCTGGCTTGTCAGTTTTCTATTCTCCCGTGACAAGACACTTTTTCGGGATAAAACTTATGGGCTAAAAACTTTTACCGAATAATTAGAGAAAGGTTTTTTCCGGAACGGCGTATTTTGTTATCACAGTATCCAGTCCTTCAATCCAGTCTTTTATTTCTGTAAAATATATTTAGGTGTACTCCTTCACTTATAGAAGAACATAGAATATATGTTTATTACGTACACGGCAAAAGAATGGGCATTTCAATTTTATTTATTACTTAAGGTAAGAAATTCAGAAACTCGGGAGCAATTATCGTAATTTTAATAATGTATAGAGTTCTGCAGCGTGGTGTCAGACAGGGAGATGTTATCTCCCCGAAACTGTTCACCGCTGCATTGGAGGATGTCTTCAAGGTTTTGGACTGGAAAGGACTGGGCATCAACATCAATGGCGAGTACATGACACACCTTCGGTTTGCTGATGATATCGTAGTCATAGCTGAGACCGCGGAGGACCTGAGTACAATGCTCGAAAACCTCAGTAGAGCCTCCGCGCGTGTCGGTCTTAAGATGAAGACCGGGGTTTCACTGCGCGATCGAATCAGGAATGAGGAGATCCGCAAAAGAACGAGAGTAACCGACATAGCCCGAAGAATTGCAACACTAAAGTGGCAGTGGGCTGGACACATTGCCCGTAGGACTGATGCCCGATGGGGCCGACGGGTTCTCGAGTGGCGACCACGCACCGGAAGACGCAGCGTGGGTAGGCCCCCGACAAGGTGGACCGACGACCTGGTGAAGGTCGCGGGAAACCACTGGAAGCGGGAGGCGCAGAATCGGTCGTCGTGGAGAACCTTGGGGGAGGCCTATGTCCAGCAGTGGACGTTTTTCGGCTGAAATGATGATGATGATGATGTAAGAGTTCGACTTCAGTATCGATCTTTTAAAATACCTCTATTTTCCCTATAATTTTAACAAGTTTCTGACACTAATTTCCGCTGACATGAGATTGACTTTCAAGTATAAAATAATATGTGCATTTCTTGCTTTACAGAAGATCACATCAAGCATTTTATTAAATTACTGCATAATGCAGGAAATTAGATTATTTTGGGATAAGCAAATGAACAGCATAACGTTGTAGCTCTTTTATTCTACGCGAAACTAACTATATTTGGCTTTTACACCATATATTTAGCTTTTACCCTATATATTTAGTTTTTATATTTCAGCTTGGCATGCCAAGCAAATTTCGGATATTCAATATTAGTTTGATATTGCATAATGCAGGAAATTAGAACTGTTTAGGACAAACAAATGAAAATCGTTACGTTGCAGCTCTTTTATTCTACGCGAAACTAACTACATTTAGCTTTTACACTATATATTTAGCTTTTATATTTCAGCTTGGCGTGCCAAGCAACTTCCGGATATTCAATATCATTTTAATCAAGTTTGCAATCGACTTCCGTTCACTACCAGAGCTGATATTTACAGCACCATAAGACCCTTTGAACATGGCGCGGTTTCTATATCACTCGTGGCGGAGAAAATACACATACGTACGTCAACAACCTTCAAAGCACAAACACAACCATGCCCACACTCTGGGAATAAACCGTAATTTTTACAGCAACTTAAATGTGTATGGACAAAAAGTGTAAGTTGCAAAAAATCTCAAGTAAATATTCTCACTCACTTATCGATAACATTCAGTTACATTAAAACGAAAATTTTAATATTTAGTATACTTTGCATAAACAACCATTTTCTTGTTTTCAAGTTGTTTAAAATTGAACAAAGCATACTGAAGCCATCATCATCATCAACCTTTTTACGTACCACTGCTGGCCACAGGTCTCCTCTCATACAGAAAAGGATTGAGCGTAATCACCACGCGATTTGCGTTGGAGATTTCAGACTTACAAGTTAAGGTTTCCTTAAGATGTTTTCCTTCACCTTATAATCAGTCATTGGAGTTCAAGATATACTTAGAAAGTGCATATAGCTTAGAAAGGTTACATTGGTACTTACCTAACTGGAATCGAACACGCACACTCATACTTGAGAGGCTAGTGTTTTAACCACTAGACCACCACGAAGCCACCATACTGCTGCATAAAATACTGATAATTAAATCTCTGGCACGGTGTATTTTTCTCATAAACAAGACAAAAAAAAAACTACCATCAACTTTTATAACGGAAGGAAAACTTCCTTCTACAGCTTTCCTAGAAAAACTAACCTATAATTTTGTTCCAGGGTACTTTTGGCACATCACAGATCTTCATTATGACCCGTTCCACAACTCCCAGGAGTTACACAGAGGTACTGTAAACGTATTGCGTAGTTTTATGTTGATGACTGTATTATTTTTATTTGTTGACATAGTGCCGTATGTGTCCATAAAACACAGGATAGTGAACGTAATAACGTAATAGTAAATTATTACGAGTTATTTCTGATGAATTTCACCAGTATTTTGTGCAAATATTTGAAATATTCATTGGTGTTTGTTATTTTATTAATGAGGGAAATCAGAGAGAATAATTGATGAATTATGAACATGTACCAGCCGGTGCTGAACCGAGTGCAGTCCAGTACTCTCAAATAGAGGAGGCCTGTATCTAAGTAGTGGGAGACAGCCCCGTGGTGTAGCGGAAGCGAACGCGGCCGCTGCACAAAGAGGCGCGGGTTCGACCCCCCGCGCAGTGCAAATATTTGTATGCATGAATATGAATATTTGCACTGGTTTAGTCGTGCTTCGGAAAGCACGTTAAGCCGTTGGTCTCCGTTGCCATACGAATATCTAATGGCAATCGTTACGGGTTGTTGTAGCCTTCAAAAAGTCCAACAATTGGTCTAACTGTAACGCTTCGATATCGCCTTCGGGTTGTGGAGGTCAGATGGTAGTTGCTTCACAGAAAATATCGACGTTTAGCCAAAATCAGCAGTTAGACTGGTAAAGCAGACCCCAGACTCCAAAGATGAAAAAGCTTTGGAAGCGACTGGCATTAACGCTGAGATGATGACGATGATGATGATGTATCCAAGTAGTGGGAGAATTATAGGCTGATTATGTTTATGCATGAATGTGTCATTTTGTTTCGTTTTACCCAGATACTGGGTTGTGATAGGTTGGGATAGGCAGCCGTGTAAAATATTAATATTCGGCTGCGTCCAGTTGCAATGGAAACTGACTTCATAGTTGGAAAAAAGCTTGGCAGATGATGATGGAATTAGTCATATTGGAGTTAAAAAAATATACCAATGCCGCATTTGAAAACATCACTTTTAATGTACCATATTTTGCTTGCTTTTGTTTTTAAATAAACATGCGAAATATAGTACACTAGCAGCCGCCAGCGACTTTGTTCGCGTGGAATTAGTTGTGCTCCGCTCATATTAGTTATATCTAAAGCATTCCTGGATTATTGGGCTATCCAGCGCTAAAAGAAATTTGCAAATTGGACCCGTAGTTCCTGAGATTAGCGCGTTCAAACAAACAAAGATACTAAGTATAGACTAGCTGCGCCGCGCGATTTCACCTGCGTAGATTTCGATATGTTTTCTTTTTAATATGCTCCGCTCTTATTGGCTGCAGCGTAATGTTATATAGCTTAAAGCTTTCCTGGACTAATGGGCTATCCAATGCAAAAAAAAAAAATTTCAACCCTGACCAGTAGTTCCTGAGATTAGCGCGTTCAAACAAACAACCTCTTCAGCTTAATATATTACTATAGATTACACTTATAAATTCTCTCTAATTCTGTGTTACCATACCACTTGTTATGGTAGACAGAATTAGAGAGAATTTACATCGCCTATCTTCCGTCGAGTAATTTATGACTTGCTTCGGTCGGGTGACAAGATATGGATGACGGAAGTTCCGTCATTTGTTTCGGCCCTAAAACCCCATTTATCAATGAAACCAGTGCTATCCATTATCCAAATCATCTCCAACATCCTCTATAATTTTCCATATTCTCATCAGGTTGCCGCCACAACCGCGGGAACAACGAACACAGCCACCGGAATGGCCGCCATAGAGACCACACATGTGACAGCTCATGGCCTCTGATACAAAGTGCCGCCGCTCTAATGGCAGAGCGGCATCCCGACACCTTGGAGTTCGTGCTATGGACTGGGTATGTACTGTTTGGCACTGATTGACATTTCAAGTTACGTCTTACTCTTCCGTGTCATTCCATCATTCCCATGAACGGCGATTTTCAATCTGTACAGACAAGCTTGTATTATCAGAATACCATGGTGTATCTTCCTATGGACCAGTTGACAGCATCTGGGGCGTAACGGTAGCGAACGCGGCCGCTGCGCATGGAGGCGCGGGTTGGATCCCCGCGCAGTGCAAATATTTGTATGCATGAATATGAATATTTGCACTGGTCTGGTCGTGCCTCGGAAAGCGCGTTAAGCCGTTGGTCCCGGTTGCCATACGAGCATCTAATGGCAGTCGTTACGGGTTGTTGGAACCCTCAAAAGTTCAGTAATTGGTCTCACTGCAATGCTTCGATATCGCCTTCGGGTTGTGGAGGTTAGACGGCAGTTGTTTCACGGAAACCGCCAAAGTTTAGCCAAAATCAGCCGTTAGACTGGTAAAGCGGACCCCAGACTCCAAAGCTGAAAAAAGCTTCGGATGGGACTGAGATTAACGCTGAGATGATGATGATCTTCCTATGGACCAGTCGATAAATGCTGCATGCATAGTCTTCTTAATTGCATTTAACTATCCTGTCAGTGCTCTATCTAAGTGCAGTGAGATACAAATGAACAAAGATACATGATATAAATGACAAGAAACACTAAATATCAATATAAACTTTGTGCATGAGTAACCCCCTACGAAGGTAGGTGGTTACTCAAACCTTACCTTGACGAAGGTCAAGGTACACCATTCCCGCTCCTGAAAAAAAAAACACGTATGGTGCTGTATCATGGAAAAAAAGCATTAATAAATATTTTTCTCCACCAGGGACATTCTCTCCTCATCAATGGAACACCTAAGCGAGGAAATAAAGCTGGAAGCCGTGAGGAACGTTACAGATATTCTAAGCAGGACTTTCAGCAGTCAGTTTGTCTTCCCAGCATTAGGACACAATGACCCCGCGCCTTCTAAGAAGCTGGTTGATATGTGGATGCAGTGGTTACCTACAGAAGCATTACAGACTTTTGAAACTAGTAAGTTCTAAGTGTATTTTTTATTCTGCGGTGCTTTTAAATATTGCTTACGGGAAAAGTTCTGTGTTATTCTAGCAAGCTTGGACTGACAACAAAGAATCTCTGAAGCTTTCCAAGTGTTCCCTGCATATTTTATAGACAGCGTATTTTATCAAAGCAGTTAAACCTAAGTTGAGCAATGATTTCTTTAGGCTGAGTTGATTAAAGTATTTTGAGTTGGTTTTAAAACGTTTTTCTACTTCATTCAGCATATTTTTGCTAGTTTTAGCATCATTGTTAAGCTAAAACTTTTCGGTGAATCCTCGATTTTGATACAAACTTTGTTTTCAGGTGGATATTACACAATAGAACAATCCCACAGCAGGCTGAGGATCGTAGTCCTTAACAGTGTCCTGTGGGCAGGTGGTGCTGCTAGAACTGATGGTCCTCACAGAGGCAGGCAACAGTGGGAATGGCTGGAGCAGGTCCTCAGTAAAGCTAGAAGAAGAAATGAAATGGTGAGACTGCTAGACGACCTGTGACCTGCTAGAGAGCAATCTAGCAGGTATTGTAACTCTCTCTCTGGTGATCAACGACAATCACCATCGATCCTCAGATAGTAGTATGTCTAATCCAAATGTTAACAGACTGTAGCTTCAGGTCATAATTTACTGCATGAAATCCTCAATAATAAGGAGTAAAAAAGGATATGAGTAAAATATGAAAATTTTAATGAAAGATCGCGAGATATTTTGTAAAAAAAAAAAAAAAAAAATTGCATACCATATTGCACATTTTTTTAATGTGCCTGTGTCTTCGTTATCGATCCCCGAAATCGAGAAGCTGGGCTATAATATCTAAATTTCCACATGTTCTAATAACCCATCTTCTTACGAAGGTATACCTAGTTGCTCACGCCGGCCCAGGAGTGGAGGAGCGGCACAACGCGGGTAGTTCTTCAGCGGCAGGTGGGGGAGAATTGACTCCTACTGCGAATGCGCATCTGGTGCACGTCATCCGGGCATTCAGCGATGTGATCGCTGGCCAGTTCTACGGGCATCGACACGCTGATACGTTCAGACTTATTTATAGTGAAGGTTGGTGGCAACCAAAATGTATATATTATGTATTCTTAAGTAGTTCACGCCATCTGCGTAAGACTCTGACGCACAATATATCGTGGTATAGGTGCCATCTATCCACGAGGGAAGTGTGGAAATAATTTATTTCGGTCATTACTTCAAACGCTTGCTTTCGTTAGTTCACGTTCGGCATTTCGTTCACTCGCACCAACGTCAAAATTGATGACACACGAATGAATAATTTTGACAAAATAGCCTTAATATATTAACTTTCGTATTGTATATAATTATGTCCATATTATGTATTCAGTTTTGCACGAAGAAAGGCGTACCTCTAAAATTGAAGGAAAAGAGTTTATAATTATAAAAATTCAAATAACTTGTTGTTGTTACCCCGTGTGGTACCGGGCCTAGAATAGTACCAACCCATATATTCCCGTGGGTGTCGTAAGAGGCGACTAAGGGAAATCACCAGGGAAGCGGGCAGCAGCGCTTCTCCTGTGTAATATCAAATCACTGCGATCCCCAACCCGCCTGCCAAGCGTGGGGATTATGGCAAAAATGATGCACACGATACAGCCCAGGCCCCTAGTCCCCGGCAGCTCCGCTATTCCAGTCTACGGTAGCGGACTCGGTTACGGCGGAGCAAGGGGTGCTAAGAATCTCCGGCAGAGGTCCGGCTACCATCACCAACGACGAACTTTGGCCCTGGCAACATTTAACACGCGCACACTACGGACCGATGAGAAGATTGTCGAACTGGAGGAAGAACTGAGCCGGTTACGCTGGGACATTGTGGGGTTATCTGAAGTCCGAAGAGAGGGCGAGGACTCGATAATCCTGAAGCCTGGCAACCTGCTCTATTTCCGGGAAGGCGACCAGCTGTCCCAGGGTGGCGTCGGGTTTATTGTCCACAAGTCCCTCGTGAACAACGTTGTTAAAGTCGGGAGCTTTTCGACTCGGGTGGCGTACCTTGTACTCAGAATAACAAAACGATATTCGTTAAAGGTTATACAGGTCTACGCCCCGACGTCTAAACACTCTGACGATGAGGTGGAGGTTATGTATGAGGACGTCAGTAGAGCCATACATTCCTCCAAAACCCACTACACCGTTGTCATGGGGGACTTTAACGCAAAACTGGGCATGCGAAAGGCGGACGTGACGAAAGTGGGGCAATTTGGAGTTGGAAATCGGAATCCCAGAGGTCAGATGCTAATGGATTTCACGGAAAAGGAAGGACTCTTTGCGATGAATTCTTTTTTCAGGAAACCATTGCACCGCAAGTGGACCTGGCTCAGCCCCGATGGTCAGACAAAAACGAGATAGACTTCATAATGTCAACGAGAAGGCAACGTGTTCAACGATGTCTCCATGATCCATGCGGTTAAAACCGGGAGTGATCACCGTATTGTTAGAGGCATCTTGAACCTCAACATTAGGCTCGAACGCTCTCGACTTATGATGTCTACGCTCCGTCCAGCGTCAACACAACTCCAAAACCCCGAGAGCTTTCAGATAGAACTACAAAACCGCTTCGAATGCCTCGGTGAATGCGTAGATGTGGACGACTACAACAACAGGTTTGTGGAAACTCTTCAAACGGAAGGGTCTAAGTTCTACAAAACCCTCCGTTCAAAAGGACAGAAGAAGATCTCCGGTCCCACCCGCCGGCTAATGGAAGAAAGACGGGAGGTGATCTTAAAATCCCCTGATGACGCTTCGCGTATCAGATGCCTTAACAGACAAATCTCAAAGTCTCTGACTCGCGATATACGCCAATTTAATACAAATTGTATTAAAGAGGCTATCGAGCGGAACAAAGGCTCCAAAGTGTTCGCACGAGAATTGTCTGTTGGACAGAGTCTACTTGCGAAGCTGAAGACTGGGGATGGTAGGATTGTCACTTCCAAGCCCGAGCTTTTGGGTGAGATTGAGAAATTCTACGGATAGTTATACACATCAACACACGCACCTGTTGTAAGCCTGGCTAATGATCCTAGAGCCAGACTAACCCGATACTACACCGACGATATCCCGGACGTCAGCCTGTACGAGATTGGTATGGCCCTGAAACAGCTCAAGAACGATAAGGCGGCTGGAGATGATGGAATTACGGCTGAGCTTCTGAAAGCGGGTGGCAAACCGGTTCTTAAAGCGCTTCAGAAGCTATTTAATTCCGTCATTCTTAAAGGCGAAACGCCTAAGGCGTGGCACAGGAGCGTGGTGATTTTATTTTTCAAAAAAGGTGACAATACCCTCCTGAAAAACTACAGACCGATATCCCTCCTGAGCCATGTCTACAAGCTGTTTTCTAGGGTCATCACGAATCGTCTCGCTCGCAGGTTCGACGACTTCCAGCCTCCCGAACAAGCAGGCTTCCGAAAAGGCTTTAGCACTATAGACCACATTCATACGCTGCGGCAAGTTATACAGAAGTCCGAGGAGTATAACAAACCACTATGCTTGGCGTTTGTGGACTATGAGCAGGCCTTCGATTCGATTGAGACTTGGGCGGTGCTACAGTCTCTCCAGCGGTGCCAAATTGACCATCGATACATTGAGGTGATAAAGTGTTTGTACAAAAACGCCACCATGTCCGCCTCCAGGATCAGGACTCGAGACCGATCCAACTGCAGCGTGGAGTGAGACAAGGAGATGTCATATCTCCTAAATTGTTCACTGCTGCGTTGGAAGATGTCTTCAAGCTCCTGGACTGGAAAGAACTTGGCATCAACATCAACGGCGAGTACATCACTAATCTCCATTTCGCAGATGATATCGTGGTCATGGCTGAGACCCTGGAAGACTTGGGCAAAATGCTCAATGACCTCAGCAGAGCTTCCCAACAAGTGGGTCTAAAAATGAACATGGATAAGACGAAGATCATGTCGAACTCTCATGTCGCACCCACTCCAATTGTAGTTGATTGCTCTGCACTCGAAGTTGTTGACAAGTATGTATACCTGGGACAAACAGTCCAACTAGGTAGGTCCAACTTCGAGAAAGAGGTGTCTCGGCGAATCCAGCTCGGTTGGGCAGCGTTCGGGAAGCTACGCTACATCTTCTCGTCATCCAAGATACCACAGTGTCTCAAGACTAAAGTCTTTGACCAGTGTGTGTTGCCAGTGATGACTTACGGAACTGAAACGTGGTCGCTCACAATGGGCCTCATACGAAGGCTCAGAGTCACACAAAGGGCAATGGAAAGAGCTATGCTAGGAGTTTCTCTGCGTGATCGAATCAGAAATGAGGACATCCGCAGAAGAACCAAAGTCACCGACATAGCTCTGCGAGTCGCTAAACTTAAGTGGCAGTGGGCAGGGCGAATTGCTCGTAGAACCGATGGCCGATGGGGCAGTAAGGTTCTGGAGTGGCGACCACGTACTGGAAGACGCAGCGTAGGGAGGCCCCCAACAAGGTGGACCGATGACCTGGGGAAGGTCGCAGGAAGCCGATGGATGCGGGCAGCACAAGACCGGTCAGCGTGGAAAGCCTTGGGGGAGGCCTTTGTCCAGCAGTGGACATCTATAGGCTGAAGAAGAAGAAGAAGAAATAACTTGCTAGAGAAACTCCGCAGTCGAGATTGGTATTGATTTGAATATGATAAAACAAAAAAGAAATGAATTTAATGAATTATATTCTTGAGATCAATGACTTCTAAAAGCCAATCTCTGCTATTTAAAACGTTCAAAATCTAGTAGCAGTGACATCTCGGCGACAAACTAATGTCAAAAACTTGTCGGACTTTTGAGACGGTTTTTTTGTACGGAAATTTGAGGTATATTTGACAGATTGAGACTAACATTCTGTAGGCCTAGTATCAGTTTTCATTGCGAAACTCGATCGTCGATATCGAGCGCGTTTGACTCATCGATTGGCCGGCTTCAATGTTGTAAGAACTCTCAACTAATGAGAGCGCCAAACGCGCTCGATATCGACGATCGATTCCCGTAATGAAAACTGATACTAGGCATACTGAAGACTGTGAATGTTCTTAAATTTACGAATTGTCCCTCTGGCTCCATGTTTGCGTCGAGGTCGGCAAAACAACTTTACCTAGACGTCGTGAAGTAAGCAGTTTTATTACAATATATTATTACGAGCGGCCTGCGCCCGCTCTCAGAACGGACGTTTTATAAAATAAAATTTTGTAAAAATAATGATATTCATAAAAGTAAACTACATGAGGCAAAATCTCCGATAACTTCTGTGCAGTTTGATATCTGACCTGTCAAGTTTGGTTACGTATGACGAGAGAAAAAGGGAACATTATTTTTTGTTTATGCAAAATCTGAAACACGTGTCTAGTATTTTTAAGTAAAGAATCTATGTACAAAATTTCGAAAAGATATCATGAAAATCAACATAGTTAAGAGCTTGTTATCCTACTTCATCATCAAACTTTTTTATCGTCCTACTGCTGGGCACAGGTCTCTTCTCATACAGAGAAAGATTGAGCATAATCACCACGCTTGCTACTTGCTTACTTGGCTGTCCCAAAAAAATGGCCCACGCTCCGCTCGGGCGGGCGATCAGTGTGTTGGCCTCTGGCGAAAGCTGTTGCGCGAGCGCAAAGAACTATGATCACCTGTGCGTGCTCGGTAACCACACTGCAACTATTTCTAAATGTATTTGGGAAAAATATAACATGGTGTAAATGATTGGAATCGATTCAGTTGCTTATTCTGAACAAACTATATTCAGGTTTTTCATAAACGAAAAATAAAGCTGTATATAATCATCTGTGAAACTCACAGCTTCAATAACCAGTCCAAAAGGAAAGTTCTATTAATTAAATACGAAATTATAAAATGACTCAGTATGGCCAATCAAAGAGTCTCTTTTAATTAAAGAGAAACTGATCTATAAGAACAACAGAAAATTAATAAAGATCTCTAACAGATGGATTCGTGAGCTGTTATTAGCAGACAGGATGGCTATTTTAACCGTTCCCCATTATGTAACTGTGTTTGCGGTGGTTCTCACTAAAGGAAATTCTGCCTTTAAACTTCCCTGGAGCATCGTAAAAGGTCGAAGGGATTTTAAGGATTGATAGCATTTGCTACCTTGTGGACTAATAGAAACAAACTGCACATTTGTTTGCGGTGTTGTGTTTATGGCAATAATATCTCTTTGTGGTCGTTTAGTGGGCCCTAGAGCCCTATTATGGATTAGTGTTGGGCTTGCCAGATTAAAGAAACTGTCGCATATGTGTGAAAGTCGGTTTTTAGGAGCTTAAAACGGTCGTCAAATACTAAAGCACAGACGAAGACTGTCGGTATTCTATAGGATGCATTTTGGAGAGTGTGCAAGGGAGTTGCATGATTTATGTAATTCCCCCTTCTCCGTTCTATCATCGGAGGACCCGTAGCGCCGCGAGTGTCCACTCTTATGTTGTTGACACCACAACGATCCTAAACCAATCGGTTCAGTGAATAATTAGCAAGCGCTGCTGTGAATTACTAGTGTCTGTTACAATAATTATTCAAAGCAAATGGAAGCCGAACTTGTGAATAACCCAAAGTTGTTTTGGACCTATATAAAATCCAAGCGGGGCGGGTCTAGTACATATCCGGTGTCTAAAACCGACGGCATCAATAGATCTTCTGACGGGACAGAGATATGCGAGTTTTTTGCATCTTATTTTTCTTCTGTCTATAGCTCTGCTCAGAACGAACATAATAAACATGATGCAGACTTAAATAACCTTCAAAACTATAGTTTGGGTTTATCTAATATTGTTATTAATCATGAAACTATATATATGTAGTAAGGGTGCTGGGCCTGATGGAATACCACCGATCTTTATCTATGAGTGCGCAACCGAGCTGGTTATTCCATTATCGCTAATCTTCAAGAAATCCATAGGATCTGGCGTTTTTCCATCAAAATGGAAGGTGGCTAAGGTTGTGCCCATCCATAAATCGAACAATGATGACGCAGTTTCTAACTATAGATCGATATCGATCTTGTCGACTCTCGCTAAGGTCTTTGAGTCTCTCATCTGTCCCTTCATTCAAAAGCACTTGAAAGTTTACTTGAGTGATGATCAGCATGGCTTTGTGGGGTCTAGGTCTACAAGTACTAATCTTGTGTTATTCACGGAACTGTTAGTAAAAGCGATTGATTCAGGCTACCAGGCTAATGTTATTTACACAGATTTTAGTAAAGCTTTCGACAAGGTCTCACATAGTTTATTAATTTTGAAATTACGAGCATACGGTATCACTGGGTCACTGCTTACATGGCTGGGTTCGTATCTGGTGGATAGGTCTTTCTTTGTAGTGGTCAACGGTTTTCATTCACACTCACGATATACAGTATGTTAACTAACAGAGGGCGTTCCCGTTAACCCGAAATAGTATAGCATACATACATGCTAAAAAAAATATTTCCATTCGAAAACAAAATGTTTTAAAATTTTTTCCAATAAGAAAATATTCAATAAAAATTTGAAATTGACATGTAAAAGAAACACACTGTACACGCGAACATGAAAGACGGCAACGTCGCAATTTATTTATACATGACGACTACTATTTTGATTTAAAACAGGAGGTTTTAAATTTATTTCCAATTAGAATTTTTTTTATTCGGATTTTTTTATGCTTATTTTTCTATGCTGATATTTTTATTTTAATCTATTAATGATATATATTAACGAGTTTAAGGGAACGCCCTCTGTTATTTAACATACTGTATTTCATCGGGTGTACCGCAGGGATCGCATTTGGGTCCAGTTTTATTCAATTACTTTATTAATGACATTCCTAACTGTTTTCACAACTCAAGTTTATTTATGTATGCAGACGACTTAAAATTTGTTAAAATTGTTAAATCGAAGGACGATGCCGTCGAATTACAATGGGATCTGGATAGGCTGATAAATTGGTGTGATACAAACGATATGTACTTAAATTCAAGCAAATGTTATCACATTAAATTTACGAGAAATCACAATTTAATTAAACGATTATTATATTGATGGGGTCAAAGTTGGCGAACTGGACACAATTAGGGATCTTGATGTTATTTTTGATAGAAAACTGACATTTATTCCGCATGTAGACAATGTCATAAAGAAATCCTCTAAGATGCTGGGTTTTGTTATTAGAAATACCAAACATTTTAAGTGTTGTAAGACTAAAATGATGTTGTATAACGGCCTAATTCGAAGCGTGTTGGAGTACTGTAGCGTAATTTGGAGGCCACACTATGCTTCACATTCGTTGCGGCTTGAACGTGTTCAAAAGCGTTTTCTATGGCATTTGGTGTTTTCCAGCGGCTTGGCAAAAAAAATACGTTCTTATAGTGATAGACAGAAACACTACAACATGGTCTCCCTGGAGAAATGCCGACGGCTAAACGACGCAATGTTTGTGTGCAAAGTAATGACCCATAAAATTGACTGCCCCGAGATATTAAACACTTTTAATTTCCGTGCCCCCTCAAGAATTCCTCGCAATCCAATAACACCACTGTGGCCACCACAAAGGAGAACGGTTTTAGGCGCCAATTCCCCATATGCTAGATTTTGTAAGGTGGTGAACAATTGTAGCAATCAAATTGATCTGCACTTTGACTCCTTTAGCAAATTGAAAGCCACATTTTACAAATATCTTCCGGATTTAAATTAATTAGCACTCACTTTCTGGCAATAAATGAAAGATGCTTTTTTTGTCCAATAACTAAGTTTAAGTTTTAATTTAGTTTAATTCCTGTACAACTCCATTTTTGTATGCATGTGGAGTTCACCTGTAAGTGATTGTTACACTACTCTGTCACCTTTTAAAATTACATGTTACTTTATGTACCACATCCAGTGTAAACAGTTGTTGGTGGACCAAACTATACTCTGTTTTTTAATCTCGTAGAGTAAATTGACATTACGAGTGTTGGCAGTTTATTGCAATTAGGTGCAATAGTGCCGAAACTTAGCGTTCATAAAATCAAGTATCTTTTTTTACATTAAGTTATCCTGAAATAATGTGTAGGTACTTATTAAAAACGTAATAATACAAAATTAATAATGTAAATTTGACATTTGCATGTGTCAATTTACTCTACGAGATTAAAAAACAGAGTATAGATAAATAAACATAAATAGTTTTGGCGTGAAAGCCGGACAAACAGACAGAGACACTTTCGCATTTATAATATTAGTATATGGATGACTGCTGTTCACTCAATCGCCTGTCTACTTATAAAATTCGTATATATATGTAATGTCATAAAGCTATTCGTACGACTCTCTTCCGACTCTCTTTTTTTTTTTTGTTGTGTGGCACTAGTTATGACTTTGTGCCAATTTCAAGTAAAATAAAAATCTTCAAAAGTTCTTCTTTCTTTCTCTTATGGCTTCGCACGGTTTGTGCATTTAGCCAATGTCACGTAATGAATTATTCATATCGAAAAACACGGCCGCGCGAACCGAACGCTCGTAGGAAGATTTGATACAAAGCCATGATGTGGCCACTATGCTACAATATTTCACTGTTATTTATGAATTATTCACTGAATGCACTTTTTACTACATAAATCACGCGTTTTTATTTAGTATACGACACTATAAATAATTTAAAAGTCCAATGAAAAACGAGCGTGGCACTCATCTTAGCTTCCCGCCAAAAACCTCTACGACTCCCTTACCATTCCAAAATATTCAAAAAAGGCACAACTTTTTTAATTTGTAAAACATAATAAAATTTGTTATAGTTAACATAACATAATTTAATTTCTTCCATTATTATTGAAACAACTATCCCCTTTGACGTTTAAAGAGTATGAGAAATAACATTTTCTCGGGTTGCCTTTTACGTTTGTGCTAAGATAGATATGAATAATAAAATACTGTTCTTTTGTGCCATAAAAAATATTGTGATGTTATTTATCTCTTCCTTATCTGTTAGAAGCTTTCAAAACGTTTTCTCGGTACTGTACGGATCTAGCTTCTAACTCCCTTTGTTGTACAGTGAACTCGGAAAAGCTGAATTGTGAGATTAGTTATACGACTTAGAAACGAGGGTACAATATATTAGAGTACATTTGTACTATCGATGGATAGGATTTCTTAAGGGATTTGTGAATAAGTTTTTATAGCCACACGGGTTGATCTATCAGGTTAAGCAATGCTTGTCGCGGCCAGTCCGTGGATGGGTTAACACCCATCTTTATATACCGATATCTTTCCATGCCTCGAAAATTACACTCAGCCGTTGGTCGCGGCAGTCATTGGTGGAGCTTTAGCAACCGTTACGGGTAGTCAGACAACTCAAAATCTGACAAACAGTTTTACCAAGAATCTCTAGCATCTCTTTGTTATGTACACCATATAGATTACAGAACACAAATATAAAGATTTTACTAAGGGTGACAGAATGAGAATGTGCGGTCTTATCGCTACGAGCGATCTTTTACAGACAACCTTTGGATGGAATACTAAGGGGAAGGAGAGAGAAGTAATGTAGGTAGTCTACAGTGTACATAGTGTATACATAGAGCGTTTACATATATTATAAAATAAATATGTACATTCAGTGTATCATACTAGTTTAAATATTATACAGAGTGGAGCTGACAATACGACAATAAATGAAAACACAGACCATGCTGGTTCATAGGAATAATCCATAACCATAGAAAAAAGCTAGCATCAAAAATAAAAAAAATTGCAGACGGAATAGAACAGACTTTAAAATATTGGTTCAATGACCTCCGATCAGCGGGCCGACAGCGCGATCCTGTATCGACTTGCTTTTTCGCGCCATTATTATTAAAGTTTAGTACCGCTGAATGCGCCGGTCATCAACCTGTAAGCGCTTCCTTATCAACATGTACATCATGTAGAAAATGTGAAAAATTAAAAATAATTTCCTGTGGCTAAACTAATGTATATATTTATATAATTTTTTTTATCGGTAGACTGAGAATGTGTTGAGGTATACGATGTTTAATTTATTGTCGTATTGTCAGCACCACTCTCTATATACATCTAATTAATAAATATCATAAAAGAGCAAATAAAATATGTTTAAAGAGAGAGGAAGTGCTTTTTATCATAGTTTTAAAAGTGGACAGGGTTTTAGCATACCTTACAGACACGGGTAAGTCATTCCATAACCGGATTGCTTCTACAGTAAAAGATTTATCATAGAAACTAGTGGAATGCATCGGCATCTCTAATCAGGTTTTTCGATGGCCTCAGATACCTATTATGTGTGTCATGAAGGAACTTGAAACGTTCTTTAAGATAAGAGGGGTTTTAGGATTAAACAAAATGCTGTAGAGCTGAAACAGAATATGAGAATTCTGGCGAAGACGTATGGGAAGCTACTTAAGAGGGAACTCTAGTGGTGCTTTCTCTATACAAACGTATTCCGCTGTTTTCTTTGTGGATAATGCTTTTAGGGCAATTTTTTTACAGCAATTTTTTTTTTACCTACAATTTAACACCGTGATTGATTATACATGCCCCCTATCGTTTGATTTTTTTCAAAATCGCGAAAAATAACCCATTTTTATCGTGATGTTCGGATGACAAACGTGATAAGTTTTTGACAAAAAAGAAAATAATAGAAGCATAGGTATATTTTTCCTCTAAATTTTGATATAAAAATAATTAAGATTTTTCGTGTTTTGAAAAGAAAACAGCGGAATACGAAACGTCTTCTGGTCAACGTTTTTGTAGGTAAAATCAGCCTGAGCTGCAACTGTCCTTTTCGCATTTTAGAAGTAGCGCAACGGCAATAGTTTCTTCAAATACCTATTTTCCAAATTCCTCGGCACTAGAGTCTCCTCTTAATCTTATCTGCGTATCCTAATACCCAGTAACTGGGAGGTGGAGGTCAGATAGGAACTCACTCCATGTAAAATATTAGTATTCAGCTCTACCCGGATAGACCAGAAGCCAATCCTAATATAGTTATAGTGGGAAAAGCGTAATATAGGAGCAGTGGTGGCCTAGTGGTATCGTCCGCGACTTACAATTAATAGGTCATAGGTTCGAACCCCAGGCGCTTTACTTTGTGTAAACTATTTCATCACCACTGCTCTCAAAAACAGTGAAGGAAAACATGGCGAGGAAACCGGCACGTCCCAGAGCCAAAAACTTCAAATACATGCGACATCTACCAACCCGCACTGGGCCAGCTTGGTTGGCTTGAACCGTTTATACTTTATTTCTTTTCAATATATCACTAACAAATGTCATTAACAAGCCATTTTCTATTAAATATAATATTTTATAAAAAAAAAAATATAAAATTATAAAGTAGTGCTTGACCGCAATCCCACCTGATGGTGAGCAGCGGTGCAATAGTTGATGGTATACCGCACTAGTTCATTAGGAGCCTATTGACTAAAAAAAAAACTGAGTAAATAGGAAGTAAGACGGCAGTTAGGCTATGTGATGCAATGTTAAACCCAACAACACGGCCAACGATGCTGCGCCAGAGGGAGATTGATCTGGAAACCCTCCACAACCAAACTCCCGACACAACAATATTTGGCGCATCGCATCCGGCACACATCGCAGTACTACTGCTCAGACCCTTCCTCCGTACAGCTTCACCAGACGTCATGCCGGAACACGACGAATTCTTGAATTATTTATGCAATAATAAGTAAATATTATTTTTGACGTAATGGACATCATCTAGCATTAAACTTGCGGACGTAGGCCTCTTACAAGATTCGGTATTCTTCTAATTCTTATCTAAATTGTCCACAGGTCGGCCAGTATCTTGGGCATTGTTGGCCCCTTCAGTCACTCCAAGAGGTGCGGGCAGCACTTCAAATCCAGGATTAAGACTTTATAAGTTCGACTCTAATACCGGAAAGGTAAGAATTAGTTTCCCTCAACATAATTATGAACAGATTAATTACAGTTCTTAATACCATCAGATTTACAATCCTATAAATCGAAAATTAATGTACGGACGACAGCAGGTCAAACTACCTGAAACTGTCAAATATTCCCAATCAACCTTGACTTCTAACGCTTTAGAGATAAAGTTGGAAATCTAATAAAGAAATCTGACATTTCTGAAAATCTTATTTAAGTTTATTTCCCTTAACAAAATCAAAATTTAATCTTTTCCAACCTTTATGTTTACTAACTAATATTTTTATCGTCTTGTGTTTGTTTTTAGCCCAAAGAAGAACCATCGCTAATACTACCAATCAACAGTCGATATCCACTACGTATATTATTATATTACTTTATTTCTCACTATCGATGGAGACACACAACTAAAAAAAAAAAAAAAAGAAATCTGACAAATTGTAGTAGCTTGATGCGCTATCGTCTGTACTTACTTTTTATTGTCACTTCCTCTCCTTACTTTCTTATTATTTATTGTTATTTTCTATAAAATTCTACAGTCGTGATTTGTAATATTGTTTACTGTGTGTAATGACAATGGGATCGTCAGAAGCCTGAAATTCTGACAAACTGTCTTACTTAGCGCTTTACCAAGGCGCATCCTATTAGCCAGTAACTGGACTGTGAGGGTCAGATCGGTAGCTGCTTTATTTATCATCATCGTCACCTTTTTATCGTCCCACTGCTGGGCACAGGTCTCCTCTCATACAGAGAAGGATTGAGCGTTATCACCACGCTTGCTCAATGCGGGTTGGCGATTTCAGACTTAAAGTCCAGGTTTCCTCAAGATGTTTTCCTACACCTTTTTATCAGTCAGTGGTGTCCAAGATATAATTAGAAAGTACATATAACTTAGAAAAGTTACATTGGTAGTTACCTGATCTGGAATCCAACCCGTACACTCATGCTTGAGAGGCTGGTCTTTTAATCACTAGGCCACCACGGCTAGTTTTATATATTATACACACGGCTGTTTACGGTTAGACTGGTAGCAACACCCAATATACATTAAAAACGCTAGTCATATTTATGTATGTAATGACAGTTATTCTTTTGTCGATATTCTAAAGCGTTTTTTTTCTACAGGTTTTGGATTACACTCAGTATTACCTAGATGTAAATAACATTAGAGGGGAGGCCCACTGGGCGATAGAGTACAACCTAACTCAATACTATGGACTGAGAGAAGTAAGCCCGGCGTCGCTCGACGCATTGGCTGAGAGGATACGGAACCATCACGACCGTGGCATTTTCACTAAGTGAGTCACTTTATTTTATAATTTCAGGATTATCTAGGTTAAAAGAAAAACTATAACGACGGCACTATTTTTTAAATTGTTGGTTAACCTTTTTTTTCGAATAAACAATCTGCTTAAATTTAATATGTTTTTATAAGTTTTATGAAAAAGCTTATTTCTAAGTAATAAAAACCGCATCGCGACTAGTTCATAGATGGTACCATCTGTACATAAATAAAAAATCACAGATCTACAAATGACCAGTCTAAAGGGTATTCGTATTACTTAGTAACTGAGTAGAGGAGATCCTCAGAAAAACCAAAGTCACCGACATAGCTCTGCGAGTCGCTAAACTTAAGTGGCAGTGGGCAGGGCACATTGCTCGTAGAACCGATGGCCGATGGGGCCGTAAGGTTCTGGAGTGGCGGCCACGTACTGGAAGACGCAGCGTAGGGAGGCCCCAACAAGGTGGACCGATGACCTGGTGAAGGTCGCGGGAAGCCGATGGATGCGGGCAGCACAAGACCGGTCAGCGTGGAAAGCCTTAGCGGTGGCCTTCGTCCAGCAGTGGACATCTGTAAGCTGAAGAAGAAGAGGTCAGATAGGGAGTCGCTTCATATAAATATCTGGTTGGATTGGAAGCTGACCCCAAGATAGTTAGATTCAGGGTAGGCAGATGATAAGATTCACGCGAACATTCGAAAAACATATCGTTTTACATTCACGAATGTAACTAATATTTGTCCAGGTATCTCACAGCACTCCGTGTTCGGCATGCGGCTGACGTCGCAGAATGTGACTCGGCGTGTGTACACGTCCACTTCTGTGCAATAACGCGTGCCGACTACCACGACTTCCGTGTGTGTGTGCGCAACCCCGCATCGGCGCTAGCGTCGCGCGCAGCACACAACTCAGCCGCCATCTTACTTTACGCCATATTGATTTTATTAAAATCGTAATACTTTGTGTGAAAGCTTCTGTGTTTTTCAAATGGCCTTTTCTAATTAGTATCAGTGTTCAGTTACTAATAATAATTATAACAAACTAAGACTAATAATATTTATGACAAACTTCTCATTCATCATAAAAGTCATTTACGAAAATCATTTTAAGTTCAAAGTGACAAGATTAATTGGAAAACTTAGTTAAGGGCTATCATTTATTTCACATGAAAGCATTGTCTTCTAATTATTGTAAAATACATTAATGAACGCTTTAATTTATATAAAACTAAAAATGGATTATAAATCATAATTATTGAGTGTAATTAGAAATTGTTTATTGTGATCTTCGTCGCTAATTTGATTGTGATAATTGACATTTTTGTATATAATGATAAGTGAACTGAATCAGTGTAAGTAAATGAAATAATAAAATATTTGAAGAAAATGTGTTTTGCTTTTTGTTTGATACATACCTACATACCACCTAAGTTCTAAATACATAACTACAATAATAGAAAGTATAAATGAAAAATAACAGAATAAAAAGTTAAAAATAATGATTTAAATATAACTTATGCGTGATTCATGGCTGCGCCATAAACTAGTTAGTTAAACATGAATTAAATGTTTATTCAAAGTAAAGTCAAACCAAAATCCATTGATAAAATATTAAACTAAGGTAGATATGTCACTAGCGCACTAAAAATGAAGCGTACAAAAGGAGGTAAGTCCTGTATCTCGCTTTAGTCACTCTCGATACACTCGTAAAAACAAACGACAAACACTAACAGCGCAAACGACAAACACTAGCCATCTTTTTCTTCTCTATGCTTTAGATTGCGCCTCATCTCACTCACACTGTAACAATGCATGCCGAATAAAAATATGCATGTGTGCTGCTGCTGTGTTCGGCACATTTTTTTTTGGTCAGTTTGTTAGAATATATCGTATCTGTTTAATATTTTATCAATGCCAAAATCTTAATCGACCCTATTTTCTTTGGCGACCTCCGTGGCACAGCGGTCAACACGCCTGCCTGCGACGTGGAAGCCCCTGGCCTGGGTCTTGGATGTTTATCTATATGTATATGTATCTATTTTAAATATAGTATCGTTGAGTTAGTATCCCATAATACAAGTCTCGAACTTACTTTGGGGCTAGCTCAATCTGTGTTATCTGTCCGTATTTATTTATTTATTTATTCCTCGAGCGCCCTTATTAAGTATCCTTCGATGCCCAGCTGCTCTTTTGGTGCGGGTGGAATGGCACGTATGTTCTCTCTCCCTCTCCGCCGCCTTCTTTGCATGCATCACCTCCTCGCAAAAACAGGCCACCCATTTCAGCTTCTTCGCTGCTGAAGTGCCCGATCGACTGCTATACCGCTTGTCACAGGTTCGTTCGCCCATTTGTTCCATCACGGAGAAAATATTTGTTTAGCCTACAGATATTTCTTCCAAATTGAGATATTAGCCGCACCAAGTGTCATGAGAAGGGCGCAGCACCTTTAGAAAGAAGAGAAAGAAAGGAAAAATGTTTATACCGCACAAAAAAAAAACGCACATACAATAATAATTATAGTGTCGGCCATGTCACCATCCGAGTACTCACCCGGTTGGTGACATGCCCGACACTATTATGGACTCCCATCAGACATATTATCTCTGATTGCTCCCGTCTGGCTAACAGCGAGTATTTGCACAGACATAACCAAGAAGCTAGGATTATCCTCCAGCAACTTGCTTTGAAATATAAACTTGTGGATTCTGAGGTACCGTATTAATGGTATGTGCCCGACCCAGTTCTTGAAAATGACCATGTCACGTTGTACTGGGATCGGTCTATCGTTACTGACAGGAATATTGTTTCAAATAAGCCTGATATGTAGACATGGAAAAATAAGGGGAATAATAGTAGAAAAGAAAAAAAAAACATATAATATACTCAAAAGCCTCGTACTCAAACATGAAGAGGCTTCTCGGTGGTAGGCCATAACATCGGCTGCCGTCAGAAGTTACCACCCACCAGACAAGGTCTTGCCGCCAAGCGATTCATCGTGTTCCGGCATGATGTCTGGTGAAGCCGTACGGAGGACAGGTCTGAGCAGTTGTGATGCGATGTGTGCCGGGTACGATGCGCCAAATGTGGTTGTGTCGGGAGTTTGGTCATGGAGAGTCTCCAGATCAATCACCCTTTGGTGCAGCATCGTTAGTCGTGTTTGTCTTGGGTTTAACATTGCATCACCTCGCTCAATTCCCGTCATCCTTCCTATTATATAATAGGCTTAATAAACTAGTGCGCTTTACCATCAACGATCGCGTCACTGCTTACGATGGTAACAACATGGTACAAGCACTAGTTTATAATTAATAAAAATAAAATAAGAAATAAAATTGCTTTCCTGGTGTCATAACTCGGGTCAAAGACAACACACCTTTTAGACATTGACAATTTATAAAATATCCGTCTGTCATCCATGGTACGCCCGCGACACCGGCAGATGACAACATAAGAAACAGAAACAACTAATATGTACAGAAAATGACAATTGCAATGTGAGAAAATAATAACTTGTGTTACAAAACAAACAACAATTAAGTCGTGCGCCGCATCTGTGCAAGAACAGGTCGTTACTCAGCAAAATGCTGTGACTTCAGACGAACCTTCCCACTTTGAACACTCCCCCAACGTACACTGCCCTGCAGTCAGCTCCCGATCTATATAACTCAGGTATTTGCTGAAACTGTGTCCAGTAAGCACCAGCGTCAGTCGGAAACTGAGGGCACTATGCTGCCTCTCCAGCCATTCCTTCTTAACAAGCCTTAACGCCACTATTGTGGCGAGCCTGGGTTGCGCAAGTCGTCCCTTAATAGGGATATTTCCTGGGTAAAAGAAATTGATTCTATTTAGTCCGTCATTCAGATTATAGAAAAATGGTGGATAGGTACCTATATTTTGTTTTATCAAATCAATAAAAATTAACAAATATAAAAGGCATCAAAGATCAGGAGTGGTGGCTGGTGACGTCACTGCTCGCTAAAAAGTGTAGCGTGCAGTGACGTCACACAAGTTTTCAACGCACTGTGTCGTTTTCATTTTTTGTTTATATGAAAAAGAAAAAATACGTGTCTTGTATTTTTTTGGAAATCTGACTGACGGACTCATTAGTTTTTTTTAGTCAACTACACTATTCAGCTACTAGGATCTGACGAAGCTTGTTCCTTCCTGCCTTAAATAAACGAAGAATCGGATGCTAACCACGCATAAGCTCTGTCTACTGTCAACGATATAAAGACGCAACAACGTTTCATTCTAAGCCGGTTAAACACAAATCGTCTAAACTGGCTACAAAGTATGTTACATACAATGTTTCATAACTTAGAGAACATCCAAGCACACAATGAGAAAACAAACAAAACACACAGCGAGTTAGAAAACGTATCTTGATATGTTTTGCAACTCCGAACAAAAAATGGCGGCATAAGCCGGTTTTATTCAACCGATTGACCTATGACTGCGATAGACAGCTACGTGTACAAATACAGAAGGGAAGCCTCTTCTAGCAGTAAGATCCAAACCAATACAAGTTCATTGGTTCAGATATTCATTGTTAAATAGATATAACGTCTATTAACAGCGAACATTTAATTAATACTGTTGTACAATTCAATTTCATTTTAGCCAACTCTTCATAGAATACTTGCCATTGTTCTCAGATCCAATCAGCTTAATTAATTCATAGCCGTAATACTCAATAGCGAATTTCTTTTATAAATAGAATATTGCATAACAAAAACACAAAAGCTGAAAGTCATCCTGTTAATACGAATACTAGAGGACAAGCCATTGTTGAAAAAAAGGCTACAAAAATATTCGCATTTCTATAATACGTACATTATTGAGCCAAATATCCGAGCAATAACCGATTCATATCCTCGTAACCATATGAATATATTTCTAAGGACCGTCCTAGTATTACTAATCTTCAGGGGCGGCCCTAAAACGACCGAGAAAAATGGGTCATCTCTACCTTTCCTTGAAAGCTTTACAAACCAGTATAAATTGACCCTTCTTTTTATTTCAGTGGTATTGTAAAAAAGGCCAGTATATACTGGCCACGAATGCGTAGTTTATGCCATATGAATACATCTCGATGTACCGAAGGGTGAAGTTCGTCCAGAAAAAAGTGGTAAAATGGTAGTAAGCATTTATGTGTTGAGAAAAGGGTTATGAAAGGGAGGCGTTAGTTTGGAGCCCCTTTGTTGTGTTTACTGACGTTTGATGCATATAATAATGAGCATTTTGTGTTGTAAACATAAAGATACTTTTTTTTCTTCGCCTCCATTTTTAAAGTAAATACTTTATCGGGGTTTGTTGCGCGGAAGAACAAGGAATGTTATGACTATGAATTTCGGTTCTTATAAAAGATATAGAAGATCAAAGAGACGCTAAATGACTGTTAGAAATAAGGAGTTGATTACCGATATCATAAATAAGAGAGAAATATGCAGTAACATTTTGGAAAATTAATGATATTCATGAATGCGCAACTACGCGAGGTAGAATTTTTGATAAATTCTATGCATTTTCATACCTGGTTTGACAAGGTTGGTAGCGTATACGTGGAGAAAAAGTAACTATACTACAGAAATATTATTATACAGAACGTTAGTTTTTATATATGCGAAACCTGAAACACATGTCCAGTATTTTTAAAAAAGGATCTATGTAAAAAATTTCAACAAGATATCATGAAAAACCACAAATTTATGACCTTGTTGTCTTACCTGGTTGTCCCAACAAAAATATGGTCAACGTACCCCTCGCCTGGCCGCGCTTGCAGCGGCGCGGCGCGGGGGGGCTGTCTCGCGTGCCTAGTAGTAGGATCTAAGTTTCGCGACACATCTGCGGAACGTACCGCGTCGAAGGTTCGGCTAAATAGGCTCGCAGTATATTTCAAGTACTCTATGACACATCAGCCCAAATTACGCCTCCTTCGGCGTAGGGCCTAACCTTCCTTCGGGCGGTTTTTTTTTAGCTAAAACGCATTTAATGTATTTTGCATAGCAAGCGACACATCACACGATGCGTTGCGCGACCGAAAGTTAGGCGTGTGTTGTGCATCGCGCTCGTGGCGGTAACGAAGAACGGCAACGCCTTCTAAGCCCTCTATAATAGCTAATATTCTAATTAAATCCATTTTCGGGGCAATTCAGGTACGTCACAAAAACCGCACACCATAAAGTGTCGATACAGACAGACTGACTATCAAATAAATTATAGTATTTAATTTTGAACAAAATTGTCCTTGACATCACTTAATTTCGATTAAGATCTTATAAGATATGTTACAATAAATAAATATTTATACAGGCTGTATCTGACATCGTAACGCAAACTTCGCGAAAAGGCTACACCGCATGCCATTAATAAAATTATGATAGTAATTTATGTCGTTAATGAGCGGTTACAGAAATCACAATGTTTAAAAAAATGTGTCGATTCGGCCTTTGAACGTTGCAAGCGTGCCGCCGCGCGTGTTTATGGGTATGACGTTGACCCCTGATGTCAACTCTATTAAATCAGCTGATAGGATAGTTTTTCGAGTTTCGTTCACATTGTGCTTTTTTGTGTAATTAGCGAATTATTTATTTTTGCCTTTAACATCTTATTAGGTTATAAAAGTATAGCAATTATGAGCGGTTTAAAGAGAGAAAAACTGCATATTATTTTTTTCAAATCAGGAAAAATCCGACGAAGAATTCCATCAATGGGGTGTTCAGAATCATGTACTGGATCCATGGTATTCATTTGTGCGTCGATGTCAGAGACAGCCTTTATACGGACAAATCACACAGCTAGCCTTAAAGTTCGAGACTTGTGTTATGGGATACTAACTCAACGACACTATATTTTATAATAGATACATATATAGATAAATATCCAAGACCCAGGTCAATCAGGAAAAGATCGTTTTTCCATCATGACCTGGCCGGGGGTCGAACCCGGGGCCTCCACGTCGCAGGCAGGCATGTTGACCGCTGCGCCACGGAGGACGACTGAAACAATGTTACAATTTTTTAAATAATTCTTTTGGGGTTACAATAACCTCTTTAAATAGCTAACTCCACGCGAACATAGTCGCGGGCGATCGCTAGTTACTTATGTATACTAATATATAAAGCTGAAGAGTTTGTTTCTATGTTTGTTTGTTTGTTCGCGGTAATCTCGGGAACTACTGGTCCGATTTGAAAAAACCTTTTTGCACTGGATAGCCCATTAATCCAGGAAGGCTTTAGACTATATAACATCACACTGCGACCAATAGGAGCGGAGCATAATCAATTTCACGCGAACGAAATCGCTGGCGGCTGCTAGTAAATAAGAAAACGACTGTTGAATGGTGGAAAACAAAGTACACAGAATTACAGCATATTTTATTTTATGGGAAGAAAAATTGTAGCTAACATTATTTTCTGCTGCAGAAAACATTGTTAACTAGAAACTTCATCTTTATTATTTGCAACAAAAATAATTACTGGTAGTCGCGTAACTAATTATTAAAAGTAGTGTACGTTTTGTGAGGGAATAAAAAATGTACTACTGAATCAACATAGACAAAGGAGGGCACATTTAAGAGCATTTTTTTTTTCTTTCCTTATTAACTTTGCTCAAAGACAAAACAAAATACAGCATGAGTTGATTGTATTATTTTGCCCGAGCATGTTCTCGCCTTAATTGAAACTCATAAATAATTTCAGGAATAAATTTACGATATTATTACTTACTGTGTTTAATTTACATGGCTGGTACATAATTAATTAACTATAAAAATAGATACATTGATTATTAATATAATTATTAACTTTTAATAGATATTAACATTTTTTTTTTTTTGGTTTAACATTGCATCACCTCGCTTAACTGCCGTCACCCTTCCTATTCCTAAGTTTTTTAAGTGAATAGGCTTAATAAACTAGTGCGCTTTACACTCAACGATTGCATCACTGCTTACCATCAGGCGGGATTGCAGTCAAGCACTAGCTTATAATTAATAAAAAAAAAAAAATTGTGTATATTTTCATACTAATATTATAAATGCGAAAGTAACTCTGTCTGTCTGTCTGTCTGTCTGTCTGTCTGTCGGTTACGCTTTCCCGCTTAAACCTCTCAACCGATTTTGATGAAATTTGGCACAGATAATCTTTAGACCTTGAGAAAGAACATAGGCTACCTTTTATCCCGGAAAATTTTGATGTTCCCGAGGGAAATCTAAAAAGCGCGATGTAACCGAACTCCAGGCGGGCAAAGCCGCGGGCGGAAAGCTAGTACTATATAAATGTACCTATTGAAGATCAAGAAAATCATTACTTAGCTTGAAATAACAAAGAAAACGTCTCGGTAAATATCTATACCAATATATAAAGCTAAAGAGTTTGTTTGTTTGTCTGAACGCGCTAATTTCAGAACTACTGGTCCGATTTAAAAAAAAATGTTTTTTCACTGCATAGCACATTAATTCAGGAAGGTTTTAGGCTATATAACATCACGCTGCGATCAATAAGAGCGGACCATAACTAACTCCACGCGAACGAAGTCGCTGGCGGGCGCTAGCCTTACTATATATTGACAATTTAAAAGAGTGTCCATGGAGTTTCTTGCCCGTTCTTCTCCATAGGTACCTACTCTTTGGAATGGGCGACTAGCTTCACCTTACTGACTGACCGACTTTCTGACAAATCAAAAGTGCCTGTAACTGGTTTATTTGAAATAAATGCTTTGATTTGATTTGATTTAATATAAACGCCAAAGTTTGTGGGGCTGAATAGATGTTACAGATATACTCAAATCTTAAGGCACACAGTATAAATCCTGAATAAACACAAACATTAGTTTTTATCCATAAAGTACGTTACTAAAAGCTACTAATTAATGTACTTTTTGTCTACGTCTCGACTGATAACGTCAAGGAGAAGAACAGAATTGGCATCGTTTCTGCTAATGAAAAACTTCGGACTTCGTATACTAATTTCAAAAATACGACCCAAATGATAAGGTTATAAAGCTAGATGGTTTTGAGAAAGTGTGACGTAAGCCTTAAGTGACAATTGACGGAAGTGGGATCTTCTGCGATGAAATGATGCTGGTAAAGGAGGAGGCTGAGCGCGTACGGGAGCGGAAATCTCATTGCTGTCACGCTTCTAGCCGTCGCAGAAGACGCCTTGGTCGAGAGTGAACATGAAATTTTTAGTAACCGTAGGCGCAGGATTTTTGTTATAGTGGCAACATAAATACTCTCTGTACTACCATCTGTAAAAATTTCAACGGGCTAGTCACAACGGTTCGTGATGATATGTTTTTATTCTTTGGGCATAGAATGCTCAATATAACCCATTTCAATATACTATACAAAAAATGAGAACGATACACCATAAACTTTCATATATATAACATTGGGTACATCAAAAGTGACCCCACAAGTTTTCTAATTCAATTATTTACAAAATTAATAAGATTATCCCTAAGGAAGCTACTGGACCCTTGGATTCTACGTACAATTAAGTTAGGTGCCTAATGATCTAAGAAAGGGACCTCTGTAAAGGTCTACCGAGGTTACTAACCTTGCCCAAAGAGAGCAAAAAATGCCGTAAAAAGGAGAATTTACTAAAACTAGGATAAGAGTTTACCAAGTGTTTTGGTCGAACCGCATAAATTCAAGTACGAGAAGCATTAATTAATGTAATTGAATAAATTGACAAGAGTTTTACGAATCATTTTACGAAAATTATTTATTGAATTTTACAATCTTGGTCTTCATTTTTATTGTTTTATTATTTCGTCATCATCATCAGCTTTTAGCAGTCCAATGCTGGACATCATCATCATCATCAACCTGTTTATCGTCCCACTGCTGGGTACAGGTCTCCTCTCACGCTCAATCCTTCTCTGTAAGAAGGATTGAGCGTAATCACCACGTTTGCTCCATGCGGGTTGGCGATTTCAGACTTAAAGTCTAGGTTTCCTCAATATGTTTTCCTTCACCTTTTAATCAGTCATTGGTATCCAAGATATGCGTAGGAAGTACATATATCTTACAAAAGTTACATTGGTACTTGTCTGACCTCTAATCGAAACTGCACACTCATACATGAGAAGCAGGTGTCTTACCTAGTAGGCCACCACCACTGCTGGACATAGGCCTCTCCTATTTCACACCATACAACATGGCAGCTCTCATGCAGTTACTACCAGCTATTCTGCGAAGACTGTAGCTCCACCTAGTCTGAGGGTATCCCACCACACGTCATCGGTTTTACGACTAATACAGCCGGAAAATTATTATTATTCTTATTCTGTGAAATATGTTTTTTTTAATAATTATATACTAGTGCTTGACTGCAATCCCGCCTAATGGTAAGCAGTGATGCGTTCAGAATAGTTGATGCCAAAGCGCGCTAGTTTATTAAACTTATTCATGTTAAACACAACAACACGACTGACGATGCTGCGCCAGATGGAGATTGATCTGGAGAGACAACATTTGTCGCATCGATCGTACCCGGCACACATCGCAACCCGCAGACCCGTCCTCCGTACGGCTTCACCAGACATCATGCCGGAACACGACGAATCGCTTGGCGGCAAGACTTTGTCTGGTGGGTGATAACTTTTGCGGACAGCCGATGTTATGACCTGCCACCGAGAAGGCGTTCGTCGACAACTTCAGTTTCTCCAGAATCACCTCGTTACGAATTTGATCCCTCAGAGAGACTCCAAGCATAGTCCGTTCCATAGCGCCACTGAGGGACCTTGAATTAATGGACCAACCGTACCGTGAGTGCCCACGTTTCTGCTCCGTAGATCATAACTAGCTCTGAGGAATATGCGACGAGAGGACTAATTTTATTATTTAATTTTAAGCCTGTGGTTTACGTAAACCAGACCCCAACCCAACAAACCAGTCACAACTTAAAAGAATACAGATCGTAATTCAAAAATTCTCCAACATTATTTCTTAAAGCTTTCTCGCCCTAAAACGTCCCCTTAAGAATTCCACTCGACAATTATTTTTTTTACATTATTGTCGTACAATGTAAACGGTAGGAGGGAAAAAGGAAAAGATAATAAAAAGCTAAAGATGTAGGGATTTAGCGTTCGTTAAATTCTCTGATTATTTTTTGGACAGCGTCTTAAAATTTATGTAACAGATGATGGTTATGAGATTACTGATTAGGATTTCTAATAAAATTATTTTGTGGTTTTTATAAGGGCTACTTTTTATCCAGTTCTTATGTTAAAAATAAATTGTTGTTGATAATGAAGGCGTTGCTTGAGATATCAGCGCGGTACGGTGGTGACGTGATGCGAGAGCTCAGTGGTTCGTCATCTTGTGATAACTATCACACCTGCACCGCACAGCTATCTCAGACAACGCCCAGGTTCAACATAAGGCCTATAATTTTGAAAAGAGAAAAACACGGTTGGTTTAGTAGCTGAGCGATCGACTGCTGCGCTGCGTGTCGCGGGTTTCCCCCGTGGAACAAATATTTGTATGGTCTACAATTAATTGTTCCGTGTCTGGCTGTTTGTGAATATAAGTTTTTATTTTTTTTTTTTAAATGGGACAAAACCCGCCACACTGTTCCCAACCCACTGCAACTCCTGAAAGCCAGAATCAACAGTGGAGACCGCCAGAAAAACGCCGAGCAATGAAGCTCGACGAGTCCCGGAGAAATGTTTCAACTGTCTTGGGTCCCGCAACGAAATTAATCAGAAAAGAATAGCGGAGGAGTAAGAAAAAAGATATTTTTTCCACTTAATAAGTAAGTTTTTATGTTTGAAAACGCACCCATGATACAGGATAAATTCCTAGTGTGAGGAAAAGTTCTTTTTATTTCTAAAAAAATAACATTTATTTTCCCACATAAATGATTTTGGAGTGTAGAGTTCACTCATCCTCCATAGAAAAGGGAGGATCTTCCGACCAGATGGGTATTATGTCTGGCGGGCACATGCCCAACGGTTGAAATTGGGAAGTTACACATTTTTTTTTTTTTGGGTTGGAAATCCTCATAGGATGTCCGCCGCCCTGGGGAGGGCGACGGGGTCTGTCAGACTTTTACTGACTAAAACCACCCCGGTATCTCTTCTATCACAAGCGCGCGTGGGGCCGCGGGAGTCTAAATTCTTCCACGGCCCCACCCTCTCGTGCTGGTCTGGTCTGTCCGGGCCTCGTCTCCTGCACGGGATAGTGGGGTGTTAAACTACCCCATGCATCGCCTCAGAGGCGCGCGCCTCCGCCTCGGGGTCCATCGACTAGGGGGCGGGAACTTCCCCATGTCCCACGCCCCTGGACCCATTCATGGGGGGCGGAAGAGGGCGTTATCCGCCTTTCTTCGGTGCCCGGTGCGTCTTCTGCGGCCCGGGAAGGGAGTTGAGATCTCCCTCTCCCGTTCCGCCGCTTCCTTCTGCGACATCACGTCCTCGCAGAAGGATACCACCGCGTCCCACGACTCTGCGCTACCGACCATCCTCCGCACTACTGCCGGCAGCGTCAGGTCGCCTCCTACTTTATTTGTGAGGACACGGCGCTGCTCCTCCCAAGCTACACACTCGGCGAGCGTGTGCTGCGCCGTGTCTTCCCCGCATTGGACGCAGTGGTGGCACCGAGCGTCCGGCTCCCTGCCTAAGCGACGCAGGTACTTGCCGAAGCAGCCGTGCCCCGACAGTAGCTGCGTCACCCTGAACGACAGGGGGCTCCCTGTCGTTTAGGCACGGCTGTGCCTTCTCCCGAGCCAGTCATCGAGTACTGACTGGATCGCCTCGGCGGTAGGGCACATAAGCCTCTGCCGCCAGTCCGCCACCAGAACCTGACGGAGCTCCTCTCGGCGTAGCAAGTTATATGTCCTATGCTAGTTGCACGGTAAACTCTAATTGCGAGATGTAGAATTCGTGTGACGTCAGTCTGATGCGTTGTTCCATGTGGCGTTTGTAGGTACCGCTACAATGATAGTAGATTTTATACTAATAAATAAAGCAATTTGAGAGAAATTATTCCCTAACCATTACAAAATATTCAAAAATGCATAATGTTAATAGGCTGATCATACAGCACTTTATCCTCAAATCTGAATAACCACTGTACCTATGTATCACCAATATTTCTGATTTCTGGTTAATGTTCAAGTTTTCACCAGGAATCTAACTCATTTTTATGATTTGGAAGGGGATTGGGTCTCCCGTCTCTTCTTCTGTTACGCATTGGAACATCACACGCTTTATTATTAAGCCGTTTTTATATACTTAAGTGAGTTTTTATACGTAATCTTTAGGAATATTGATTGGATCTTAAAAATTCTATCACGTCATAGTTGTATGGTTATTTGAGTTGGAAACGAATAACAGAAAAGTTATTTTCTTTTGTTCGTATGTTAAACTTTCGCGCTTAAACGTTTGAATCTATTTTTGACATAGGCAGAACACAGACCTATACTAGAACAGGGGACATATTTTCATCCCGACAATCTTCCAGATTCGCAGGTGAAATCGCGGGGCGCAGCTAGTGGTAAATAAACTTGAGAGATACTAAAAATAATACAGGTAATGAAGTTAGAAATCGTGCTTTCCCTTGTCCTTTTAGGTCAAAATAGACTTAATTAATATCAAAATCAAAGCGTTTATTTTAACAATTACAAGGACTTTGAATTTGTCAAAGGATCGGCCAGTAAAGCTAGTCACTCATTCCAAAGCGTACCTAGTAGTATCTTCATGGAAAAGTACGTTCAAGAACTAAACAGCTACTTTGGATTCAGTGGAGAGGCGTGCAAAGAGGCTGATTAGCGACCCAGATTTAACTCAAAACGGTCTCCAAAGTCTGGAGCACAGGCGTAGAGTAGCTAGCCTTTCGGTATTCTATAGGATGCATTTTGGTGATGTGCGAGGGAATTGCATGAGGGAGTTCCACCGTCGGACGATCCGTCGCACTGCGAGTTTCTACCCTTACGTTGTCAACACTACTACGATCCGAACGAAGCGTTTCGCCTCCTCTTTTATAACGCGCACATTGAGGGACTGGAACAGTTTGCCAGCGGCGGTGTTTCTGCCGGACTACAATTTGAGTGTCTTCAAGGCTGGAGTGAATAGGCTCTTAATAAACCATCAACGATTGCATCACTGCTTACCATCAGGCGGGTTTGCGGTCTAGCACTAGTTTATAACTTATAATAAAAAGAATATACTTTAAAATCATAAAATAATTATTATGTATGTGCCATATAATACATAGAATATTATTTATTAACATTGTTCATAATAAAAAGTATCAATTCAACTATAATGACAAAGAAAGAAAAGTAAGACGTATTTTAATTTCTGAATTGATTTTTGCGTGTTTTCCATAATGGACGCTCTCAGCGTACAATATAATATTTCTGCATCGTTCTCACATGGTTGATTTCAACATGAATGATGTAATCAAATATTTGTAACAATAACTTGAAAATTTAAAAGAGTGTCCATGGAGTTTCTTGCCCGTTCTTCTCCATAGGTACCTTTGGAATGGGCGACTAGCTTCATCTTATTGACTGACCGACCTTCTGACAATTCAAAAGTGCCCGTAACTGGTTTATTTGAAATAAATGATTTGATTTGATTTGAAGAAAGCAAATACGTTTACTCGGCGAAAACATGCCGCAAACAAAGAACAAAGAAATAAATAAGAAATGGAACGGAAACAACGACGGACGGATGAAACGTTTGACAAGTCTGATGTCCGAAGAAAAAGCCTTACTAAATTAAGAAACATTTACATATTCATTACTGTATTTTACATTCCAAACCATAAATGCACTCCAAAACCAGCGTCCACAAGTTTAACTACTCAAATTCTTTCCAAAGAATTCTGTAAAATAAAGCGAAGATTTACTGAATCATAACTCCGAAAATATCTGAAATAACGTGCCTTGCAGCAGAATGCAGTACGTCGGAGCATCTATTGTGCCGACAGTGACCTCTAGAGGTCTTTTGACGATATTTCACGTTGTCTGGCATTTTCATCGGAGCAGCTCAGCGTATTTGAGCTATCTTTCTACTTTTGTTGCTGTTGGTAAGTTTGACCTAGAATGTGGTGGTTTTTAAGATTTGTGTCTTGCGTCTTGTTTTATACTGGATTTATTAAAGACTAGCTTTCCGCCCGCGGCTTCGCCGGCGTGGAATTCGGTTATATCGCGCGTTTTAGATTTCTTTCGGGATTTTTTTTCAATAAAATATAGCCTATGTCCTTTCTCAGGGTCTAAAGATTGTCTGTGCCAAATTTCATCAAAATCGATTGAGAGGTTTAAGCGGGAAAGCGTAACAGACAGACAGACAATAATATTAGTATAAATTGTTGAACGAAATTTACGTTGTTTCTTTTTCATGATTTTCGTGTCAGGTATTTCTTTTTTTAATTTATTTTAATTTTTTTACACTGTCAACTCAACTGTACCTTATAACTGTAGATTATAAGTAAACTAGCTTTCCACCCGCGGCTTCGCCCGCGTGGAGTTCGGTTATATCGCGCTTTTAGATTTACCTCATGAATATCAAACTTTTTCGCGATAAAAGGTAGCCTATGTCCTTTCTCAGGGTCTAAAGATTGTCTGTGTCAAATTTCATTAAAATCGGTTGAGAGGTTTAAGCCGGAAAGCGTAACAGACAGACAGACAGAGTTGCTTTCGCATTTATAATATTAGTATGGATGATAAAGTATCCTCGAATTATTGGAAGTGCATATTAATATTTTTAATACCCACATAATGATGAACGTTACATACAATCAAGGTTTTGGACAAAGATAAAGGTAAGTAAAATTGAACAAGTTTTCGTTGCTCAGTCCCGTTGACCGTCATCACACGACTCTTGTCAAAAAGAGGGGCGTCCTATATTTTTAAAGGAAGGTTCTAGAATGTTCTAGAACCTTCGACTCCCCTCATCGGTCGGGCGGAAACGAGACGCGCATTGACTGTGTAAATTTGCATACGTAATTTCAAATCAAGCCTTTATTGGAGATATACAATTCGAAACGTATAAGTATTTATTTATTTAATCTCCCGCACTAAAAAGGTACAAAATAGACTTACTGCTTAGTATTAAATTATTTTTTTCATTTCATAAAAGATTTTCATTTAATGAAAGCAGTGATAGTCTAGTGTTACCGGCCGCGACTTACAAGTTGCAGGTCGTAGGTTCAAACCCATCAGGCGCTTCCATCATCATCATCATTATCAACCTTTTTAACGTCCCACTGCTGGACACAGATCTCCTCTTATACAGAGAAGGCGCGAAATCACCACGCTTGCTCAATCCGGATTGGCGATTTTAGACTTAAAGTCCAGGTTTCCTCAGGCGCTTTACTTTGTGTAAATTATTTCATCACCACTGCTCTCAAAACGGTGAAGGAAAACAGCGTGAGGAAACCGGCATGTCCTAGAGGCAAAACTTCGAAGACATAAAACATCTACAGACCCGCACTGGGCCGGCGTGGTAGATTACGGCCCACTCCCTCTCCCACTCCGAGAGGAGGCGTTTGTCCCAACCCAGATTATGTTTGTATGCATGTTATTAGCTTAGAAAAAGACGCCTTATTGCAACAAAGAGTTTTATGCATACAACACATAGAAGCCGTAATAAAATGATTGAATATAAAAACACGTAATAAAGCAATGCATTTTTAGCTTTATATAGTAACAATTATAAGTTATACTATACCCAGCTCGGAAATAGACCTAAACTACCTGCATTCAAAACCACATATTAGTACCGTTTACGTTTTTAAAAAAACAACACAAGCATGCCAAAACTTAAAAAAAAAAAACACCCGTCACGGAAATACTTTTTCCATGAAGTGTTTCAAGGTATAAAATAAAGTCGAATGTAGGTTGGCAAGCCCAAAAGCGTGCTTCATTTGTTTACTTTTCCAGTCACGGGGCAAGACCGCAGTGGTTGGACATAAAATCAAATTAGCCCGCTAATAAACCAAAAGCAATCCGCTTTTACCAGCCAATTTAATATGGCCGAAATGTGGTGCACGCCCGCACTAACTTTTTCGGCGTAGAATGGATTACTGGACACGTGCTGGCTTTTTTTTCAGGTTCGGATGCCAGTTTTGAAAGTTTTCGCTCTGCAGAGATTTGCATGTGCATGAGGTGTGTGCTGCTTGTAATTTTACGAATGTAGTATTAACGACATCTTTTTTCTGCACCTAATTGCGGAATACCCTATTACTATCCATTGCTCCATATGTTCATAACATGTCGCTGGTCCACTACGTAAATAATAAAATGAATGTTGTTGTACTGTTAAAATGAAAACCATTGCTACCTATAGTGTCTTACGTAATTACTGCTGGAAGGTTACAAATCAATGACGAATGATAAATTGTAGGCTTTGCAAATTTGCCCTTGTAAGATAAAATATTAAGTTCCTTTCCAATCTTCGCGTTATCCAAAACGTCAAAGATGAACTTTTTCATAGTTCTCAACTATCGAAATACTATAAAGGTTACCTGGTACCTTCGTCGTGATTAATTCTTCAATAAAAATAAATGGAGAAGTAATTACTCTTCACGGAACATGGCCCAAATAAAATGTAAATTTTCCATAAATAATCAGCAATATTATATCAAGAAAATGAAGCGATTTCGACGAAACCAAATGATAAACTTGCAGTTAAATTGACATACAATGTAACATGCAAATATATCGCGTATTTTAAAACACAAAGTGTAGTTAAAAACGAAGTAAAAATTTACAAAAAATATACAAAAAAATATACGGCGCGGTACACCGGTCACGCGCGCATTTCCGGGCTGCGGTATTTTGCCTCTTTTTTTGTTAGAACCATTTTATTCGTTGGAATGAGGCCTTTTTTTGCGAAAACTATACGGGTAACTGTATCGGTATTTATTGCTCTACCTCGTATTTCCGTCTACATAGGTACATGCTATTGGAAAATGCGTTGTTATTCGCAGTAAGTAGACTATGATCTGTAAAAAATTTCAATGTACAAAGTTAGGTGAAGTGAAGTTAGAGTTGTGGAGGCATGAGGAACAGGGAGTAAAGTTCACTTATCTTCCATAGAAAAGGGAGGATCCTCTGACCAGACTGGGTGTTATGTCTGGTGGGCACTTGCCCAGTGCTTGAAATTGGGAGGTTATATTATGTATGCTAATTGCACGGTAAACTCTGATTGGGAGATGTAGAATTAGTGTGACGTCACTATGAAGCGTTGTTCCATGTGGCGTTTGTAGGTAGAGTGAGTTGTTTTTCAACTCATCAAATGACCTCCCCCGTTCTTGACGGAGCGGAAGGGCGTGTCAGACTTTTACTGACCTAAACCCACCAGTGCTCATTCACTAACCTGTACGCCAGAACCACTGTTTCTCTTTCAAACAACCCGCAGCCCCGGGCCAGGCATCGGTCTTCGTGGATGACACGATATGCTGACATCTCTTTGAGGCGCGCATGAAACACAACATGCCATAGACACGGGCTTGGTCAACCGCCCGCAAGCCCGCGCCTACAGTGCTCCTGCGGCGGCTAGAGGCGTAAGGGCGCTAAGATTCCTACTCTCTCATGCGCTCCGCCTCCTCCTTTGCCAGCATCGCTGCTTCGCAGAAGGAAATGACAGCCTGTTATGGACTCTCGCTCTGGACCATGGCCTCGACCAGGGCCGGACGCGAGAGGTCGGCGCCGTTCGCCGCCACAAGGACACGGCGGTGCTCCACCCATGCCGGGCAGAGCTTCACCGCTTCATATGCTCCACCGCGAGTGAGTTGTCAATCCAACAAATTCTAGACATTGACACCATTAACGTTTCTTACATCACATTTGTTGTGCAGAAGCACCACTCAGCGATTTATTATATTCAGTTTTTAGTATAGTATTGATATATATATATTTTATTATATATATTATAAACTAGCGCTTGACCGCAATCCTGCCTGATGGTAAGCAGTGACGCAATGGTTGATGGTAAAGCGCACTAGTTTATTAAGAGCCTATCCACTCTAGCCTTGAAGACACTCAAATTGTAGTCCGACGGAAACACCGCCGCTGGCAAATTGTTCCAGTCCCTCGATGTACGCGGTATAAAGGAGGAGGCGAAACGCTTCGTCCGGATCGTAGTGGTGTTAACAACGTAAGGGTGGAAACCAGCCGTACGACGGGTCGTCCGATGGTGGAACGGAGATGGGGAAATTAAATCATGCAATATATAGCTGCAACAGAAATATAATAATGGTAATTGTTTCATCATCATCAACCTTTTTATCATCCCACTGCTGGGCACAGGTCTCCTCTCATACAGAGAAGGATTGAGCCTAATCACCACGCTTGCTCAATGCTGGTTGGCGATTTCAGACTTCCCCAGTCCAGGTTTCCTCAAGATGTTTTCCTTCACCTTTTAATCAGTCATTGGTGTACAAGATATACTTAGAAAGTACATAAAACTTATAAAAGTTACATTGGTACTTGCCTGACCTGAAATCGAACCCCCACACTCATACTTGAGAGGCTGGTGTTGTAACCACTAGGCCACCCCGACATCCGAATAATTATTTATTAACACAAAAATCCAAGTACCTACATTGTACTTTTATGCTTTAGCTTACGTAAACGTAAACTTAATTAATTTAGCATTAGGTTCCGTACGTACAATAAATAGGTTTAACCCTATCCTCTAAACTAGGCAAGGCCTGTATTCAGGGAGACAGTGCCCGGTTGAATACTCATCTGTGAATTCAACTATCTAGGTAATATCTCGATTCCTGAGATACAGCCTGGTGACAGACAGACGGACGTGCAGTCTTATTAATAAGGACCCGTTTTTACCTTTTGGGAACGGAACCGTCAAAATATTCAAATAACATTCAAAATCCCCAACCGCTCCGTCCTTGACACCACATCACCATTCTCCCCTATTATTACATAAACCATGGGTTTTGGAGTTAAAGTATTCCCAAAGCGGCTGATATGCGGGACTTCACTACCCATGTCACCCGACGTCTCCCGGGAATTCCTATTCTAATAATAACTTGGATTTCTGTGATAACTTACGACTGCCCCAAGCCTAAATTTCTTGTTTTTTGTTACAGAAATATTCATTAATATAATGTTCGTAATATTAATATGTTTAGTCGGAAACGATTTTAATTAACTCTTCAATTCCCAAGACAAGACCAATAGAAAAAACGTGTTGTTTCTATATTATATATTGTATTTAGAGGCTTTGAAGGAAGATAATAGTAATAAAAAAAAAAAAAATCCTGAAGGGTTTTTTTTTAAACTGGGTGTCACCCACAGGTGACACTGGGCATTATATGTATATTGTATAATATACATGTAGTTTATATACGATAGATTTGGGAGTTAAAAATTGCAGTAAAGAGTTATGTTATATTTATCAAAATTTTATTATACTTAATTATAGTAACAGTACACTTATTTATTATGGAATTTGTACCAACATTACAAATGTAAACCTATATTACATTTTCCATGTTCCATTTTCCTTGTGCGTTCGTGGCAGAATCCACAACGTCTCTGAGAATATTTTTTTTCAAAATGATCTCCTGCAGGACCTCCAAACCTTATTTCATTGGAAAATTATTGTTGAAATATTTACATACTGAAATATTTACGAACTTTTGCAAACTTATCATTTTGTGGTAAATTTGTGTTATCACATAAATGTAAGTACCTACTGCTGTATTTCAAAAATCTGTTACGTCGTATGCTAGAAGAGACTAATTCTTTATATTGAACTATTTCGTGGTCATACAATAATTCAAAACAATCTGTGGCACTCATTTCATCTACACAGTTGCTAAAATCTTCTTCGTCACAGTCATCTTTTCCACTCGATGCAAACTGAGAAGTATTACTGTAACGTCTTTCTTCTTCTTTTTCTTTGCCCTGGGTCCAGTCCCTTCTGTATCTTCAGATGAAGAATCCGTTTGATTCTCGTCAATAGCTCTGGGTTGCAATTCCACTGCTGATCTTAGCATTCTCCCGGGTAATTGAACAAAACTGGCAGAATTCTCATCCCCAATATCCTCGTCAGTCATCTGACCATCAACGGGAGGAACAGTATAATGTCGCCCGGATCATCTCCATGTTCCAACTTTTCAACAATGTCAGCCAAAGTCAACCTAAAAGACAATAACAAACTATATGCAATTTCCACCAAATGAGTTTTAGTTCAAATATTGCCCAGTGTCACCTACAAGTGACACTCGAACTTTGGACACATAATTTTGCTATTATTATTATTATTTTATTCATGCAACACACTGATTACATTAGTTTGTTTACTGAAAAACTACATGCAATAAGAAAAAATATAAAACTCACCCTTTTGACATTCTATATCAAACTTTTTTCAGAACAAGTCACTCCCACGCCGATAAATTGAAAAACCGTTAGAAACAATTGAATTGATTTGACAGTTGTCACAACGTCTGTGTTGCCACAAAAAAACCATAAATACTACAATTTACTAAGATCCTAAAAATATTTTTTTTATTAATTTATTATATTATTTAATGAAGAAAAAGTCTATAAACATCCGTCACCTACAGGTGACACTGGGAACTGACGAGTTAAGATTGTTGTCTTCGAGCGCTATTAATAAATCACTGTCGTTTGAGACTTCCATTATAGGTCTTCGTTATCTCTTGATTTTGAATAAATGAAGAACTTTTTTGTCTTCAGGGGAGGGTTTTGAAAAAACGATCTGCGAACCAATTAATCAGGATATGTCGGTCAACTTTTCCTGGGTATCATTTCATTCCTGGTTCGGTCCCGTAGGAATTTATATACAAGTCCTCACAAGCCCTCTTCATTGCTCTTTGGCTGACTTTCAGACACTTCTAATGAGGATAAAGTAAGCGATCACGTCTCAGTACCAGTCATCGATAGCAACATACAGGTGAGTTTAAATGTTCCACGACATAGGCGTAAACATAAAAAAAAAAACTTTTTTCTATAAGTGAAATACAAAAAGGGTGTCTAATTTACTGCATGGGTGAAACCTGTGAAGTAATGTGTCCTACATGAGTCATCCGAATAAATGGACATACATATACATGTCAACTCAATTAGTTAAGTACTAAATACAATAATGTCATCTATCATTATTAAATTGCATGTCATTTATAAATTCATTTACATAGGCCTTTTCCAAGAGATTTTTTTTTAACTTTTTGTTTAATTACCTATATTACATGTATGTTAATACTTCTAGGTTATATTACAGCTTTTGCATTCTAATAATTGTTTTGGTAGGTTGTTGTTATCACGTGGCGCCATACAGGGTACACTATTTTTCATTAATGCACTTTTGCGTTGAGGACAGTTAACTTTTAAATTGTTACGTTTATTTTTATAACTTTTGTATATCGTTAAATTACTTCTGACAAATATCGCCAACTCATATATGTACAGACACGGTACTGTCAATATTTTTAGTTTTCTAAAGTATGGTCTACAACTGTCCATTTGATCGAGCTTGCACATTGCCCTTATGCACTTTTTTTGTGCTTTGAATATTTTCTCCTTTTCAGTACTCTCTCTCTCTCTGCAGTCGGTCGTGGTCAGCATTGGGGCAGCATTTCCAGCGGATGATCTGCCTCCATCGGTTTCCAGCGCGTCTCTCACCACCGCGTAGAATTTAGCAGACGATGAGTCTTTGACTTGATCGGTCCATCTGGTTGGTGAACGACCGCGCGATCGTTTGCCTTCAGTGTTCCCAACGACAATCATTTTTTCTATACTCAATCATTATTCAGTACAGTTTCCCCGAAATATGAATTCGTATCTTAATATAAGTACTTTCAATATTCCCATAATATGCCGTCAGAACTGCGACCTCGTTAATTTTTTTTGTGAGCATATACAATGCATAAGATTGAGTACTCAACTTTGCACAAAGGATCTCTGCGTGTGCTTTCCAATTTAGGCCACCGTCTACATTAAGTCCTTAAAAATTTGTTGTATCTACTTCACTAATAGTTTCGTCATTATAAATAATTTTAATATTCGTCATTACAGGAATTCTAATTTTAATGGTATTAGGTGAGTTTTACATAAATTAATTTTTAGATTATTTAATGTTACCGATATTATATTATTAAGGGTGTCAAAACTGTCAGATTCAATAAGCGTCTTATCTTTATCTGCAAATACAACTGTACTGTCAATTTTATATTTAGGACATAAGGGTGTTATTTGGGTACACTGTTTCCTTCTTGTAAGATAGTATTCAATTAGATCTAAGGCATTACCTCTTATCCCATAAGCGTTTAATTTTTTTAGCAATAGTTCATGATCTACACAGTCAAAAGCTTTTGTGAGGTCCATGTAGAGTGCACAAACGGGAACCTTCTTAGATGAGAATGTCTCTCTATAACCACATTTAAGAAGTTATAAATGGCCATATTTATACATTTGCCTTGCCTGAAACAAACTTGTTCTTTTGCAAAAAGATTGTATTTTTCTAAAAATTGGTAAATTCTATCGTGTAGGACTTTTCAAAAAATTTTGAAATTGTCGGTATCAAAGCGACAGGTCGATAACATGTCATACAACATGGATCACCCCATGTGCCTATTTCAAACTGCAAAAAGAAACAGATTTTGAAATTTATCATCAAACATGGTGGTTTCTTGTTTAATAATAAATTAGTTAATGTCATATTAATTTGTACAAAATAAAGAAAAAAAAAACTTATTCCAAGATCGTTAAGGTTTACGTTCTCCAAGAATTGGTATAACTAATTTAACAAATAGCAATGCATATACAATATACATGTTAAATAAAAAATTCTGTGAATGTATTATGATTCATCATCATCATCATCAGCACAGCGTTAATCCCAGTCGCATCCGAAGCCTTTTCAGCTTTGGAGTCAGGGGTCCGCTTTACCAGTCCAACTGCTGAAATGGCTAAACTTCGACATTTTCCGTGAAGCGACTGCCGTCTGACCTCCACAACCCGAAGGCGACATCGAAGCATTGCAGTTAGACCAATTGTTGGACTTTTGAGGGTACCAACAACCCGTAACGACTGCCACTAGATGTTTGTATGGTAACCGGGACCAACGGCTTAACGTGCTTTCCGAGGCACGACCAGACCAGTGCAAGTATTCATATTCATGCATACAAATACTTGCACTGTGCGGGGATCGAACCCGCGCCACCTTGCGCAGCGGCCGCGTCCGCTACCGCTACGCCACGGAGGCTGTCAGTGTGTATGTATTATGATTATAACATAATATTCCAATTGGTGTGTGTCTGGTCTGGTCGTGCCTCGGAAACGGCCGTTGCTCCCGGTTGCCATACAAACATCTGATAGCAGTCGTTACGAGTTGTTGGAGCCCTCAAAAGCCCAGCAATTGGTCTAACTGCAAAAAACAGGTTCGGATGCGACTGAGATTAATGATGAGATGATGATGATTCTAATTGGAGTGTTTCAGGGTATGCGTTAATTACATTACATGTTATATATGATAACAACTATATGTTGGATGAATAGCCCAGATACAGTTTTACTGTAGTTAAGACTTTCAAGATATTTTGTAATATTACATAGATTTGCAATGAAAAGTGTGAATTACATTCAAAAACTTGGTTCAGTTTACTTTAACTGTAGCTTAGAAACAGATAGTGACATTTAGTAAAAGACGTTTGTGCACTTTTTGTTGGACATGGAGGTCCTGGTCTTGTTCTTGACATGGACGGATTATTGTTAACTAACAACAAGTTTAAGTGTCTGCAGATTATTTCGCAGTAATTGTTTCACTTAAAACCTTGTACTATGAAGTAGCTGGATGGAAATCAAAAAGATTTACTGAGAAGCACTTTAAGTACTGTTCTTTTTGCCTTCTTCACTTGTATATACGAAGTCTTCGCTATTCACATCATCATCATCAACCTTTATATCGTCCCACTGCTGGGCACAGGTCTCCTCTCATTCAGAGAAGGATTGAGCGTAATCACCACGCTTGCTCAATGCGAGTTGGCGATTTCAGACTTAAAGTCCAGGTTTCCTCAAGATGTTTTCCTTCACCTTCGCTATTCACGGACCCCAGTAATTCCTAGTGTAAGGCACCATTCTATCTAAATAAATAAAGTAAACTAAAACCAGTTTAATCATTCCTAGGCCAACATATAAAATCCATGAATAACAATAAAGTTAACAGCTGTTTATTTCAGGCTATTGCAATTTTATACTTGGTTGTCTTGTCCCAAAAAAAACCTAGACGTGAATATGACATTCATAAGTAAACCCGTCGAAAATTGAGGTCTGACGGAGAGTAGTCTGAAGAATGAAAAATAATCGGGTGCACCGCGGCACCAGATTGTGCTAATTTAACTTTTTGGACCTTCAGCGGGATTAGTGGTTAACTCATACCGCTATAAATCTTGGATATAGTGCGGTGAAAACAGTAGATCAAGATAAGAAATAATAATCCATAGTAATATTATAAATGCGAAAGTAACTCTGTCTGTCTGTCTGTTACGCTTTCCCGCTTAAACCTCGCAACCGATTGTGATAAAATTTGGCACAGACAATCTTTAGACCGTGAGAAAGGCCAAGGTGGCTGCCAGGAAACTTGGCGTTATCGCAAAGGTCCGGCAGTACTTCACACCTGGGCAGCTTCTAATGTTATACAAAGCACAGGTCCGTTCGTGTGTGGAGTACTGCAGCCACATTTGGGCTGGTGCTGCCAAGTGTCACCTGGCCACTTTGGATTCAGTGGAGAGACGTGCAAAGAGGCTGATTGGTGACCCTGATCTAACTCGAGTTGGTCTCCAAAGCCCAGAGCACAGGCGTAGAGTAGCCAGCCTTTCGGTGTTCTATAGGATGCATTTCGGGGAGTGTGCGATGGAATTGCATGATTTAATTCCCCCATCTCCGTTCCACCAGCGGTCGACCCGTCGTACGGCTGGTTTCCACCCTTACGTTGTTAACACCACTACGATCCGGACGAAGCGTTTCGCCTCCTCCTTTATACCGCGTACATCGAGGGACTGGAACAATTTGCCAGCGGTGGTGTTTCCGTCGGACTACAATTTGAGTGTCTTCAAGGCTAGAGTGAATAGGCTCTTAATAAACTAGTGCGCTTTACCATTAACGATTGCGACACTGCTTACCATCAGGCAGGATTGCGGTCAAGCGCTGGTTTATAATATGTAAAAAAAAAAAAATTAATATTCCCGTGGGAAATCTAAAAAGAATTCCACGCGGGCGAAGCCGCGGGCGGAGAGCTAGTACTTTAAGATGGTTAGGTTGGCGGGGCCTAAATGGCTAGAAATAGTACAAGTCGGGTTTGAAAAGAAAAAGTGGAAGCCTTTGCCCAGGAGTGGGACATCAAGTAGGGTATAAAAAATAATATAAGAAATATCGAATGAGTTTCTCATAAGCGCTGCTGATGAGCATGAGTTCCTGGGTATGATTATTAAGTCAAACAAAGTGAATGGGGTCTTAATAAACTAGTGCGCCTTACCATCAACGGTATCAGGTGGGATCGCGGTCAAGCACTAGTTTATAACATCATAAAACATCAAAATTTTAAACAGTGTTAAAGTTTTACCCTTCTCTGTATGAGTGACGACCTGTGCCCAGCAGTTGGACTATAAAAGGTTGATGATGATGATGATGATGAAGGTTTTACCCATGTTTGCAAATGTAATGAATTGATTATTTAATTTGATTTTCAACTAAATATGTTCACTATATTATTTCTCTATTTACTGTAAAAGGCTTTAATTTTAGTGCCAATTTTCATCAAGAATCACTAATCAGCATTAAATGGACTTCGTATTAGAGCGAGTACTTACTAAACGTATAATGCTTAACCAATTAGCCCATATCACAAGAGCCCTAAAGATGGCAGGAAAGTATCCGATGTTTACCCTTTTACCAGGAATCTGGATAGTTACGTTCTTAATTAGGTTATACAATATGTAAAGAAAACCCTGTCCGATCCGTGAAGGTATTGTTAGGTATCGATAACTGATTCCACTAATGCCTACAAAGCCAGGACTAAAACTAAACTTAAAAAAATCCCCCTAAAAGTAAATATTATTTCGCAAAAGGTGGTAACTTAATACATGTGCGGTAGGCAATACATGCGCGGGCGAAGGGGGGCAGGGCACGTGGCACGTGATCGCATCGCTCATAATAACGCCATCAAAAATGGAAACACAAAACAAAAAAATACCAGAAAAAAATTAAGTACCAGATTTTGGGGAAGTTGGAATTAATTCAACCACTGCATGGTTAGCGCAGTGGTTAAGCTATTGAATATTTGTATGACCTACAAGTAGTTGTTCCGGGTCTGGCTGTTTGTGTATGTGAGTTAATATACAGTATGTTAACTAACAGAGGGCGTTCCCGTTAACCCGAAATAGTATAGCATACATACATGCTAAAAAAATATTTCCATTCGAAAACAAAATGTTTTAAAATTTTTTCAATATGAAAATATTCAATAAAAATTTTAAATTGACATGTAAAAGAAACACACTGTACACGCGAACATGAAAGACAGCAACGTCGCAATTTATTTATGAATGACGAGCCGCGTATGCGGCGGCGATCTAAGATCTAATTGATTGATGTGTGTTGGTTGATGTATGTTGGGCAATGCAACGTTAGGTAGATACTATTCCGCGCTACTATTTTGATTTAAAACAGGAGGTTTCAAATTTATTTTCTATTATAATTTCTTTTTATTCGGATTATTTTATGCTTATTTTTCTATGCTGATATTTTTATTTTAGTCTATTAATGATATATATTAACGAGTTTAAGGGAACGCCCTCTGTTATTTAACATACTGTATAAACGCATTGATTGATTTTGTAAACGCATTGATTTACAGAAGAAATTCCTAGTGAGTGTGTGACTAATCAAATAATCATCTTCTGTCCATTTTCTATTGAAAAAGAAAGAAAAAGATGGACCTAAATTTAGTTTAGTCTGTGAACAAGGGAAACGGGAGCCACTGTTCTATTTGATACCATTTAGTATTTGCTACGGCTTAACTGACGTCACGGCTACGCTGTAGCAGCAGCGGCTACGCTGTTACGATAGCGAGGCCGTCATCATTATTACACTATAAAGTAAAGTAATTACAAATTTGATCTCAAATGATGTAAGTACTAGCTAGTTCTGTAACACTGCACTTAGAGGAAACTTGAACACGTGAAGATACTAAATAGTAGTTAATATTAGTTATCGTTTAATTATAATTGACATAACTGTATAATAATAGTTGCTGAACATAACTGTCGAAATGTGTATGTGCTCACCTCTGCCTAATGTGAAATGATTAAATAGTTATTGTAGAATGAAACTTCAGAGACTCTGCGTTGCTCTCGTCTATTCAAATTCATGTTTCCAATATTATTGTTACTTGAAGTCAAAGAGTTATAAACTATCACCATCAACTCAGCGTTAATCCCAGCCGCATTCGAAGCTTTTTCAGCTTTGAAGTCTGGGGTCCGCTTTACCAGTCTAACTGCTGATTTAGCTAAACTTCGATATTTTCCGTGTAGCGTCTGCCCTCTGACTTTCACAATCCGAAGGCGACATCGAAGCATTGCAGTTACACAAATTCTGTGTGTGAGTAATGGCGCATTTGACAATGTTGAAGAAGACCGGGCACGGCGCTGTTATTAAATTCCTATTCAAAAAAGGAAAATAACAAAAACGTATTGTGTTTACTAAATTATTAGTGCAAATTAATACATTTTCCAATGAATATTGCTGCATATTCAAATATTGAAGCTCTAAATTGAAATATTTTGCAATAAATTTTAATTTAGCAAAGAGGGTGTTGAAGAGGACACTCGCTCGGGCGACAAGATTACTACTCTATAGAAGAGAAAGTTGAGAAGCTTATACTAGAGGATGCATAAATGAAGATCATAACAATAGCATAGTTGATAACCTCTCTGTTGGTGTCAAACACTTTATTCTTTATGATCTCCTTAACCTCTCGAAAGTCAGTGCAAGGTCGGTGCCACGAATGCTCACAGCGCCTCAAAACACAAATTCGACTCGAGTGCTGTAGAGTGCGTGTAGAGTTTTAGAGCAACAATTGTGAATTTCCACCTAGTTTTGATTTGAGGTCGGCGATCAGGTATCGAATTGTTACAGAACTTAAAACGTGAGTTCATCATTATGAACAATAATGTATTAAAAAGTTCTCAAAAATTAAAAGAAACCATTAGTGGGCATGAAATAAAATTAGATAGCATTAAAAATAATTATGAGGCTGAAATTCAACAATTACAGTCAGAGACTCTCCGCTTACAGGATTCCTTGAATAATGTTATAGCTAAATATGAGATTTCTCAAAAGGAAATGGGAGAGTATATTCTGGCAATGAATGGTCTGGTGGACCTGTGTAGTGAGAACGAGAGAATGTTGAACTCTTTAACGAACAATCTAACACCTGATTGTAATCTTGGTCCATCGGGCTTTCACGGTCAGCTGTCTCTAATGAGTCTGCACCATCAGTGACTCATACTGTGGAGTTGTTTGACAGTCTCAGCAGTACTTCCCTCGCCACACCAAACACAGAAGAATTAATAATAACAAATAAATTGTTAAACAATAGAAATAAAATATTGATGTACTGCGATGAAATGGTAAAAATATGGGTCATACACTACAACACCATTTAAATGACCAAGTAATTAATTATTGTATGCCTGAAGCATCTTACAGTAAAATTATAGAAAAAGTTATAAGTGGTAATTACAGTCCATCCACAACCATTGTTATTTTGATTGGGAGAAGGGGAAATGCAAACAGTGTAAAAATTAAGAAATATTTTGAAAGTCTAGCCTCCTTAAATGTAAATAAAATAGTTTTGTTTGCCTTTCCTTATGGCAATGGCCTGTCACAGACGGAAAACAAAATTAGATATAGATGTAATATGACATTAGAAACTATGACATTATATAATGAAAAATTTGAATTTATTGACTCTAATGTACTTATTAGTCAAAATTATTTTATGACCAAAGATAACTATTATCTTTGTAATTTTTATAAAGGACAGGTAGCAGAATCGCTATCATACTATATATATAAGTCAGCCAAGTGTTTGGCTAACTATACTGCTTCTATTGAGCAGTTAAGTAATACACTTAGTGGTAATGAGCAGAGCTTGGAATATGTTCCAAGCTATTTAAATTACAACTTGAGACAATAGAGTCAACCTCTAGCACTATTTTAAATACCAAGTTAGACTTGTACCCATTATCAAGGGACATTGAGACAACAGAGTTAAACTCTAGCATAACCGTAAACCAAGATATAATAATATCACACCCATCAAATAATTTTCAAAATAAAATGAATAATAATAACCTTAAAATTGTTCATCAAAATATACAGGGTGTGATAAATAAACAATTAGAATTGGAGTTGTTCATGAACTGTAATTACATTGATATTGTTTGTCTTACTGAACATTGGTTAAAAGCCCATCAGTTCATGCTCAGCTTTAATAACCATCAGATTGCTAGCTCGTTCAGCAGAGTGAATATGATAAGGGGTGGCTCCCTAATAATTGTTCGTAACAATTTCAAATTTAAAGAAAGGACTGATATTGTAAGCCTCTCTGTTGAGCGGGTTATTGAAATTGCTTGCATCGAGCTTGAGCGGTTCATTGTAATAAGTGTCTACAGGCCCCCATGTGCTTCCTATGATATTTTTGAGAAATATATGGAGGAAGTTTTATTAAAGACTTGTCGCAGTAACAAAACAGTTGTTGTTTGTGGAGACTTCAACATTAATGTTCTAGAGAAATCAGCTACAGTTAATAAATTTATGTCATTATTTAAGTCTTATAACTTGTACGCAAGATTCTTTGGGCCGACTAGAATAACTGCCACGAGTGCCACCTGTTTAGACAACATCTTTACTAACTCAAGACCTTCTGACCATTTAATTATAAACGAGTTAGACTCTGATCACTGTGGCCAGTTAGTTACTTTTATTCAGAAAAGTGAAGTCAGAGCTCAAAGAAAACTTGTGAGTTTTGTTCCTATAAATGAAAATCGTTTAGGACAATTTAAAAATAATTTAATTGAAAAGCTACCGGACTTGCTTTATCACGCCAATCCGGATCATGCGTATAGTGTACTATTTAACCTCATTAATTGTGAATTTATGAAAGTTTTCACAAAAAAAACATTGCCTGTTAGCGACCGTATTATATTTAGTGACTGGGCAACCCCAGGTATTTATAAAAGCAGGGAAAAAATGTATGAATTATATCAGGAAAAAACATTTAACCATGATGAAGCTTTTCAAGATTTTGTTAAAAATTATTCAAAAACTTTTAAAAGAGCCTGTTCCTCAGCAAAAGCCATACACATTAAAAATAAAATAAAATCTTCTGGCAATAAAATCAAAACAACTTGGGGAATTATAAATTCTGAAACTGGAAGAACCAAAGTACAGAACCGCGATTTCCATCTTAAAATTAACGATGAAGATATAAAGGCGGACTTGGAGGTAGCAACTGAGTTTGAGAATTTTTTTACTAATATTCCAATAATGACAACAAAAACTTTGTCTTCTTCCTCCACTTCTGCATATGCCATACTAAAAGAATGTGTTCCAGAATGTGACAATCACTTTGAATTTACATTTGTGACTGCTAAAGACATTATAGAATCTTTTAAGGATCTTGATGTAAAAAAAACTGCCGATCATTGGGGTTTGTCAGTATACACTGTAGCTTCAATAATAGATGTTATCGCACCTTTCTTAGCAATTGTTTTTAATTCTTGTGTCACATCTGGTGTATTTCCTGATTTGATGAAACTAAGCAAAGTAATTCCACTGTTCAAATCTGGCAGTACAACTGATCCCACGAATTTTCGGCCAATATCGATATTACCAAATTTGAGCAAAATTTTTGAAAAATTAATTTTGAAACAGTTGTTGAGGCACTTTAACTTACACAATTTATTGCACGTGAAACAATTTGGTTTTACAAAGGGTCGTTCAACTACGGATGCGGGCGTGGCGTTGCTAAAGAACATATTTGGGGCCTGGGAGAAATCGCAAGATGCTCTTGGTATTTTTTGTGATTTGTCCAAGGCCTTTGATTGCGTACATCATGATAATCTTATCAGGAAATTGTACCATTATGGTTTGAGGGACAGAGCTCTCGACCTTCTGACTTCTTATCTGAATAATCGAATTCAGAGGGTTGATGTTAATGGCAAGAGATCTGCAGGATCTGTGGTCACCATGGGCGTTCCGCAGGGCTCAATTCTAGGTCCATTCTTGTTTTTAATTTATATTAATGACTTACCTCATCACGTGAGGGATAATCACAACATAGTATTGTTCGCGGATGACACTTCTCTTATTTTTAAAGTCAAGCGTCAGCTAACAAACTTTGACGAAGTTAACAATGCACTCTCTAAAGTTGTCCATTGGTTTAATGTAAATAACCTCCTTTTAAATGAAAAAAAAACTAAAGTCATTAAATTTTCTACGCCAAATGTCAGGCAGCTAAGTACCAATGTTCAACTGAATGGAGTAGAGTTGATCCCTGTCGAGTCGACAGTTTTTCTTGGATTAACTATTGACGCCAAGTTACAATGGGGTCCTCACATTGAGAAGCTGTCGGGTAGACTCAGTTCTGCCGCCTTTGCTGTTAAGAAAATTAGACAGATAACTGATGTGGATACAGCCAGAATTGTTTATTTTAGTTATTTTCATAGTCTTATGACTTATGGGATTCTTCTCTGGGGAACTTGTGCGGACATCAATACCATCTTTGTTTTACAGAAGAGGGCTGTTCGAGCCATTTATAACCTTGGTCCTAGAGAATCTCTTAGAGAAAAGTTCAAAGAGGTGAACATTCTGACTGTAGCTTCACAATATATATTTGAAAATCTTATGTATGTTCATAAAAATATCTCGAATTTTAAGAAGATAAGCGATATTCATAATGTAAATACCAGGAACAAACACAATCTTGCTTTACATCACACTCGTCTCCACAGAGTAGGCAACTCGTTCATGGGTCAATGTATACACTTTTACAACAAGCTTCCCATGGACGTTCGAAACTTACCCATTAAACGATTTAAGAACCATATAAAGGCCAAACTTTGCAAAAAGGGGTATTATAAAATCACAGATTATTTAGAAGACAAAAAAGCTTGGGATTGAGCTGCTCGCTCTGTTAAGCATTGTTAATTTTTATTAAGCAATATGCGTAATTATAAGGTAAATTATTGTAAACATTTTCATTTTTAATGTCTGGACTTGAAAAAAGACGATGATCCCTGAGTTTTTTTCGGCCATTTCTTCTCAGAGGTAGTCAGTTAGGAAATGCCGGCTTCATCTAGTTAAAAAAATAAAATAAAAAATAAACATGACGTGTAAAAGTGATCAGTGATCCTACTTGCTTTATAAACGATTTCATTTCATTTCATTTCATTTATGAAACTAAAATTAAACAAGAGTCCATACAGTCGCAAAAGAAGGATAATGAGCTGCCTAAGATATCAAAATCGTTCCACCCACCGGAAAATCGTGACCTCAGTGTTTTTAGTCTCGAAATGCATTTTGCTGATTGAGTACACAAAAAGATAAAATCATAATCGCAGATGCTTATGCCTATTGACGACAATGTCCTAGTCCACACGGCGCGTGTTTCCAAGGCTGTTGTTCAAGATTATAGTTTCGAAGAACCTTATAAGCCCTTCTTCTTCTTCTTCTTCTTCAGCCTATAGAGGCCCACGCTGGACAAAGGCCTCCTCCAAGGATTTCATTGCTTTGGGTCAGAGCTATACTCGCAGTTTCTCTGCGCGATCGAATCAGAAATGAGTAGATACACAGAAGAACCTAAGTCATCGGCATAGCTCTTCGAGTCGCTACAATTAAGTGGCAGTGGGCGGGGCATACTGCTCGTAGAACCGATGGCCGATTGGGCAGTAAGGTTCTGGAGTGGCGGCCACGTACCGGAAGACGCAGCGTATGGAGGCCCCCAACACGGTGGACGGATGACCTAGTGAAGGTCGCAGGAAGCGGATGGATGCGGGCAGCACTAGACTGATCATCGTGGAAAGCCTTGGGGGAGGCTATTGTCCAGCAATAGGACTCTATACCCCGAACTCTGATCATTATATTTTGTTCTCTAATTTGAAAAAGTTCTAAGGCAATGACAAAGAACTTGAGGCAAAAATATATGCGCATTTTTGAAGGAAACAGATGTACAGGGTAATGAAATGTTAATTTTGGGAATGAATATTGTATATCCCTAAAATCTGCCCCAATGCAAATGCGTTGGAGCAGTGGATGAAAATATACATTTTTCTATTAGAATTCGCGTTGTTTTCACGCCAATATCAAAAATATATTGAATACTTTGTATTTAGGAGAAAGTTGCTCATAGATATGGTTTGAACACGTTTCGAAATATTAATTCTGAAGCTTCAAGATTTCTATATTTTCATCCACTAATATGCATTCACGATTAAGTTTCCGAAAATGTAAGCAAAGTTATTGGAAAAAATACTTTAATATCTACATATAATAAAGTTCGACTTACAATATAAGTCCAGTCCAATATAGTCCATATTTTTAATAATGCTGGAATGTCTGAAACTAACTTAATTTTTGAAAAAATACAGTTAATAATTTGCAGTGGGCCGCCTCCGTGGCGTAGCCATAGCGAACGAGGCCGCTGCGCAAGGAGGCGCGGGTTCGTACCCCGTGCAGTGCAAATATATCTAAGCATGAATATGAATATTTTCAATGGTCTTTCATTGGTATTTTCCGAGGCACGACCGCCTCGGAAAGTACGTTAAGCCGTTGGTCCTGGATGCCAAGAAACATCTAGTGGCAATCGTTACTGGTTGTTGGAGCCCTCAAAAGACCAACAATTTGTGTAACTGCAATGCTTCGATGTCGCCTTCGGATTGTGAAAGTCAGAGGGCAGACGCTACACGGAAAATATCGAAGTTTAGCTAAATCAGCAGTTAGACTGGTAAAGCGGACCCCAGACTTCAAAGCTGAAAAAGCTTCGAATGCGGCTGGGATTAACGCTGAGTTGATGGTGATAGTTTATATCTCTTTGACTTCAAGTAACAATAATATTGGAAACATGAATTTGAATAGACGAGAGCAACGCAGAGTCTCTGAAGTTTCATTCTACAATAACTATTTAATCATTTCACATTAGGCAGAGGTGAGCACATACACATTTCGACAGTTATGTTCAGCAACTATTATTATACAGTTATGTCAATTATAATTAAACGATAACTAATATTAACTACTATTTAGTATCTTCACGTGTTCAAGTTTCCTCTAAGTGCAGTGTTACAGAACTAGCTAGTACTTACATCATTTGAGATCAAATTTGTAATTACTTTACTTTATAGTGTAATAATGATGACGGCCTCGCTATCGTAACAGCGTAGCCGCTGCTGCTACAGCGTAGCCGTGACGTCAGTTAAGCCGTAGCAAATACTAAATGGTATCAAATAGAACAGTGGCTCCCGTTTCCCTTGTTCACAGACTAAACTAAATTTAGGTCCATCTTTTTCTTTCTTTTTCAATAGAAAATGGACAGAAGATGATTATTTGATTAGTCACACACTCACTAGGAATTTCTTCTGTAAATCAATGCGTTTACAAAATCAATCAATGCGTTTATACAGTATGTTAAATAACAGAGGGCGTTCCCTTAAACTCGTTAATATATATCATTAATAGACTAAAATAAAAATATCAGCATAGAAAAATAAGCATAAAATAATCCGAATAAAAAGAAATTATAATTGAAAATAAATTTGAAACCTCCTGTTTTAAATCAAAATAGTAGCGCGGAATAGTATCTACCTAACGTTGCATTGCCCAACACACATCAACCAACACACATCAATCAATTAGATCTTAGATCGCCGCCGCATACGCGGCTCATCATTCATAAATAAATTGCGACGTTGCCGTCTTTCATGTTCGCGTGTACAGTGTGTTTCTTTTACATGTCAATTTAAAATTTTTATTGAATATTTTCATATTGAAAAAATTTTAAAACATTTTGTTTTCGAATGGAAATATTTTTTTAGCATGTATGTATGCTATACTATTTCGGGTTAACGGGAACGCCCTCTGTTAGTTAACATACTGTATATTAACTCACATACACAAACAGCCAGACCCGGAACAACTACTTGTAGGTCATACAAATATTCAATAGCTTAACCACTGCGCTAACCATGCAGTGGTTGAATTAATTCCAACTTCCCCAAAATCTGGTACTTAATTTTTTTCTGGTATTTTTTTGTTTTGTGTTTCCATTTTTGATGGCGTTATTATGAGCGATGCGATCACGTGCCGCGTGCCGCGCATGTATTGCCTACCGCACATGTATTAAGTTACCACCTTTTGCGAAATAATATTTACTTTTAGGGGGATTTTTTTAAGTTTAGTTTTATTCCTGGCTTTGTAGGCATTAGTGGAATCAGTTATCGATACCTAACAATACCTTCACGGATCGGACAGGGTTTTCTTTACATATTGTATAACCTAATTAAGAACGTAACTATCCAGATTCCTGGTAAAAGGGTAAACATCGGATACTTTGCTGTCATCTTTAGGGCTCTTGTGATATGGGCTAATTGGTTAAGCATCATACGTTAAGCAAGTACTCGGTCTGATACAAATTCCATTTAATGCTGATTACTGATACTTGATGAAAATTGGCACTAAAATTAAAGCCTTTGTATGTTTTACAGTAAATAGAGAAATAATATAGTGAACATATTTCGTTGAAAATCAAATTAAAACATCAATTCATTACATTTGCAAACATGGGTAAAACCTTCATCATCATCATCATCAACCTTTTATAGTCCCACTGCTGGGCACAGGTCGTCACTCATACAGAGAAGGGTAAAACTTTAACACTGTTTAAAATTTTGATGTTTTATGATGTTATAAACTAGTGCTTGACCGCGATCCCACCTGATACCGTTGATGGTAAGGCGCACTAGTTTATTAAGACCCCATTCACTCTGTTTGACTTGATAATCATACCCAGGAACTCATGCTCATCAGCAGCGCTTACGAGACACTCATTCGATATTTCTTACCTACCTATATTATTTTTTATACCCTACTTGATGTCCCACTCCTGGGCAAAAGCCTCCACTTTTTCTTTTCAAACCCGACTTGTACTATTTCTAGCCATTTAGGCCCCGCCAACCTAACTATCTTAAAGTACTAGCTCCCCACCCGCGGCTTCACCCGCGTGGAATTCATTTTAGATTTCCCTCGGGAATATCAATTTTTTTCAATAAAAGGAAGCCTATGTCCTTTCTCAGGGTCTAAAGATCGTCGGTGCCAAATTTCATCAAAATCGGTTGAGAGGTTTAAGCGTGAAAGAGTAACAGACAGACAGAGTTACTTTTGCATTTATAATATTAGTATGTATTATTATTTCTTATCTTGATCTACTGTTTTCACCGCACTATATCCAAGATTTATAGCGGTATGAGTTAACCACTAATCCCGCTGAAGGTCCAAAAAGTTAAATTAGCACAATCTGGTGCCGCGGTGCACCTGATTATTTTTCATTCTTCAGACTACTCTCCGTCTGACCTCAATTTTCGACGAAGTTTACTTGTGAATGTCATATTCACGTCTAGGTTTTTTTTTTTTGGGACAAGATAACCAAGTATAAAATTGATTTGGCCTGAAATAGACAGCTGTTAACGTTACGTTTAGTGTTATTCATGGATTTTGTGCGTTGGCTTAAGAATGATTAAACTGGTTTTAGTTTACTTTATTTATTTAGATAGAATGGTGCCTTACACTAGGAATTACTGGGGTTCGTGAATAGCGAAGACTTTCGTATATACAAGTGACGAAGGCAAAAAGAACGATTAAAAAAAATGGTTGAACTGAATAAGCGTACAAAACAGCACTTGGATGCTTCTTTTATTTAGTACTCACTTTATAATTCTGACTTTAATGCATGCGTGCAAGGTTGAATTTGGTTTGATATCAGACTCGGTCGTAAAAAATATTGGCTTTTTGTACTGCTTTTTGATAAGAACTTTATACATTGCACTTAAGGCTGATTTTAAATTAATGTATATTTATTTTGACTACTTTAGACTGCTTAATACTTGTCGCCATTATTGATAAGAGTTTTGTTCGAGACTGTGTATCTAGTGTAAAAGAGATCGATGCTTATCCTCCGGAGAAAAGAGAGGATCCTCTGACTAGACTGGTATTGTCTGACGGGCACTTGCCCACCGGTTGATGTCGTGAACTCGTATGTATACTAGTTACACAGTAAACTCTACTTGCGAGATGCAGTATTCGCGTGACGTCATTATGACGCGTTGTTCGCGTGTAGCGTTATAGGTACCGCTATAGTGGCTTCCTGGATGATATCAGTAAACTTGGTTTTGGCGTGCAGTATTGTGTTCTCTATACGGTTAGAAATCGGAATACTCAGAATACTGGGCTCCATGGCTGGCTAGCATACCTCGAGCAGTGTACTCAATGTAAAAGACTACATAGTTCAGCTGAATCAGGTTAGACTGGTAGCTGACTTCAACATCCTTGGGAAAAAGCTAGGCAGATTGAAATGATAGTTGATTCGTTTTATATGCGCTTGAATATTCTTTCTTTCCAGTGCTATTCTGTTCATCATAATTTTTAATTATTGTATTAAGTACGATCCCATAAGCAGAGATGCAATCGTTGATGATAAAGCTCACAATTTTAATTTACATATTTATCACAATTTATACAAGGATAGAATAAATAGCAACCCCCAAACTAAGCATTTGCTTGTGTACTTGGGAGTCATTAGGTCCTGGATTCAGGAATTTCTCAGAACTAGCTCAGAATCAGGTCATCTGGCTCTGGGTATCTGGGTCACTCTTCATTACATGTAACTAAGCTGGCGTTATGTAGTTGTAGTAAGGGTGCATATCTGCCTTCCCCATCTGGAATAATAAGCATGATGATAATGTCCTCGCTCCTAGTGTTGGGTTATTCGTCTAACATTCAATTACAGGCCCTCATGCCACCAAAACGTGAACTTGTAATCAATTACAGCTTTTAAACAACCCATTAACCAATATGTTGTTGTCATACGCATTTGTTGATAGATATACCATATGTAGAAGTACAATACCAGAAATAGCAGTACAATACCGTTATAATAACTGTATTACCAGAGCTGTGTGTAATGTAACAAATCGACGCTGTTATAATCGCCAACGCGATTTATAGCTGGTCGCAGTAACGGGGCTGACAGAGAATCAATTTGGTTTTGTGTTTGTAATTTGTAACCTCAAGTGAAATAATATATTTATTATGAACAAACTAGTGTTAGTAAGAACTGAAAAGATCTTATTACAATTATTAATATTAAAAAAAAAAAACTAATTCGAATTGAAATATTATTATAGTCGTAATAAAATATTGGTGGTAGGCCATAACATCGGCTGCCTACAGAAGTTACCACCCATCAGATAAAGTCTTGCCGCCAAGCGATACGTCGTGTTCCGGCATGATGTCTGGTGAAGCCGTACGGAGGACGGGTCTGAGCAGTTGTGTTGCGATATGTGCCGGGTACGATGCGTCAAATGTTGTTGTCCCGGGAGTTTGGTCGTGGAGGGTCTCCACATCAATCTCCCTCTGGCGCTGCCTAATTGTTACGAAAATAACTCTCCAATTTTCGCTTAAATGCAAACCGAGTGGCGGCCATCTTATTATCAAAAGGAAGCACATTCTTCTGAAGAATGTATTAAATATGAAATGAAGAACGAACAAAGAAGGACAGAGTAAGAGAAGATTGTTAGAAGATTGCACATTCTTAGTGTATGAAGAAAATAAATATTGGAAGTGAGTCACAAGATAAAAAGAAGGAGTGGGTGAGTTAGGAAGTGAGAAAAACATGGTCAAGGCGCGCAAATTTATTCTCTGGGGAATGGGCACACATTTGAGTCCAGAACTGTAGCTCGACATAAGGTCATATTTCTTTAGATTGAATATATTAATTTTCTCGGTGGTAGGCCATAACATCGGCTGCCAGCAGAAGTTACCACCTACCAGACAAAGTCTTACTGCCAAGCGATTCGTCGTGTTCCGACATGATGTCTGGTGAAACCGTACGGAGGACGGGTGTGAGCAGTTGTGTTGCGATATGTGCCGGGTACGATGCGTCAAATGTTGTTATGCCGGGAGTTTGGTCGTGGAGGGTCTCCACATCAATCTCCCTCTGGCGCAGCATCGTTGGTCGTGTTATTGGGTCTAACATTGTACCACCTCGCTCAACTCGTCAACGTTGTTAACACCACTACAATCCGGACGAAGCGTTTCGCCTCCTCCTTTATACCGCGTACATCGAGGGACTGGAATAGTTTGCCAGCGGCGGTGTTTCCGTCGGACTACAATTTGAGTGTCTTCAAGGCTAGAGTGAATAGGCTCTTAATAAACTAGTGCGCTTTACCATCAACGATTGCGTCACTGCTTACCATCAGGCAGGATTGCGGTCAAGCGCTAGTTTATAATACTTATATAAAAAAAAAAAAACTGCCGTCTTCCTTCCTATTCACTAAGATTTTTTTTAACTGAATGGGCTTAATAAACTAGCGCGCTTTACCATCAACGATTGAATCACTGCTTACCATCAGGCGGGATTGCAGTCAAGCGCTAGTTTATAATTATATAATAAAAAAAGAATATGAACCGGATCCCATTGTTGAATAATCTATCAAGCTTATCCAGCAAAGCCGCATTCAGGTTAAAGTAGCACACGTCACCATAATCGATTATAGGGAAAATCAAAGTCTATGATTTTCATTTCAGCGGGTAAGAAGTTTCTCAGGCGATATAGGGAAATTAAAATTATCTTTCCTGTATACAAGTGACTAACCTGTAGCCAAATAAATGTAGCCATAGTCCTGGCTGCTACAGCGGCGCAGCTCACTTCGCTCGCTCGGCCCACATGCTAAGATTGTAGAGACCTATTTGGTTCAGAAATGCCTGCAAATTTTGGTATAAAAGACGAGACAAATATTATTTGACTTTAGAAGTGAACAGGCGGTCAAGCAAAAGGAATATTATATAAAGTACGTAATATTTTTATGTAGGAATAAATGTGGAAATAACTATTAATTAATTCAAGAAACGTGTACAATTAAATAATTAGAAGATCAATAAGTTTTAAAGAATCAGTTGGATATTTAGTTTTTATATTCACATGAAACAACCGTCAGATAGGTAGTTAATTTAAATCTTTGCGTACGCTGCTCCACTTCTAGGAAAAGGTCTTTAAACACTCCTTCCATATTTCCCTCTTGCTTGTTATTATTGATGGTTTTCGGTTTATCCCACACTCTCCCACATGGTCTGCTGCAGCTCTAACTTACTTTTTCCGGGAACAAGCATTTTGCTTTTTGGGAGCAGTTCACTCATAAAACTTTTAAGTATTTCTGTGGATGGATGGCTCTCAAATAGATGGATCGATTTCATTTTTGACCCGACAAATGCCATGTAAATTACTTAAAACAAACAACAATCTATCAAAAAAGTATTAAAAGCCGATTTGCCAAGCCGTTTTCGAAGAGTTTGATTACAAACACTGTCACACGAGAATTTTGTTTACCTATCATCTATACGGATTGTATAAAAATAGTCAATACAATATTGATTGAAAATGTCTGCAGTTACATACTTAAAACTAGATGGTATCTAGGTATTAAGAAATATTATGTTAATTTGAAAATTAAGTGGCTTAATCTTTTAATAAAGATTGCATTGGTCTGGTCGTGCCTCGGAAAGCACGTTAAGCCGTTAGTCCCGGTTGCCAGCGAACATCTAGTGGCAGTCGTTACGGGTTATTGGAGCCCTTAAAAGTCCAACAACTACAATGCTTCGATATCGCCTTCGGGTTGTGGAGGTCAGACGGCAGTCGCTTCACGGAAACTATCTCAGTTTGGCCAAACGCAGTTACCCCAGATTCCAAAGCTGAAAAGCTTTGGATGCGACTGGGATTAACGAGCAGATGATGATGATGAATCTTTCAATAAAGACATTAATAAAGTGTTTAAACCCAATACTCTCTCTCTCTCTCTCTCTTTGGCAGTATCACACAGAATATTCCGGGTAACATGCTCAAGTTGAGAGTTTAGCTTGTCGCCTGCATAAATAATGCTCGATCAAATATCTGTGTGCTGAACAAGCAAAGCATGCAAGTGTAATGATGACATTTCGGGGGGCGTTCAAGTTATTCATAATATCAATGGACAATATCTATGGGTATGAAGGTGAAGCTAATAGCAGTAGAGATCATTCGTTTGCTTATTATGCTTAGTCAACGAGCGCAATCTCTACTGCTATTAGCTTCACCTTCATACCCATAGATATTGTCCATTGATATTATGAATAACTTGAACGCCCCCCGAAATTTGTCATCATTACACTTGCATGCTTTGCTTGTTCAGCACACAGATATTTGATCGAGCATTATTTATGCAGGCGACAAGCTAAACTCTCAACTTGAGCATGTTACCCGGAATATTCTGTGTGATACTGCCAAAGAGAGAGAGAGAGAGAGAGAGTATTGGGTTTAAACACTTTATTTATGTCTTTATTGAAAGATTCATCATCATCATCTGCTCGTTAATCCCAGTCGCATCCAAAGCTTTTCAGCTTTGGAATCTGGGGTAACTGCGTTTGGCCAAACTGAGATAGTTTCCGTGAAGCGACTGCCGTCTGACCTCCACAACCCGAAGGCGATATCGAAGCATTGTAGTTGTTGGACTTTTAAGGGCTCCAATAACCCGTAACGACTGCCACTAGATGTTCGCTGGCAACCGGGACTAACGGCTTAACGTGCTTACCGAGGCACGACCAGACCAATGCAATCTTTATTAAAAGATTAAGCCACTTAATTTTCAAATTAACATAATATTTCTTAATACCTAGATACCATCTAGTTTTAAGTATGTAACTGCAGACATTTTCAATTAATATTGTATTGACTATTTTTATACAATCCGTATAGATGATAGGTAAACAAAATTCTCGTGTGACAGTTTTTGTAATCAAACTCTTCGAAAACGGCTTGGCAAATCGGCTTTTAATACTTTTTTTGATAGATTGTTGTTTGTTTTAAGTAATTTACATGGCGTTTGTCGGGTCAAAAATGAAATCGATCCATCTATTTGAGAGCCATCCATCCACAGAAATACTTAAAAGTTTTATGAGTGAACTGCTCCCAAAAAGCAAAATGCTTGTTCCCGGAAAAAGTAAGTTAGAGCTGCAGCAGACCATGTGGGAGAGTGTGGGATAAACCGAAAACCATCAATAATAGCAAGCAAGAGGGAAATATGGAAGGAGTGTTTAAAGACCTTTTCCTAGAAGTGGAGCAGCGTACGCAAAGATTTAAATTAACTACCTATCTGACAGTTGTTTCATGTGAATATAAAAACTAAATATCCAACTGATTCTTTAAAACTTATTGATCTTCTAATTATTTAATTGTACACGTTTCTTGAATTAATTAATAGTTATTTCCACATTTATTCCTACATAAAAATATTACGTACTTTATATAATATTGCTTTTGCTTGGCCGCCTGTTCACTTCTAAAGTCAAACAATATTTGTCTCGTCTTTTATACCAAACTTTTGCAGGCATTTCTGAACCAAATAGGTCTCTACAATCTTAGCATGTGGGCCGAGCGAGCGAAGTGAGCTGCGCCGCTGTAGCAGCCAGGACTATGGCTACATTTATTTGGCTACAGGTTAGTCACTTGTATACAGGAAAGATAATTTTAATTTCCCTATATCGCCTGAGAAACCTCTTACCCGCTGAAATGAAAATCATAGACTTTGATTTTCCCTATAATCGATTATGGTGACGTGTGCTACTTTAACCTGAATGCGGCTTTGCTGGATAAGCTTGATAGATTATTCAACAATGGGATCCGGTTCATATTCTTTTTTTATTATATAATTATAAACTAGCGCTTGACTGCAATCCCGCCTGATGGTAAGCAGTGATTCAATCGTTGATGGTAAAGCGCGCTAGTTTATTAAGCCCATTCAGTTAAAAAAAAACCTTACCTTACCTTTAACGGAAGGAAGACGGCAGTTGAGCGAGGTGATACAATGTCAGACCCAATAATACGACCAGCGATGCTGCGCCAGAGGGAGATTGATGTGGAGACCCTCCACGACCAAACTCCCGGCACAACAACATTTGACGCATCGTTCCCGGCACATATCGCAACACAACTGCTCAGACCCGTCCTCCATACGGTTTCACCAGACATCATGCCGGAACACGACGAATCGCTTGGCAGTAAGACTTTGTCTGATAGGTGGTAACTTCTGCTGGCAGCCGATGTTATGGCCTACCACCGAGAAAATTAATACATTCAATCTAAAGAAATATGACCTTATGTCGAGCTACAGTTCTGAACTCAAATGTGTGCCCATTCCCCAGAGAATAAATTTGCGCGCCTTGACCATGTTTTTCTCACTTCTTAACTCACCCACTCCTTCTTTTTATCTTGTGACTCACTTCCAATATTTATTTTCTTCATACACTAAGAATGTGCAATCTTCTAACAATCTTCTCTTACTCTGTCCTTCTTTGTTCGTTCTTCATTTCATATTTAATCCATTCTTCTGAAGAATGTGCTTCCTTTTGATAATAAGATGGCCACCACTCGGTTTGCATTTAAGCGAAAATTGGAGAGTTATTTTCGTAACAATTAGGCAGTGCCAGAGGGAGATTGATGTGGAGACAACAACATTTGACGCATCGTACCCGGCACATATCGCAACACAACTGCTCAGACCCGTCCTCCGTACGGCTTCACCAGACATCATGCCGGAACACGACGTATCGTTTGGCGGCAAGACTTTATCTGATGGGTGGTAACTTCTGTAGGCAGCCGATGTTATGGCCTACCACCAATATTTTATTACGACTATAATAATATTTCAATTCGAATTAGTTTTTTTTTAATATTAATAATTGTAATAAGATCTTTTCAGTTCTTACTAATACTAGTTTGTTCTGAATAAATATATTATTTCACTTGAGGTTACAAATTACAAACACAAAACCAAATTGATTCCCTGAGTTTGTTTCGGCCATTTCTTCTCAGAGGTAGTCAGTTAGGAAATGCCGGCTTCATCTAGTTAAAAAAATAAAATAAAAAATAAACATGACGTGTAAAGGTGATCAGTGATCCTACTTGCTTAATAAACGATTTCATTTCATTTCATTTCATTTCATTTCATTTCATTGCATTTTGTCAGCCCCGTTACTGCGACCAGCTATAAATCGCGTTTGCGATTATAACAGCGTCGATTTGTTACATTACACACAGCTCTGGTAATACCGTTATTATAACGGTATTGTACTGCTATTTCTGGTATTGTACTTCTACATCTGGTATATCTATCAACAAATGCGTATGACAACAACAGATTGGTTAATGGGTTGTTTAAAAGCTGTAATTGATTACAAGTTCACGTTTTGGTGGCATGAGGGCCGGTAATTGAATGTTAGACGAATAACCCAACACTAGGAGCGAGGACATTATCATCATGCTTATTATTCCAGATGGGGAAGGCAGATATGCATCCTTACTACAACTACATAACGCCAGCTTAGTTACATGTAATGAAGAGTGACCCAGATACCCAGAGCCAGATGATCTGATTCTGAGCTAGTTCTGAGAAATTCCTGAATCCAGGACCTAATGACTCCCAAGTACACAAGCAAATGCTTAGTTTGGGGGTTGCTATTTATGCTATCCTTGTATAAATTGTGATAAATATGTAAATTAAAATTGTGAGCTTTATCATCAACGATTGCATCTCTGCTTATGGGATCGTACTTAATACAATAATTAAAAATTATGATGAACAGAACGGTGATGAACGGAACATTGGAAAGAAAGATTATTCAAGCGCATATAAAACGAATCAACTATCATTTCAATCTGCCTAGCTTTTTCCCAAGGACGTTGAAGTCAGCTACCAGTCAAACCTGATTCAGCTGAACTATGTAGTCTTTTACATTGAGTACACTGCTCGAGGTATGCTAGCGAGCCATGGAGCCCTGTATTCTGAGTATTCCGATTTCTAACCGTATAGAGAACACAATACTGCACGCCAAAACCAAGTTTACTGATGTCATCCAGGAAGCCACTATAGCGGTACCCATAACGCTACACGCGAACAACGCGTCATAATGACGTCACGCGAATACTGCATCTCGCAAGTTGATTTTACTGTGCAACTAGTATACATACAAGTTCACGACATCAACCGGTAGGGAAGTGCCCGTCAGACAATACCAGTCTAGTCAGAGGATCCTCTCTTTTCTAGGGAGGATAAGCATCGATCTCTTTTACACTAGATACATAGTCTCGAACAAAACTCTTATCAATAATGGCGACAAGTATTAAGCTGTCTAAAGTAGTCAAAATAAATATACATTAATTTAAAATCAGCCTTAAGTGCAATGTATAAAGTTCTTATCAACAAGAAGTACAAAAAGCCATTATTTTTTACGACCGAGTCTGATATCAAACCAAATTCAACCTTACACGCATGCATTAAAGTCAGAATTATAAAGTGAGTACTAAATGAAAGAAGCACCCAAGTGCTGTGTTGTACGCTTGTTTAGTTCAACCATTTTTTTTTACGCTGATTGTGAATCTAGTGTATAAGTGATCGATGAGGATAAGTAAACTTTACACCGTGTTCCTCACAGCTCTAAACCACTAAACTTCAGCAATTATCAGACGACAATAATTAGGCTAAAGGAAACCTCTTGTGTTATCGTGGTCAAAACAGAGACAAGTCAAAATACAGAATAATGTGCATAAGGGAAAGAGAGGGATTTGCCCTACAGTGGGACAATACTATATGAACTCCAGAAACAAGTTTCCGAATCACACGGTACGGCTTGATGAGACTGGACGTCAGAATTTAAGGCTTAGGCTACCCGTAATGTCTGTCAAACATCTACAAGCGGCTTACCGTGCTTACCAGACACGGAGAGGTCTAGATTTGTAACGGATAACCGCTTAGTCATATGTCGACTGTGGCAAGTGTAGCATGAAGCGTGCCTTTAATGGACACATACGACTGTTTTCGTTTGAGATTCGTCGTGTTCCGGCCTGATGTCTGGTGAAGTTGAACGGAGGACGGGTCTGAGCAGCTCGATGTGTGCCGGGTACGATGCACAAAATGTTGTTGTGTCAGGAGTTTGGTCGTGGAGGGTCTAAAGATCAATCTCTCTCTGGCGCAACATCGTTGGTCGTGTTGTTATGTTTAACGTTGCATCACCTTGCTCAGTTTTCCTTCCTATTCACTATGATTTTTAAGTGGATAGGCTTAATAAACTAGAGCGCTTTACCATCAACTTTTGCATCACTGCTTACCATTAGGCGGGATTGCAGACAAGCACTAGTTTATAATAATAAAAAAAATAAGATACGATTGTTGAGGCAAAAGTTGCTGAGCGATTGCCTACTGCACTGGATGTTGCGAGCTTGATTCCCTCACATAACAAATATTTGTATTGGCTACAGGTAGTTGCTCCGGGTTGGCTGTTTGTATTTGTGAGCTTAAATATTTATAAAACCCGCGATGCAGGAGTGATTCTTAGCGTGCCACGTATAAAAAAATAACACATTTATCTACGATTCCATCTGAGAATTTGCTAGAAAATCTACCACTATAAATAACAGTTAAAATAACCCTTATACCTGCCAGCGCTCATTTACAAGTAAATTTTACAAAACCAACTGCAACTAAACGCTGCGTTGATTAAGTTGGATTATTAAGGTGGTAACAGAGTAATTTAAGTTAGTTCAGCGTGTGTTCAGTTTAAAACAACTTTAACACTGATAAAAGGCTTATTGTAACTTTTAAATTAGGTTTCCAGAATCACTAGACATTGACGAGTGATTTTTAGGTAAGCTTTTTAGGTTTTTATTAGCTCACAGAAGATTTTGCTCATTGTAATTGATTTTTCTGAAGGGGTCGGAGGACGGGTCTCAGCAGTTGTGTTGCGATGTGTGCCGGGTACGATGCGCCAAATGTTGATTTGTCGGAAGTTTGGTCGTGGAGGGTCTCCAGATCAATCAGATCGCAGACGCTGAAGCTCGAAGCCTTGCACCTCTCGGAAGTGCTAGCAAACAGCAGGCTCGGATGAGCCTAGGGCTCCTGAAGGTTAGTCCAGCAGTCTGCACTCAGTAACCTCGAGATACCTGAAATTCCCCAATCCCTGGGGATAAGAATGAACCGATATTTCATCAGCTCGATATTAAAATAGTGATTCTGTGAATCGTTCACAAACACGATATGCGGGCACATTATTGTACGTAGTTAATATCGAACCAAACAATTTCGCTACCGTTTCTCAAGCCCCTTGAAAGTGGTATCTTTTGACCGGGAAAAAAATTCTGTATATCTATCAATATAATTATTTTATGTAAACAAAATAGGCTATGTCCAAGCAGTTTCGCTGGAGTAAAAAAAAATGTAGTAGTGTCTAAATGAGTTGCGATCTAAAATGTATCTCTGCTAAGTTTTGCATTTCCATTGGTAAAGTAAGCGAGATCCTATCAGCAAAAAAAACACACGAAAGGTGCAGCGTTGCAAAGCCTCCCTCAAAATAGATCGAGGAACTTAGTAAAACGGCGACAGCGATAAGCACGGAACAGATCAAAAGTAATAACACAGACGGCCCAGTGGCGTAGCGATAGCGAACGCCTCCGCTGCGCAAGGAGGCGCGGGTTCGATCCCCGCGCAGTACAATTGTTTGTATGCATGAATATGAATATTTGAACAAGTCTGGTCGTGTCTCTGAAAGCATGTTAAGCCGCTGGTCCCGGTTACCATGCGAACATCTAATTGTAGTCGTTACGGGTTGTTGGGGTCTTCAAAAATCCAGCAATTGCTCTAAATGTAATGCTTCGATATCGTCTTCGGGTTGTAGAGGTCAGACGGTAGTCGCTTCATGGAAAATATCGAAGTTTAGCCATAATCAGCGGTTAGCCTGGTAAAGCGGACCTCAGACTCCAAAGCTGGAAAAGCTTCCGATGCGACTGGGATTAACGCTGAGATGTTGATGATGAGATCAGAAGTAATTTATTTATTTATTTAAGACACATCAACAACATAAACACAAACATGGTTATTTAACATTGTAAAGGTCTTATTCTAGTGTTAGTGTCAATAACAGACGTGCACAATATTCGCGTAAAAATAAAACTTACGTTATGAAAATTAGTATTCTAAATTACGAAGTGAACAACCAGATACAATAACAATAAATTGAATATAAGATGTCAAAAAAATATAATAATAAGATTTAAATCTAGTCAATAATAATTGAAAATTAATTCATTAACATTGGATATAACAAAAAAAATATATAGTAAAATTATGGACAATGATGACAAAATATGAGAATGCACAACAAATACAACACTAATTACAATTTTGTTCAGGTTTAGGTTTCCCTTTCCCTTCCAACAACTTCTGTCTGAGCCGAGTGGGTAATAACGTAAATCAGGCGAAATTATTCCCTAACCATTACAAAAAAAATCGAAAATGCACCACATTATTGTTCAAGTTTTCACTTCTGCCGGCAATCCCGGAGTGCAGCCCTTTGTTATTTTTTAACCATATTTAGATTTTCTATACAGAAAATATTTTTTTTGCACACGGTCTAAACAAGCCTTTAAACTAGGTAACGTATTGTTATGTATCGTAATCAAATAAATAACATATTGTTCGCTATCGTTACCTGGTTATATTTAATTCCATATACATTAAACACTAACCAAAAATATGTAAACAATATAAACAAAAGCGGATGCCAACCCTAACACTCAATTATTAACTACATCCCTTTATCATAACTTATAACTAAGTTACGTGAAATAATGTAACCAAATTAAAATACCCTCTGCCTGTAAGGCCTAAATAATACTCGACTGTGTAAACATAGCACTATTATATTATTACCCGGGATTATAATGTGTGGATGGATAGTGACGTTTAGGGTTGTGTGATGGTATGAATAGTTGAATGGAGTTAGTTTCGGGTAATTTCGGTAATGAAACTGTGGCGGATATTGTTTTAGAGATATATGCATACTTATAAGCGCGCCATCTTCCCTTGGGGCAAAGCGAAAACTATATAATGCTACCTTTTGCTTCCAACATTTGCGGGGTAATTGCTTGAAAGGCTCATTAGCAACCAGCAACTCCTTTCATTTTGACAGTTCAACAGCATTCATTGTGTTATTTACTTTGTTGAGCTGACAATTTATTCAAACATATAAAGTAATGGATGAGCAGATATTTGATCGTACCGAATGCAAGTGCTACGGACCTGACATTTCTGAAGAACATCATGATTATATTCATGTTTCAGTTTGATGTTATACCATGTTAAACATTTAACAACTTTACTTTAAAAGGAGCTTTTAATTTTAAAGTAACTCAAATCAAAATCAAAGCATTTATTTCAAATAAACCAGTTACAGGCACTTTTGAATTGTCAGAAGGTCGGTCAGTCAATAAAATGAAGCTAGTCGCCCATTCCAAAGGGTAGGTACCTATGGAGAAGAACCGGCAAGAAACTCCATGGATACTCTTTTAAATTTTCGAGCTATTGTTATAAATATTTGATTACATCGTTCATGTTGAAATCAACCGTGTGAGAACGATGCAGAAATAAATTGTACGCCGAGAGCGTCCATTATGGAAAACACACAAAAATCAATTCAGAAATTAAAATACGCCGTGGCAGCTAAGAGATGACCAGTCCCCTCCGACGGCGTCCGTTCACGAACATGACGTATGGATCAGCATCATTCAGCTCAACCATATTGAAGGGAACCTAATGACCCAACACACGCGCCACCATCAGCGAGACATTTGAGTGAGCATGACATACTTTCAACAGCCAGAGCACAATCAAGTCAATAAAAAAGACTAACCCAACAAAAAAATGCCTTACAGCACATTCGTACATTGTGCTCACACGTTTGCCATGCAATTATACAATACTAAGAAATTAAATCTACACAATGCTAAGATAGTTTTGTCCACGGTTCAGCAGCTCCAACAGTGTTCCCGAATACTAAGTTTAGCTCCTGTGTAGCTGTACAAGTGCCGAACACCTCTGTCAGCGATACAATTCCGTAACGTACAGTATGCTTGGCTACATAGTGTGTAATACAGGGTTTTAATTAATAACATAAACAATTACATATTAAAACTACAAGAGGAAAAATCAAAGAACAATCAGTGTATAGAAATCGGACGCAGCTCAAGCCCAAGCCTATTTGTCCTCAATACAACTTTACTCAATACAAATTAAACTTTATTGAAAACGTAGGAAAGCCAAAAACAAGGTGGACCGATGACTTGGTAAAGGTTGCGGGAAGCCGATCGATACAGGCAATACAACACCGGAAATTGTGAAAAGTCGTGGGGGAGGCTTTTGTCCAGCAGTGGACCTCTAAAGGCTGCAGAAGAAGAATGCTTACACCTAAAGCTCTTTCACATTTCTTTGTTCTTATCATCTGCCTAGCCTTTTACCATCTAAATTGGGGTCGGCTTTCAGTCTCACTGGATGCGGCTTTGTACCAATATTTGAAATTGAGTGACTGCCTTTCTGACCGCAACAGCCCCACTACTGGGTAATACGATACCAAGGTAGAATTTTGACAGGTTTGATAAGACTGTTTTTTAGACTTTTAGGCTACTGATGACCCGTAACGATCGTCAAAGATCCACGAGGCACAGCCAAGACCATCAGCTTAACATACATTCAGGGTCACCATTATGGTGTGTAAAGATAGTTACCCATCCGCAAATCATGCGTGGCAAGCTAACTTGATCCTCCTGTGTGGTTAAAGTTTCTGAAACATGTGTTGACAAAACATAGGCCTTTAAAACCTTTTCAAGAACAAAGAATAGGACTAATAATATTTATAATCTCAATTCAAGTACTTCGATTAACTTCTTTCTAACACAGAATAATTCACGAATCATTTACCATTCCGCATTTATATCATTGAAAAAACGTATATTTGCCATAAAACTGATGGAAAAAAACAGAGCCCCAGCGCTGGTTTTTAGCGACAGCCGGCGCTGAAGTAATGATAACGCTGGGTGCATCAAACAATTATGGGTCCTACCAGTAAAAAAAATGAATATAAACAATTAAAAACTAATGAAAATACGTAATAAGAGAGAATACCATCCTCAATAATGATTTTAACGAAATCTTACAAATATTTACCATGTTTCCTCTTAGCGACTAGTTAATTATTTCCTGGTGGAAAAACGAAGTTTCCACGTGTATGAGACTGTCAATCTATAGAACTAAGAAACCGAACAAGGTTATACTTGAAGGCTAATTTTATCGATGGCGATGTCTCGCGTCCGGCCCTGGTGCAGGCCATGATCCAGAGCGAGAGTGCATGGCAGACCATCACCTCCTTTTGCGAAGCAGTGATGCTGGCAAAGAAGGAGGCGGAGCGCGTAAGGGAGCGGGAATCTCAGCGCACTCATGCCTCTAGCCGCCGCAGGAGATGCCCTGGTCGGCACAGAACATCGAACTGATCGCTACCGTAGGCGCGGGCTTACGATCGGCGAGCAGTGGGCAACTAGTGGCCCGGTAAGGACCCGGCCCGGGTCAACGGCGCATTGTGGTTCACGCGCTCTTCAAAGAGATGGCAGCACATCGTGACGGGGTCCACGAAGACCGATGCCTCCTGGGTCAGGAGTGCGGGTTGGTTAAAAAAGAAAACGTGGACCTGGGGCACAGGCAAGTGAAGAAACACGGGTGGGTTTTAGTCTGTAAAAGTCTGACACGCCCTTCCACTCCGCCCAGAGCGGGAGAGGTTAACTGACGATTTCTCATTCAGAAAAAAAAAAAAAAAAGGTGGATACTCGCCGTAAGACGGGTCGTTTTTTATTTTCCAAATTTTATGACAATTTGTCAAAAATATCTTTAATTTTTGTGACCATAGATATGATTAATAAAATATTATCACAGTTTTATGAAATACGCTAATATGTTATTTACAACACAAAGGAAGGTCGGACAACGACCTTCATTTTGGAGAAAGTTAATATGCCACAATGACGATGCCAGTAGGTACGTTATAAAATTATGCGAGGTCCTGAAGGATCAGCATAAAAATCGATGATCTTTAGAACAGCTAATAGTATATTAAATCTTTGAAGGAACGTAATATTACTGAGTAGCTTACGCCTTTAGGACATTATAAGGGCCGTTAAGCGCACGCTTAACTGCACCGTAAGAATGTATGGATATGTTGAGAGCATAATTATCAGCATGCGTAGATTTGAATTCTGTTAAGAGTTTTTTGAAAATATTGTCGTATTTATTTTCAGCAATGATTCTCTTCAGCAAAGTATTAATTTATTTTTCTTCTCAAAATATAGGTCGTAAGTAGTAGAGGTCCACTGCTGGACAAAGGCCTCTTTCAAAGTTTTCATTGCATTGGGGGGAGGGAAGGGGGTTGCCATAATCCCTACGCTTGGTACGGTCGCTTGGTGGGGATTACAGTATTAATTTGATATTCCACAGAAGAAACGCTGCTGCCCGCTTCCCTGGTGAGAGTTCTCTTAGTCGTATCTTACGACACCCACGGAAGGATATGGGTCGGTACTATTCTAATCCCGGTACCACACAGGACATATACACAAGGTATTAATGGACTCATTTTATTATTTCGATTCCATAATTGCGTAACACTCTATCAATCACAATCAAAATCAATCATTTCAATATTTTGTTTCCAACTTTTTTTCCAATCAATAACGTAAATAACGCAATAAATATTGTGGAACTCTCAACAAAACAGCCATTGTTATACTCGGTGTTTTACGCAATTATTTGAATTTGTACTTTTTCTCGGTGGTAGGCCATAACATCGGCTGCCGGCAGAAGTTACCACCCACCAGACAAAGTCTTGCCGCCAAGCGATTCGTCGTGTACCGGTATGATGTCTGGTGAAGCCTTACGGAGGACGGTTCTGGGCAGTTGTGTTGCGGTGTGTGCCGGGTAAGATGCGCCAAATGTTGTCGTGTCGGGAGTTTGGTCGTGGAGAGTCTCCAGATCAATCTCCCTTTGACGCAGCATCGTTGGTCGTGTTGATCTTGGGTTTAACATTGCATCACCTCGCTCAACTGCCGTCTTCCTTCCTATTCACTAAGATTTTTTAAGTGAATGGGCTTAATAAACTAGCGCGCTTTACCATCAACGATTGTATCACTGCTTACCATCAGGCGGGATTGCAGTCAAGCACTAGTTTATAATAACAAAAAAAAAAAAACCTCTACTGATTAAACAGTGATCAGTGCTTAAAAGCAAATGAACTATATTGTGATACCACATATTCAAAGTAACAAAGGTCAGTACTTTCAGTACCGATTTATCCCTCAGTACAGCAATGTATGAAGACATATCATTTTTCAGTTCCCAACGAGACCGGGTATCCTTTCATTGGTTTTACAAGCCATGAATCCGTTGCGATATCTCATTGGGAAATTTAGCGTAAACCATCAAACGGTTTCAAAGTGGACTCGTGTTGTGAAGGGTGGAATTGATACTGTTTTAGACTTTGCATACTTTTGTTCTGGACAGTTAAATATGACTGATGTAGGAAATATTTTTATTATACATATCTATATATATACTAGCTTTCCGCCCGCGGCTTCGCCCGCGTGGAGTTCGGTTATATCGCGCTTGTTAGATTTCCCTCGGGAATATCATTTTTTTCCGGGATAAAAGGTAGCCAATGATTTTTCTCAGGGTCTAAAGATTGTCTGTGCCAAATTTCATCAAAATCAGTTGAGAGGTTTAGGCGGGAAAGCGTTACAGACAGACAGACAGACAGATAGACAGACAGACATACAGACAGAGTTACTTTCGCATTTATAATATTACTATGGATATCATATCTCACCGAGAAGAAGAAGAGTGAATGGTTTGGTTATTTGAACGTGCTAATAATAATTCTTAAATCAGATTTAGTATGAGGCGAATTTGAAAAAATATTTTTATGGGTGGTGGCCATAACATCAGCTGGCGGCAGAAGTTACCACACACCAGACAAAGTCTTGCCACCAAGCGATTCTTCGTTCCGGCATGATGTCTGTTGAAGCTGTACGGATGACGAGTCTGAGCAGTTGTGTTGTGATATATACGCCGGGTACGATGAGCCAAATGTTGTTGTGTCGGGAGTTTGGTGGTGGAGGGCTTCCAGTTCCATTTCCCTTTGGTGCAGCAACGTTGGTCGTGTTTTTTGTTTTAACATTGCATCACCTCGCCCAACTGCTGTCTTCCTTTCTATTCGATCAGTTTTTTTTTTTATTGAATAGTCTCTTAATAAACTAGCGCGCTTTGCCATCAACGAATGCAACATTTGCCGCGGTTGGTCCATGGATGGTAATTAAGCCATTGGTCTCGGTTGTCCTTCGTAGAACTATGACCGTTGTTAGAGGGCGTCAAGACACACACAGTAACTGGTAGTAACTGTGCGTGGAGGTCAGATAATATAATACATAAGTCATTATTGTTATATTTTCTGAGAAAATGTAAAAATCCACGCAATTTTCTAGTTATACAACTATACAAAATGTTTTTTCTGGTATAATTATTTTCTCCGAAAATATTTTACAAGCGAACATATTTACGTCTCGATCATTGCTATCGAATCAAATAAGTTTCTAAGAATACGATTCTTAGGTAAAACATGTTTGCACATTTTATTTTCGTAAAAATATATGTATTTTGTATATATACGAGTTTAGTATTTTGACAGCCTCCGTGGCGTAGCGGTAGCGGACGCGGCCGCTGCGCAGCGTGGCGCGGGTTCGATCCCCGCACAGTGCAAGTATTTGTATGCATGAATATGAATATTTGCACTGGTCTGGTCGTGCCTCGGAAAGCACGTTAAGCCGTTGGTCCCGGTTGCCATACGAACATCTAGTGGCAGTCGTTACGGGTTGTTGGAGCCCTCAAAAGTCCAACAATTGGTCTAACTGCAATGCTTCGATGTCACCGTCGGGTTGTGGAGGTCAGACGGCAGTCGCTTCACGGAAAATGTCGAAGTTTAGCCATATCAGTAGTTGGACTGGTAAAGCGGACCCCAGACTGCAAAGCTGACAAGGCTTCGGATGCGACTGGGATTAACGCTGGGACGATGACGATGACGAGTTTAGTATTTACCGCTTTTTTGTGCTTTTTAAATAGAACTAAACACACAAAAGCTTTATTTTATAGTAATTAGAATTATTTTGAGAATCAAATGCTTCATTTTGTAAAATATCTGTTTGGTACCTAAATAAAATTATATTAAAGGTATGAATACAAAAAATGGCGATGCCTTAAAAACATTTTTTTTTTCTAATTATCAACTCGTGCTTGACCGCAATCCCACCTGATGATAAGCAGTGATGCAATTGTTGATTGCAAAGCGCGCCAGTTTATTGAGAAACTATTGACTCAAAAAAACTGAGTGAATAGGAAGCACGGCAGTTGAGCGAGGTGCTGAAATGTTAAGCCCAACAACACGACCAACGTTGCTGCGCCAGAGGGAGATTGATTTGGAAATCCTCCACAACCAAGCTCCCGATAAAACAATATTTGTACCCGGCACACATTGCAACACAACAGAGACGCAGCCTCCGTACGGCTTCACCAGACATCATGCCGGAACACGATAGATCGCTTTACGGCAAGATTTTGTCTGGTGGGTGGTAAATTCTCCCGGCATCCGATGTTATGACCTACCACCGATAAATAGAGACTGAGAGACACCGAAAAGAGAGTTGAATATTTTAAGTCTAATATATGTACGTTATTTAGCAAATTCAAAGATCAATCTCCCTCTAGCGCAGCATTGTTGGTCGTGTTAAAGGGTTTAACATTGCATCATCTCGTTCAACTGCCGTCTTCCTTCCTATTCACTCACGGTTTGTTTTAGTGAATAGGCTCTTAATAAACTAGCGTGCTTAACCATCAACGATTGCATTAGTCCTATCAGGTGGGATTGCGGTCAAGAATTAGTTTATATTTATTAAAAAAAAAACACATTTTAATTTATATATTTGCCAGTGCCATATCCAGAAATTGTAAAATCAATTTGTAGCATCAAATATTCTCACCATACATGAAACCAATCAGCATTCTCCCCTAACGACAGGCGGGCCTAATGGCGAAATACCGAATAATCCGCACCGATGATCGCTATATCTCATAAATTATTCGTTCTACAATTAATAGCAGATCAGTACTAAGCATCACCAGCAGCAGCCGTCAGGTGTGTCAAATAGATTACATCTCTGACAAAATTTAATGAATAAAGTTTTCAAGAAAAGCCTTTCAAAACGACTGACTTATTGTACGGCTCTGTGTTCGTTCGTTGGAATGTTTTTATGATTGTGTTTTGCTGCAACTGCCTAGACTTAAACACTTTATTGGTTGGTTTATAAACAATAGAGTAGAATACTCATTATTACCTTCGAGAAAAAGAGGTGTCTCGTCGAATTCAGCTCGGCTGGGCAGTGATCGGAGAGCTACGCTACATCTTCTCGTCGTCCAAGATACCACAGTGTCTCAAGACTAAAATCTTTGATTAATGTGTATTGCCAGTGATGTCTGACGGAACTGAAACGTGTTCGCTCACATTGGGCCTCATACGAAGGCTAAGAGTTACACAAAGGGCGATGGAAAGAGCTATGCTCGGAGTTTCTCTGCGCGATCGTATCAGATATAACTAGATCCGCAGAAGAACCATAGTCACCGACATAGTTCTTCGAATCGCTAAAATTAAGTGACAGTGGGTGGGGCACATTGTTGGTAGAACCGATGGCTGATGGGGCAGTAGGGTTCTGAAGTGGCGGCCACGTACCGGAAGACGCAGCGTAGGGAGGATCCCAACAAGGTGGACAAGTTCCACAAGTGCACAAGACCGGTCATCGTGGAAAGCTTTAGGAAAGGCCTTTGTCAAGCAGTGGACCTCTACAGGTACAAGAAAAAATCTTTATTATGTACTTTACCATATAAGTTACAAAACATAAATATGAAGATTTTACGAAGGGTGACACGATCGACGTTCTTATCGCTAAGAGCGATCATTCACAGACAACCCATAAAGTGTCATGAATAAAGGCTGATTTTTCCAACGTCACAAAACTCAATATTTCTTGAATTATCGACATTTCTTGTAATGAAATCCCTTCGCCAATTTTATTCCAGTTGATTAAAAAATAAACTCTAAGTCTTTATTAATTTTGGGATTAATAATTCAGTACCTATAGTAAAATTAAAAACCTTTACCTAATCCGTTGTACCTAACAAACGTACTTATGTTACTGTGTGTGCCCTATAATTATGTATTGCGAAGGCGATGGTCGCGTCTAATAAGTGCCTAGCATAATCATCATTAATCATCTAAGTAGAACACCTATAACGCTTACATACTCAGCCTATATTGTTCCCACTGTTGAGACACAGGCCTCTTCTCCATTAGAGGGAGTGGGCCGTAATCTACCAGTGCGGGTTGGTAGATGTCACATGTTTTCGAAGTTTTTGGTTCTAGGACATGCTGCATCACGATGTTTCCTTCACCGTTTTGAGAGTAGTAGGAATGAATTAATTTACACAAAGTAAAGCGCCAGATGGGGTTCGAACCTACGACCTGCAACTTGTAAGTCGCGGCCGAGCCACCACTGCTCCACGCTTACCTAACCTATACTAAATGACGTAATGATGCAGACGGAATAATTATTTATGCAACTGTCCAGCAATGAGCTAATTAGCTATTGTAATATGAGCGATAGTTTGTGCCACGAAACAAAGCTGAGTGGCACAATAGATCTACACAAGTATTACAATAGCTGTTTGCGACAGTGGCATATAAAACTTTTTCTACGACCTTGAAATAAATGCAGATAAAAATTAACAATGATGCGAAAACAGCGCGGCGCGCGCAATGTTGTTATAATCCTGTAAATGAAAGGCAAAGGCAACTCATCCATACAGCCTAATAACATGCGATGTTTAGTCGTGACGCAAATACGCGCGCTTTTTGTCATAATCATATGTTGATTTCTTGATGGCATAGCCATAAAAAAAAGTTTCATTGTAGTACGGTTTACCCGTGTGGAAATGGTCATTGTAACATGATTTGGCAGGAATGAGTACTTTTGAGATATGCTATTATATCATATACTTATGTATTAGGCAAATTACCAAATGGTCGTAGAAAATAGATATTTCTAGTTGTTCTCTGATCGAAAAGAACTCGTAAATAAATTATAATAACCGCACAGGTCGATCGATCAGGTTAAACTACAGTTGCCGCGGTAGCTCTGTGGATGAGTCCATCTTTACAAACCGAGTCACTTCCATGCCTCGGAAAGCACGTTAAGCTTTTAGTCTCGGCTATCTAGTTGATCTTTTACAATCGTTACGGGTTGATTGAAGTCTGGAAATCTAACCATCGGTCTTGCCAATGGGTATCGTATTACCCAATAACTGGACTTTGGAGATCAGGGGCCCTAGTCTGCTATTACAGTAGTGTCAAAATGGTCTATCAGTGATCTTATAATGATCTATTTTGACAAGCTTCGTAATCTACTAACAAATGGCGTCAATAAGACTTTCCAGTGGTCAATTACTGACAATGTGCTCCACATTAAAAAATTTTCAAAATGAGTATTAGTTACTAGAAAATCATTTTTATTAACGGGTTTTATAATAATGGAAATACAGCAATGTCATTCTATCACCATTCCATTACGAGACGACTGAGATAACTGATCGATCATTATAAATTTAGCAGATTACGAACTTTTAAGCACAATGACAATGAAATTACAACGGAAGTGTGGTGGAATGACAAATTTATAAAAATTGCAGTATAGGGCTCCAGATAGGCAGATACACCATATAAAATCAAATGAAATCATAATTGTTTATTTCAAATTAACCATCCGTTAGTGCTTTTGAAGAGTCAATGTCGGTCAGTCCAAGTAAAGTGAAGCTAAATTGCACTTTTCAAAGCGTAGATCTCTATGGAGAAGAACGTGCAAGAAACTCATAAAATACTGGTATTCATCTGAAGCCGGTAGACTGGAAGCGACCCCCAAGGTTGATGGGAAAAGACTGGACAGACGGCAGATGATAGCTTGTTTTATGAGTATCCAAAAATCACGATGAAGATAATGATTATGTCATGGCAAAGAATATCATTGTTATGAGTTTTCTCTTTTCCTTGTCATCGTTTTTACTAAAGCACCTGCCACCTAATCTCTTCACCACCCGTGGTTGACTGGTAGAGAATGCCTTTTTTTTATGGTATGGGAAATCATCGAATGACTTCTCCCGCTCCGGGCGGAGCGGAAGAGCGTGTCAGACTTTTACTGACTAAAACCCATCCGTGTTTCTTCACTTGCCTGTGGGACGGCTAGGGCCACGGTTTGGTAAAGAATGCCTAAGGCATTAAGTCTGCCTCTATACCTACATTTTCTTTATGCGAAAGTATAAATAAATAAATAGTTATCATTATGACCAGCTTATTTAAAAAGATATTCCTGCAATGATGGTGATGACGTGTTGTTTTTTTTATAATTCATTCAAGTTAGTAAAAATAGAACATTTATTAAAAACGTGTTACATTCTGCACGCGACGACTGTCAACATGTTATACTTTTATTAGGTTTAATTGTTTCTTTCAAAATGTTGTGTTTTTTAATTTAACACGTAAAAAGTGTTTTTAGCCCCCTCAAAAGCTGTTAATTTTTTTTATCTGTGCCCGTTAACACATAACATCCAGCAGAAGGAACGTTTTTCTTTCGGGTATACCACGAGATACACTTTTTTATCTGCGTCAAAATACGCCTGTCTTTCTAACACCAGATAGATACATGTCTTATCGTCACATTAGACAATATACAAATGACAATACCAGTAATAGACGCATGCAAAACCAGAGACATGTGACAAAACACATTATCTAACACAACAAAGCTATGCCAACAGTGATGGAACACCAAATCACGGAGTCACACGAACAATACGTAGGTACGTGTGGGTACACACATAACTACAGATTTCAACTGCTAGGTCAACATGCTTCGTGTTCCGATACTGCGTAAATCTTTAGTGTAGGGCTAGGAGCGGAGCGGATACATTTTCATAGTTAAAATACAAAAAAGCTGTCGTGGAGACTGATCAGCATAAGTAAAAACTAAAATCATCCTTACTTATATTATAAATGGGAAAGTGAGTTTGTTTGTACCTCTTTCACGCCGTAACTACTGAACCGACTGCCTTGAAATTTTTCTGATATAAAGATAGAACACCGGATTAAATAACAGGGTACGTTTTATCCCGAAAAAAATTGAATTTCCCGAGGAAAAACAAAAATATTGTAAGCTTCATATCAGTTCGGTGATAGATGGCCATGTGTGTCGTTTAAAACAAGGTAACGAATATGAATTAATCCCCGAAAATGAGGAATCTAAAAAGCGCGACGTAAACGAATTCCACGCAGGCTAAGCCGCTGACGGAAAGCTAGTTAAAAATACAAATCAAATGGTTTATTTGTGATAAACAGGAATATGGAAGGTGAGTTCTTGTTGTGATCTGCCTCACGGGCATACAAATTCATTAAACATTAACAATTTACAGAAAAAAAAAAACAAAAAAAATATTTGTTAACTCGTATAAACGCACTCAATCATATATCAAAAAGTCATATAGTAAAGTCATTTCAAGTCTAAGAATTATTTTACTGAATAAAATGTGTGATAATTAGGAAATAAAATATTCAATTTTTGAATTTAAAGATTTTATTCTAGTCTCTATTGTCCTTGGGAATTTTACTATACATGTATTTTAGGCGCCATGACAAATGTACTCTTTTCATAAAGTATGGTTTTACATTGCTTATTTATTTAAGCCTCGTCCTGTTACCTCCTCTCCTACCTCGACACTATTTCAAATTAATTATGAATATTTCTTGATACAATACAGACTACACAGATTACACAAAAAAAAAAAAAACAAAACTACCACGGTGTCACGTTGGTCACGCTCACCCAAATTCAAAGCTTTTTCCCCATCCAGCAAAAATGCTAACTTCGCCAAACAAGTTTCCAGTTTTTAAGAAATAGTAATTTTTTCAAATAAGGATGAGAATCATCACTTTTTGAACACCTGTCCTACACTTATATTCTAGTGCTTTCGATGAGATAAAATTTGGCACAGACCCCAAAGTAGTACAGCTTTCACTTAAGCTAGATGGACTTTATTCAATGCGACGCAATAGTATAAAAGTTAATTCTCAATCACAAAGTAACACAAAACATTACTTTTTTTTTTACTGTTATTACATTTGTTGTAATTAAGACTATACAATTGACGTAGTGGCTGAGCGATCGACTGCTGCGATGGGTAGCGCGGTTTCGTGTCCCGCAATGAACAAATATTTGTATGGCCTACAATTAGTTGTTCTAGATCTGGCTGTTTGTGTATATGACTGTATATGTTATATTATGTACTGTGCACCCATGATACAGAACAAATTCCTAATTATAGGCAACGTTTAAAAAAATCATCATTACAATATGGTAAGCAATAAAGAAAGAAAAATTGTTTTTACTTGATAATTGACATTGACATCTGTTTGTCATCCGTGATGCGCCCGCGACACTCACGGGCAGATAACAAGAAACCAAACAACAACAATCAATACAAATAACTACAAAAAAGACAATTGCAGAGCGGGGAAATAACTACTTCTGTTACAAAATAGTAAAATGTCATAGTATTAAATTGTCAATCATTGGACGCCTTGTGGAGGACTTCGCCGTCAAGGTAGACCACGGCGAACGTGGTGTGGCGATTTGTGGTGCGATTTTGTAACGGCGATTCTGTGGAGTGAAGTGTCATCCAAACAAATGCTATAGATTGACACTTACTTTTTATGGAGAAAGGGAAACCCTTTCCTCAGCAGTGGGGCACAATGAAAATTTCACAAAAAATGCTAATGAATGTGTGTGTGTGTGTGGGAGTGTGGGTGTGTGTGTGTGTGTGTGTGTGTGGGAGTGTGGGTGTGTGTGTGTGTGTGTGTGTGTGTGTGTGTGTGTGTGTGTGTGTGTGTGTGTGTGTGTGTGTGTGTGTGTGTGTGTGTGTGTGTGTGTGTGTGTGTGTGTGTGGTGTATGTGTGACTGACTGACTGAGTCTTTCCAAGGGGCATTGTAAGATGTAATCCTAATATCAAGACGATAAATTTGTAAGAGAATATATTTGTATGTGTGAATATAAATTCCTAATGTGGGACAATGCTTTAAAAAAAGACTGATTAAAATATAAATCGACCTTAACATGGTTGGCAAAAGGCGAAGCCAATGATGAATGTCATAGATTAGCTAGTAATTAATGATAAGTTAAGCAAATGGATTCATTATAATTAAGTTTAGACAGTAGTTATTTAAGAAAAGAAACTGTATTTCTCATTTCTTCACTTGAGTAATGTGGAGCACTTAAGTCTAAGTACCTTTTTTAAGTGGTAGCCTTTTGAATAACTGAAGGCTAATCCTCGTAATTTAAGGCCTTCAAAATCTAGTCACGGTAACATCTCGGCGGGACACAAATGTTAAAAATATGTTGTCAAAATGTGTCAAATTGAAACTGAGAAGAAACTGTGAACTTTCTTAAAATTATGAGTATTACTCTCTGGTGAAACGCTAATCTGCTGTCAAAGACACAGTTCTGATCATAGATTTAATTAAAATGTGTATATATTTCTGACATTGTCGTGATACGATTATTTTGTCTTTTGTCACTATCTTTGCAAAAGGACCACAGAAAACAAGTACACAAGTACCTTTCATGTTTTTAAGAAACCCGTGGAAATGTTTTTTTTTTTTTTTTTTTAATAAATAAGTATATACGGACCAATCACACAGATTGAGCTAGCCCCAAAGTAAGTTCGAGACTTGTGTTATGGGATACTAACTCAACGATACTATATTTATAATAGATACATATATAGATAAACATCCAAGACCCAGGCCAATCAGGAAGATCGTTTTCCATCATGACCTGGCCGGGGATCGAACCCGGGGCCTCCACGTCGCAGGCAGGCGTGTTGACCGCTGCGCCACGGAGGCCATCAATATCAATGTCCCTGCTTTTTTATGATATAAACTAATGCTTGACTAGGATCTCACCTGATAGTAAGCAGTAATAGCGTTGGGTCCTAAAACTCACTAGTTTATTATGATCATATTCAGGCTAGCCTTGAAGACACTTAAATTATAATCTGACGGGAAGTCCGCTGCAGCCAAATTGTTCCAGTCCTTAGATGTACGCGATGTAAAAGACAAGGCGAAATGCTTTGGATCGTACTAGTGTTAACTACATAAGGGTCATAGTTTTTCGCCCGCGGCTTCGCTCGTGGAGATCGGTTATATCGCGCTTTTCGATTACCCATTTTTTCGGGGATAAAAGTACCCTATTATTTAATCCGGACTTTAACTTCACGTTTGAAAATTTCAAAGCAATCGGTTCAGGCAAGTACCAATGTAACTTTTCTAAAGTTATATGTACTTTCTAAGTATATCTTGGACACCAATGACTGAAGGTGAAGGAAAACATCTTGAGGAAACCTGACTTGTAAGTCTGAAATCGCCAACCCGTATTGAGCAAGCGTGGTGATTACGCTCAATCTTTCTCTGTATGAGAGGAGACCTGTGCCCAGCAGTGGGACGATAAAAGGTTGATGAGGAATCGGTTCAGTAGTTACGGCATGAAAGCGGAACAAACAAACAAACTCACTTTCCGATTTATAATATTGGTAAGAAAGTAAGGATAATTTGGAGGCATGAGGTACAGGGAGTAAAGTTCAGTGATCCTCCATAGAAAAAGGAAGATCCTCCGTCTGCTCTTTGGCGGGTATTTGCCCAACGGTTGATGTTGGGAGGATATATGTGTGCTAGTTGCACAGTAAACTCTGCTTGCGAGATGTAGAATTCGTGTGACGTCAGTATGACGCGTTGTAAGCATGTGCCGCTTGTATACCGCTACAACACAGTTTACCCGCTGGTTTCCTAACCCCTATTCTTCGTCGCCAACAATAAATATGAACACAAACCGATCTGTGGCATCGCGTGCCGTGGCAACTTAATGGACTATTAGCAACGGCCTCATGTATAGAATATGTAAGGCCTTGTATGAGACTGTTTGGTCTCATGCACCATGCATAGAATACTGCAAAATGCCCCGGTTTCGCCCGCGTGGTTTTGATTAAGGTAGTTCTACCGCCATAAAAAGTATCCTTTATGTCCATTCTTATCTCATCATGACGTGTGTGCCAAATTTCATCAAAGTGTGTCCAGCCATTATGGCGTGCAAAGGTAACCGACAAAAGAATAACTTCCGCATATATAAAAATAGTACCTATACAACGTTGTTTTTTCATGCGAAGTCCGAAACGTGTCCAGTATTTTTAAGTAAAGAATCTACCTACAAAATTGTTGTGTGTACAAAAATGTGTTGTTATCAAATCACTTTAAACAAATTGAATAAAAAACGATTATACAAAATCTAAACACACCATGTCCATGACATGTATTATCATTATACAATATGTAAAGAAAACCCTGTCCGACCCATAAGGACAATAAAGGTTAGGTAAACACTTGACCAAATATAATATAAAATTTTACATAACCATCATAGTAACAATACTAATGAATTTTGAAATAATCCTTTTTTCCTGAATTAATTCCAATTTCCCGAAATTTGGTAATTTTTAAAAAGTGACAACACCGGTATTATAAGCGAATAGCGACGCGACCACGTCACAAGTGCCGCGTGCCCCCGCCCGCGGAAGGGTTGCGTACCGCACATGTATTAAGTTACCTCTTTTGCGAAATAATATTTATTATTTTAGGGGGATTTTTTTTAAGTTTAGCCTGTCTTTGTGGGCATTAGTAGAATCAGTTATCGATACCTAACCATACCTTTACGGATCGGACAGGGTTTTCTTTACATATTGTATGTCATTATATCCATTTTTGTCAACGACTACCGAAATTAGGGGAAAGACGGGGAAACCGGTCAGTGGGTGAAACTAGATACTAGAACTAGTTGCTATTTCATTACTACGCGTATAGATGTCTTGTTTTAGCTAGCAGTGCAATACGCGCAGATATTTTAGTTTTTTTTCATTTTGTAGTGTGGTTTTTGGAGGCCGGCAGTTTTTTTTTTTTTTGTAAAACAGTTTTTGTCGAAGTTAGTAAGTTGTGCGAAGTTGATAAAATAGCTTCATGGGCAGTAGACACAAAGTATAAATAAACGTGAAAATAACCTATAAAATTTTAAGGATTTCCGCATTTTGTCAAGGGTACCATCATTAGATCCTAACCTGATGACTATGAGAGCACCTGGAAAGTATAACCTACCAAAAAAAAAAAAAAACAATTTAGTAAATCGGTCTAGGCGTTCTTGAATAATCGGTGAACATAGATAAAAAAAGATCTGACGAATTGAGAACCTTCCCCATCTTTTGAAGTCGGTTAAAGTAAACCTCATTAAGTTTAAAAAAAATATCGACGTATAAAAGTGTTTGTCATATATCATGTATCTTTAATTTTTCGCTTAATGCGTAATTTATAACAAGAAACTGAAAAGTTAAATATCACTGTATTCTGAAATACAGACCACGAGCCTATATTAGGACACCAGCTCCCCACAATATACATATATCTATCTGACCTATGTGCCATCGTCGAATCTGACCAATGTAATTAAAGTAGGTACTTATATTATGGTGGGAAATAAAGTTGATTGATGTATCGATTTACCGTCCGAGAAAATAAAAGAGTCGGAAGTGTGTATTTGTGTGTGAGTTATGTAAGTACTATTCGTCTCGACGCACACATTTACAATATTTTTCTACACTTGGTACACAAGTAAAGCGCGCGTCTCTCGGTTATATAAAAATACTAAGTACACGGGATATAAAGGCTTATATGGCCTTGTATGCGGTCAATGCGATGCGTGTTCTGGTACTGTAAGAAAATTATATGATTACGATTAAAATTATAATGTTCGCGACAGTCTGTGACGTTGTAAAATGTATGAAATCACATATGTATGAAGAAACTCAAACATATAGCATTTATTTGTATATGGTTGACTTTAATCACAGATTTTTTAAATTGTCAAAGGGTCGGTCAGTCATAAAGATGTAGCTAGTTGTCCGTTCCAAAGCGTAGGTCTATATGGAGAAGAAATGTCGGCTATGTATAATACAATATTGGCTGCCAGAGTGCCGGCAGAAGTTACCACCTGTAGGCACTTTGCATCTATGTTCATATGTCATATGTGTTGCTATTCACGGACTTAGGCTTGTTGACTTGTAATAACTACTTATTTTATTCGAATCATCTAAATTTCCGTTCCATGTGTGCAATATGTATTTGGTCTCACAATATTAATAATGTAATATAAATAGTCTTAGTAAGTTTGTAGAACAAAAGAGGATTACTGAACACGCATTCGTAGTCTTCACTAGGTACACACCCACCAGACAAAGTCTTGCCGCCAAGCTATTCGTCATGATCCGGTATGATGCCCGCTAAAGCCGTACGGAGGACGGGTCTGAGCAGTTGTTTTACGATGTGTGCCGGGTACGAGGTACCAAATGTTATTATGTCGGGAGTTTGGTCAAGGAGGGTCTCCAGATCAATCTACCTCTGGCGCAGCATCGTTGGTCGTGTTGTTGGGTTTAACATTAAATCACCTCGCTCAACTGCCGTCTTCCTGCCTCACTAAGTTTTTTAAGTGAGTAGGCTTAATAAACTAGCGCGCTTTATCATCAACGATTGCATCACTGCTTACCATCAGCACCATTCAGCTCAACAATTTTGAAAAAAATGTAATGATCCAACACGTGCTAACATCAGCGACTTGACATTAGATTGTGCAGATGACATTAAATAAAAGACGTACCCAGTAATTGGTAGCTTTTCAGTAAGTACATAGTGCTCACAAATTAATTATCACTACATAGTATAAAACAAAATGGATAAATCTGTCCATATATCCCTATGTATGCTAAAATTTTTACAGTAAGTACATAGTGCTCACACGTTAATTATCACTACATAGTATAAAACAAAATCGATTAATCTGTCCCTATATCCCTATGTATGCTAAAATCTTTACAGTAAGTACATACTGCTCACACGTTAATTATCATTACATAGTATAAAACAAAATCGATAAATCTGTCCCTATGTATGCTAAAATTTTTACAATAAGTACATAGTGCTCACACGTTAATTATCACTACATAGTATAAAACAAAATCGATTAATCTGTCCCTATATCCCTATGTATGCTAAAATCTTTACAGTAAGTACATACTGCTCACACGTTAATTATCATTACATAGTATAAAACAAAATCGATAAATCCGTCCCTATGTATGCTAAAATTTTTACAATAAGTACATAGTGCTCACACGTTAATTATCACTACATAGTATAAAACAAAATCGATTAATTATCACTACATAGTATAAAACAAAATCGATTAATCTGTCCCTATATCCCTATGTATGCTAAAATTTTTACAGTAAGTACATAGTGCTCACACGTTAATTATCACTACATAGTATAAAACAAAATCGATTAATCTGTCCCTATATCCCTATGTATGCTAAAATCTTTACAGTAAGTACATACTGCTCACACGTTAATTATCATTACATAGTATAAAACAAAATCGATAAATCTGTCCCTATGTATGCTAAAATTTTTACAATAAGTACATAGTGCTCACACGTTAATTATCACTACATAGTATAAAACAAAATCGATTAATCTGTCCCTATATCCCTATGTATGCTAAAATTTTTACAGTAAGTACATAGTGCTCACACGTTAATTATCACTACATAGTATAAAACAAAATCGATAAATCTGTCCCTATATCCCTATGTATGCTAAAATTTTTATAGTAAGTACATAGTGCTGACACGTTAATTATCACTACGTAGTATAAAACAAAATCGATTAATCTGTCCCTATATCCCTATGTATGCTAAAATCTTTACAGTAAGTACATAGTGCTCACACCTTAATTATCACTACATAGTATAAAACAAAAACGATTAATCTGTCCCTATATCGCTATGTATGCTGAAATCTTTAAAACGGTGCAAAGGATTTTGATGCGGTTGTTTTTAAATAGATAGAGTGATTGAAGAGAAATACTGTTATACAGAGTGGTGCTGACAATACGACAATAAATTAATCATCGTGTACCTCAACACATTCTCAGTCTACCCATAAAAAAATTATATAAATATGTCCATTAATTAAGTCACAGGAAATTATTTTTCATTTTTCACATTTTCTACATGATGTATATGTTGATAAGGACGCGGTCTGAGGTTGATGACCGCCGCATCCAGCAGTAATAAACTTTAATAATAATAGCGCTAAAAAGCAAGTCGATACAGGAACGCGCTGTCGCCACTGATCGGAGGTCATTCATTCACCAATATTTTAAAGGATGTTCTGTTCCGTTTGCAATTATAAGCGATTTAGTTTATTTGATTTTTTTAATTTTTGATGCTAGATTTTTTTCTATGATTCAGGATTATTCCTATGAACCAGCGTGGTATGTGTTTTCATTTATTATCGTATTGTCAGCACCACTCTGTATACTGTATAATACTGTTATATTATATTTTTGATGTTTCTTATGTGGTGTCGTAAACAAATACATTTTCCCGCTTAAGTATATTGCAAATGCAGGCTGAACCCTACGAGATGTAGGTATCAAAATAATGTACCAAGTATTGTACACGTTGAAAAGGTCTACAGAAAATTCCTCGATGGTATATGTCTTATGAATATCCCACAATAACATTTTTTGTTATCTACATTTTTCGACAAATAGTGATTAATTATCGAAGCGAAGTTAACCAATACAGAATTAATCCTTATCCAATTAAATACCTTGCATACATTGTTAATTTAATATAGATCTATATGGCCCTTTAGATCGTATGATTTAAATGAATATATTCGATGATAAAAATTGCGGGACGTAGCGTTTGCGGCGGCACCGACCGGCCGGGGCGGCAAGAGCGGCGGGCCGCTATGTTTTATACACAACGTTCACTGTTTTTCTGTAGTGTAATTAGTATCAGTACTGCACCCGTGCGAAGCCAGGGCAGATCACTAGTTCTACAATACTAAGAATTTGAAAGATTGTTGTTTTCCAATGCTCAGCAGCTCCAGCAGTGTTTCCTAGTGTTAATTAGTTTATACGCCCCTGTGGAATAGGACCGGCGTTGAGCAATTCATTTTTGTCAGTCATATAATCCAGTCATAACTTATAGGCTAGGCTACATAGTGTGCATTAAAATACTGTCCACTTCTAAACTAAATTATGATAAAAACACTTCCCCATTCTTTAAACATTATCATTATATTTTCTATTCTATGATATTTATTTATTAGATCTATATTTATTCAAATTAGTATGACACGCTTTATACACTATGTAACAAAAACCCTGTTGTTCCTTTCAGGGATATATATATTTACTTACAAGCACTTCATTAATGAAATTATAATTTTAAAAAAGTAATTACTGTCTAGTCGAGGGGTTAACATCTAATAACTATTAAAATCGACACATTCGACAAAATGTTTAGAATATATGATTTTATAAGTTAAAGAGATTGCCGGGGACGTTCTATTTATGTCTTCTTCGTGCAGAATTGAAAGGTAAGAAATTAGTTAAAGATTACAAATATTAATAATTAAATATTTATTTTAATTATAATTTTTGTTAAACAAAGTTTTATAAATGATATGTTTTATTACATCCGCACACCGACCGATTCTTAAAACGTAGGCAGAAGGAACAACAGGGTTTTTGTTACATATTGTATAAATATTTATTATATAAAATCTATGTAAATATAACACTGTACACTACGTCACTCTCCAAGTATTGTCTGTAAAAGATCGCTCTTAGCGATAAGATCCACCAAAACCCTTTGTATAATCTTCATATTTATGTTGTAATTAATATAGTGTACATAATAAAGAGTATTCTATTCTATTCTATTTCGCTTAATCCGGTTAGATGTGAAGCTGACCTAAATATACTTGAGAAAAGGCTTGGGATATTGATTGTAATAGAGTGCGATAATAGATACTAGGAAGTGTCGATGGGTGGGCGTTTTTTGGGGCTGTCTTCTGACGTAATATTGACGTTAAAAAAGTTCTGATTCTCAGCCTAGTTAGAATAAATGACTTTGGATTTTGATTTTACAAGGTTTAAATTTCGTTTTATTCGGTTAGAGTATGTGTGCAGTGGGTAACATGCTAACAGGCCAGTATTGTTTAGTTTGTGAGTGAGGTTTCAAGCCGAATTTTAATCTAGTGATAAAGGAGCTCCGTTCAGGAAATCTAGACGACAAGGAGAGCGTTTATGTGACCGCGCCTACGATTAAGTCACCGCGTGTCGACCGCGCCAACCTGCCTAAAGGCTCAACGTAAATGGTCGCACTTAACACTAATCACTTAACAGCGCGACCGTTTACAGTTTGATATTTAATAATCACTTAACAGCGCGACCGTTTACGCCTTGATATTTAAATGAGCCTTTATTGTTGCAGACAATTCTTATTTTCATATTGCTAACACTTATTTAGACTGTAGTTATTCCTGGACAGCAAGTGTAATAAATGAGTAATTTTGAGTATTTATTTCTGTACAAGTAATTTTTACAGATAAATAAATTCAAACAGTATATTTACTTCATTATTGGTAAAGATACAAGACTACTACTGTACTACTGATAGTGTGTTACACAATTAGATGCTCTGCGGGATGACGCAGCAGCCAGATCTCAATCCATTTGCGTCACCAGCTAATATAACAGTCGATGCCAAAAAAGATGTCTCTAGTTCTTTTCCACGTTCACTTAAGTTATTTTAACAGTCAAAAAGTAAAATAAAAGCTTGTAATGTTACTAACAAACACGCTAAAAATTCCCATAAATAAGTACATCGTTTTAGTAACAGACAAAGGCGACGGCGGCGGCCATTTTCTGGATACCTCCTCCCTTTATCTCGCCTCATTAATCGGAGCACTCTCGGATTTATAGCAGAGCAGAGAGCTAGATTATTTTACAATTACCAGCGCCATAAGTATGTTTTTAGAGGGTTATTAGTTTATAAGCGATGATGTTAATCTATACTAATACATAAAGCTGAAGAGTTTGTTTGTTTGAACGCGCTAATCTCAGGAACTACCGGTCCGATTGAAAAAATTATTTTTGCGTTGGATAGTCCATTAATCTAGGAAGGGTTGAGACTATATAACATCACGCTGCGACTAATAGGAGCGGAGCATAACTAAACCACGCGAACGAAGTCGCTGGCGGCCGCCAGTCTAAACTAATATATAAAGCTGAAGAGTTTGTTTATTTGTTTGAACGCGCTAATCTCAGGAACTACTGGTCCGATTTGAAAAATTATTTTTGCGTTGGATAGGCCATTAATCCAGGAAGGCTTTAGGCTATATAAAATCAAGCTGCGACCAATAGGAGAGGGGCATATAAAAAAAACGAGGGTGGAACCGTGTGGCGCAGTATAATTATGATTACTACGACATAGTTGGCGTAGATTCTAAGTGATCGACTGCAGTGCTGCGTGTTGTGGGTTCATTCCCGCACGGAACAAATATTGTATGGCCTAGAGGTAGTTGGTTGTTACGGGTTTGGTTATTCTAGTGTATGAGAGTTTAAATATTAGTAAAAGCACCCATATACAGGAGGAATTGCTAGTATGTGGCAACCTTTTTTTTTAGGTATTTGATGTTGTTTCCATTTATTATTTTTTACTGTGATTTAAACTTATTGTTGAGACTGCTACTCTCAATATCGTTGGCGGTAGTGTAGGAGGGGTGCGGGGATAGCAGGGTAACAGCTGGTCGTAGGTCCCCCGCACCAGGCAAGCCATTTAGCTGATGCTTGCCTCCACGCGCGGCTGCGTTTCCGCCTTCTAGCGTATCTCTTATACATTTCCCAATCGACCATCGTAATTTCCGTTCATCTTTTGTTACAAGTTATTCAGCCCACCATCATTCATTTTACTCCACCACGACCTCGCGACCCGCTTCGATTCCCGCACGGAACAAATATTTGTATGACTTACAAGTAGTTGTTCCGGGTCTAGCTGTTTGTGCATGTTAGTTTATATGTTTGTAAGCGCATCTACGATACAGAAAAAGTTACAAGTGTGAGAAAATGTTCAATATATAGGTATATATATATATCAATATGACATACAAGTATACAACACTTAATGTTGAAGATCTCCTCTGATTTTTGTGTTTATCTTTAGTGAACGCTGCCGATAACATAATGTAAACGGAACCCACTTCCTTCGAACTGGCAAGCTAGCGAGCCATGGCCACGACCTTTTAACGGTTACAAAAATGTAATTAATTTTGAGTATTTAAAGTAACCCCCGGGGGGATTGAGGCCTCAAAATTCAAAATTAATAAAGTTAGGGAGTCTGCCACTGAATCGTGTCGATGTGCGCGTTCTCGTCATCTGATCTGTTGGTCTACGAACTCCAAATCTGAAGGTTGGAGGTAGTGGTTTGGCGCTTCTAGCACTTTAATCAGAGGGAAATATTCCGAAGGCGTCATTCTATCACATATTTGCTTATAATTTCTAATATATTGCTAACATAAGTACAGTCCACTTGAATATTGTTAAAAATCTTTTGTGGTAGACACTTTTCAGCCATGTATGTATTTAAAAAATAACAGCTATTTATTGAATGCATAGGTATGATGGCACACAATGTATAGTATATTTTTGAAAACGGCGGTTTTCGTCTCTTTAAAATTTAAGTGTCTTCAAGGTTAGTTTGTAGTGTACCGACATGAATAGAAAAGGGGAGGAGGGAGTCAGATAAATAATTTATTAAAAACAGTTCTATGAATAAATAAAATGAAATGCGTGATGACAAACAAAACACAGTAAAAGTAGAAAAGGCAGCGCTCAGTCGGGCATAAGTAGCAGCAGTCACAGCTTCAGAGGGCCTGTCAAAAGGCTACAGGCCGGGTTCAGGGTGGCAGGGAAGCGGCAGCGGCGCCGGGTAGCAGAAGCGGTACCAACAGCAGAATCGGCGTCGGCAGCAGAAGCGGCGCCGGCAGCAGAGGAACTGCGATCACAATTAGCACCATTAGCACAGCGGTCACAAATAGCAGCAGTAGCACAGGACATGTAGTAGAGCGTGGTTACAGGCAGGAGTACCCTGGTAGCAGAGCGTGGTTACAGGCAGAAGGTTCCCCTTTCCGCGAGGAAGAGGGTACCCCTGGGAGGGCTCTGAAGCAAAAATAAAACAATTAATCTTGTGTAGATATTATAGAAAGCCAGACCGAAACTGTTACTGCTTTGAGAAATCAAAAAATCTCACAGAACGTCTTTAGGACGAAATTTATGTATTCAAAAGTTATAGAAATAAGAAAAATAATTGAAGGAAATCGGATAACAAATCCGATAGAAAAATAGCAGGCTGTTAAGAATTTAGAAGAAAAAGTTTGTCATTAGAGACATATTCAACAGCGTTGTCAAAAACTGTCATAACAATGAAAATATTTTTGTAACAATGTAAATATCAGGGATAAAGTGTTGTGTTTTGTAGGAAAAGGTAATATAGCGCAGCATAGGTACAGCTTCCTACGCTAAGATCTCGCTAAGTCGCCGAAACTTAGGCTTAAAGTTGAAGACTGTGTCTGCAAGCTGCATAGTCTTGGTGTAGTAGAATATAATCAGAACAGCGCCTCATAATAGTGGAATGCGTATTATGACCAAGACAAATGAATTATGTACAGAGTGGTGCTGACAATACGACAATAAATTAAACATCGTGTACATAAACACATTCTCAGTCTACCCATAAAAAAATTATATAAATATATCCATTAGTTTAGTCACAGGAAATTACTTTTCATTTTTCACTGCTTACCATCAGCCGGGATCGCAGTCAAGCATAAGTTTATAACGTTTCAAAAAGTACTTATTGCTAGACAAGTTTTCTGTATGCTATAGAAGATTAAAAAGGCTAGCTATTGTTGTATTTTCTATAACATAAGCTTTTACTCCGGTTTCCTATTCTTGTAATTTTTCACGTCTTTTTCTGTTTTTTCATTACTTGTTTTTTTATACAACATTATATTTTGTTAATGCGAAACCCAAAACACGTGTCCAGTATTTTTAAGTAAAGAATCTATGTACTAAATTTCAAAAAGATATAACCAAAAACCACAAATTTAAAGCTTGTTATTCTACTTGGTTGTTCCAACAAAAATATCCACTCAAGCGGGCGAGCGTGGTGCATAGACCTTTGGCGTTAGCTATTGGCCGCGCGCAAGTACTATGATCTATCGTAACCACACTGCAACAATGTCTAAAAATGATTGGAATCGATCCAGTTGTTTATTCTGAACAAAGCATATTCAGGTTTCGCATAAAAAAAAACCGTTGTACATATAATTATAAACTAGTGCTTAACTGTGCTGATAGTAGGTGGTGATGCAATCGTTAATGGTAAAGTACGCTTGTTTATTAAGAGCCTATTCACTCTAACCTTGAAGATACACATTAATGTGAAGAAAAGATATTTAATACAATTACTTCTCCTGAAACAAAACATCTACCTGCTAAATAACATTACGTAACAAGTTAAAAATAAACATTTCAAAATATTTTCCCCTAAAAGAAATGACAAACATCAATTGTATCCCCTAACCTCAAAAAAATGTAATTTCCCAAATATAAATTCCCGCGGGCAGGTAATTGTTGCTTTCACAATATAAAACAAGAATTATTAACATAAAACTTTTCAACACAGAATAAAGTTCCGCAGTCTAAATCCCACCTCGAGTGGGAGAGCCGGCGGCTTCGCTCATTAAATAAATTAGTCCCATCTTGGAGCCAAACGGAAACTTGCTGGCTACATTTTTGCTAGAAGAAAATTTCTTTATCAGCACTACATCAGACTTTTAGTCGATATTTTTCTAGATTGAAGGGGTATTTCTGGCTTGCCCTGTTTATTTTTCTTGCACTTAATTAGATTTTGCATATTGGGATGTAGGTTACGGGGAAAAATCTCGTCTAAAATTGGTGTAAGTAGTGTTGCTAATTAGTGTTATCGTAAAGCTGTAGTAATTACAACTTTAAAAGCTATTCATTCCTTATTTTTGCTAAACTCAGCCAAAAGGAAAGTGCAAAATAGAGTTTGTTATTTTCATCAACATGTTAATACTTACTTTATTCGCTTAGAAAGAAAAAATACATTTATACGTTCTTTTTTGTGATTTTCATAAACACAAAATCATCATCATCAGCCTCTACTCGTCCACTGCCGGACAAAGGCCTCTTCCATGGCACGCCAACAAGCTCGATTCTGAGCAGCTCTCCGCCAGCCACTACCAGCCAACTTTTTGATGTCGTCGCTCCATCTCGCCCAAGGGCGTCCAACGCTACGTTTGCCAAGACGCGGTCGCCACTCGAGGACTCTTTTACCCCAGCGGTTGCCGGCCCTGCGGCATATATGACCAGCTCATTGCCACTTCAGCTTGCTAATCCTCTCAGCTATGTCGGTGACTCTGGTCCTCTATCGGATCACCTCATTTCTGATGCGGTCCTTCAGAGAGACGCCCAACATAGCCCGCTCCATAGCTCGCTGAGCGGCTTTAAACTTATGGGCTAGTCTGACCGTTAGTTTCCACGTCTCGGCTCCGTAAGTCATGACGGGTAGGACGCCCATAAACACAAAATAAAAAGAACAAATTGTGGGAAAGTATGCATCACATCGACCCATAACGCCCGTAATCACTCAGCATAATGCTGCTTGATTTTTGACAGCCGGGCTTCCTCCGCCTAGCAAATGAACTTACTTCATTTCAATACAAGTACAAAAAGTTAAAGTCTGTCAATTACTTTTTCATTATTCATCATAAATTTAACACACTTGTATATCTACTTTATTCCATCATCCAAAAGTTCAAACGCTCAAACCGGCCTATAAAACAGTCACAAATGAAAAATCGCTTTCTGCATACCGTAATTAATCCTTCCCTTACACCAAAACGCATGACAAATGTATGACGCAAACTGTCAAACAATGGAACTAACATTTGGTCCAACAGATCGTCGAACAAATCATGGGACAGCGTTTTAACAGACGCGACCGGTCTCCTTCGTACCGAACAATTAAAACTTGCGTCATTTATTACAAGAGATTTAGCTTGCCTCGGAGACACCGCGTGTTACATTATATGTATGTACTTGTAGGTATACTCAAGTACACTGGTACTCATGTAAGGAGGAAAAGAGTTGAGATAGCTGCATTTTAATCAAGATTTGGCATTGCGGCGGAGATCCTGTCTTAGGCGGTTTTGCTGAAACAGTTCCAACGTAGTGTAAACTTGTAAAATTATAGTAAAAGTGATATAGGATAAGGGATATAGTAAAAGGGTGTTTATTATTGTTCTTTAATAATAATAAAACTATTCAGATATATACAAAATCCTGACTAATCACAGGAAGATGTTGACATATAACAAGTTAGTTTTTCTCGGTGGTAGGCAACAACATCAGCCGCCGGCATAAGGTACCACCCACCAGACAAAGTCTTGCCGCCAAGCGATTCGTCGTGTTCCGGCATGATGTCTGGAGAAGCCGTACGGAGAACGGGTCTGAGCAGTTGTGTTGCGATGTGTGCCGAGTACGATGTGCCTAATGTTGTTGTGTCGGGAGTTTGGTCGTGAAGGCTCTCCAGATCATCCTCTGGCGCAGCATCGTTGGTCGTGTTGTTGGGTTAAAATTGCATCACCTCGCTCAACTGCCGTCTTCCTTCCTATTCACTCAGGTTTTTTGAGTGAATAGGCTTAATAAGCTAGTGTGCTTTACCATCAACGATTGCATCACTGCTTACCATCAGGCGGGATTGCAGTCAAGCACTAGTTTATAACTATTAAAAAAAAAAAAAGTTAGCCAAGACAACCAACTTTGACATTTGTGAACCTCTTGCGAAGTATAAAAAGTGTCTCAACGAAATAACTACATAGTTGTTAGTTTTTGATGTTTATTTTGATCTTAATTATGGTTTTGATGTTGTTCATGTACGTATTTAGTTTGGTTTTATATATATTACCGAATATGTTTTGTTTTAATTTTATTATTATGTACCTATTATTTTAATCAGCAAGAAGCAAGAAATACATTATTATTTTTTTAATAACAAAGCCATTATATCGGCTTTCATAGTTCAGTTACTAAACTGTTTAACGGATTCTGGACGCTTGCAACTCAATTGTCGTAATAAGAAGGTTATTAGTCGATAATGTAGTCAAGCCCTTATTCGCGGGGGAATTGCCTGAATGTTGTGTTAATAATACCTAATAATTAATGCTGAAATTAACTTTTTTATACAGCCGCGTAGCACGCGTAATTGTTGTTTAAAACTTTAGTTTTATTTTGTTTCCAAAAATGGTTTATTCTTTTTTCTATATTCGCTCACCTAGTATTAAGTTGACACATCTACGTTTTTCATATTTTACAGTAACAAGGATCGAAAATGTTTTAAATTAATTTATGAGTCAATTTTATGTTTTTTTTTATAGATCCATGTCTATCCTAGTAACCAAATGCAGTCTTCAACGGGTTCGAGGGACTAGTATTATATAGACTAATATAAATTAAGGGTATGATTTTTTTTTGTAATAATTATAAACTAGCGCTTGACTGCAATCCCGCCTGATGGTAAGCAGTGATGCAATCTTTGATGGTAAAGCGCGCTAGTTTATTAAGCCCAATCACTTAAAAAAAACTTTGTGAATAGGAAGGAACACGGCAGTAATGAACTCACTTTCACATTTTTTGCAGATTTGCCAATATATGTATTACTAGGTGAACGTTACATACATATATTAATTCTTTCTGTATAATTATACATAATATTCATATTTTATCTATTTCTATTTATACGTTTACAAATAAATCTCTGTCTACTCCTATTTCCTAATATACCTACTCAAAATCAATCAAAATCAAAAGTCATCATCAACAACCTTTTTTTTTTATCGTCCCACTAGGCACAGGTCTCCTCTCATACAGAGAAGGATTGAGCGTAATCACCACGCTTGCTCAATGCGGGTTGGCGATTTCAGACTTAAAGTCCAGGTTTCCTCAAGATGTTTTCTTTCACCTTCAGTCATTGGTGTCCAAGATCAAAAAAAAAAGAAATCAAAAGTGATTTATCAAAATTAGGCTGAGAATCAGTATTTTTGAACGTCAATATTACATAAGACAGTCCCCCAGAACGCCCGCCCTTCGCCACTTCCTAGTGCTTTCGCTGGGAAGAAGAAGTGGCTGAACAAACTCCCCAGCAGCATAGTCTACGTGGCATACATAGGCGTACGAAGTCTATTTTATCACTATTGTGAAGCTAATTGGGTAGGTAATACTGTAAGTAATATATACAAGCAAAAAGGGATAATCTGTGGCGAAATTACATTTTAAAAAATCCGACAGATTGAGAACCTCCTCATTTTTTGAAGCCGGTTAAAAACCAACACAAAAAGTGCCAGCCGGCTCTGGATCCCGATCTTGCCTGGTGTAAAGCGATAGATAAAGTATATGATGGACGAGCAAGTCTTCTAGGTGCTTATTCGTATATATAGTTATAGTGTATAGTTATTAAATTCCGAAATTGATCTAACTGTGCGGTCCGAACATAACACCATTTTTTAAATTTTTCCTTGAATTGGTGGTTTCTGAATTCTTACCTATTGCCTTCTCTACCTATATACTTTCTCTTTTCTATACGAAGTTTACATTTGCGCATGACCAGCGGTGTTTTTTTAATGACATCCGTAATCACAGGCCGTTGCCGTCATTATCTTCTTGCATGGCAAGAATCCTTGTTATCATTTGTTAGTTTTTCCAACAATTCGTTTTTTTCCACTAACTGGCTTTTTTGTGACATTGGCTATCTTTTTGGCTATCTTTTTCTCACTTTGTCATCTTATTTCCTTTTTAATACATTGTTGTTTATTTATTATTATATTCTCCTTTTACATTGATGAAACAGTTCTTACACTATATTTTTTCATTACTAATTATACATTTATTTGTTTTCAATGTTACTAATACCAATTCACCTTGCCGACGGCAATTGCTGGGCTATTGACAAGTGGTGTTAGAGGCGACAATCGTTCAGCAAAAACAATAATGCAAGATTCAGATAAGTGCAGTTGATTAATATATCGTCCTTAAGTTCAAGTACTGGTCATAGTGTTGGGCACACAGCTGAGAAAGGAAAACATTGAGACTCTGTGGTTACCCCTTGTTTTGTAAATCATATTTTTAATTACCTCTCTATTCTCTATTCTCGGTGGTAGGCCATAACATCGGCTGCCGGCAGAAGTTACCACCCACCAGACAAAGTCTTGCCGCCAAGCGATTCGTCGTGTTCCGGCATGATGTCTGGTGAAGCCGTGCGGAGGACGGGTCTGAGCAGTTGTGTTGTGATGTGTGGCGGGTACGATGCGCCAAATGTTGTTGTGTCGGGAGTTTGGTCGTGGAGAGTCTCCAGATCAATCTCCCTCTGCCGCAGCATCGTTTGGTCGTGTTGGTCTTGGGTTTAACATTGCATCACCTCGCTCAACTGCCGTCATCCTTCCTATTCCTAAATTTTTTAAGTGAATAGGCTTAATAAACTAATGCGGTTTACCATAAACGATTGCATCACTGCTTACCATCAGGCGGGATAGCAGTCAAGCACTAGTTTAAAATTATTAAAAAAAAAATGATTTAGATACGTATTGCCGAGAACAGACTACATAATATTTATACTACTGCACAGTACACTGTTACGTTGCTGTATAAATTTGCGGGTTTACATCCGTCATCTCACACATCAGGTTCAGCTGAACCGGGCCTTTTTGGCGTAGCCGGGAGGCAACCATTCCTGCTACGTTTCTACATTTGTTTTTCACCTTTTACTTTATTTTATTATTACTTAGTATATTACCGTCCTTTTTGGAAATCCTTTGGACTTCATGTGGCTGAGATGTTGATGATGATGATAGTATATTCATATCAATGAATATAATAATGAGGAATACAAATGAATATACAATATGTAAAGAAAACCCCGTCCGACCCAAAAGGATAATAAATGTTAGGTATACACATGACCAAATAAAATATGAAATTTTAAGTAATCATCATAGTGACAATACTAATGAATTTTGAAATAATCATTTTTTTTCCGGAAATTAATTCCAACTTCCCCAAAATTTGGTATTTTTTTAGAAAGTGACAACACCATTTGTGACGGAGCGAATAGCGATGCGACCACGTGCCGCCTGCCCCGCCCCCCTTCACCCGCGCATGTATCCCTAACGTGTTGTCTACCGCACATGCATTAAGTTACCTTGCTTTTTTGAAATAATATTTATTTTTTTAGGGGGATTTTATCAGTTATCGATACCTAACAATACCTTCACGGATCGGACAGGGTTTTCTTTACATATTGTATAATGATAATAGTGCAAAGGATTTCCAAAAAGGACGGTAATACACTAAGTAATAATAAAATAAAGTAAAAGGTGAAAAAACAAATGTAGAAACGTAGCAGGAATGTGTGGCAGGAAACACCTATGTATTCTTGAAAGACCGGAATAATTTATTTATCTAGAGCTTATTTATTTTATTATTACTATTCTTTTTCTTTGTTTAATGATTGTCTTTATCTGATGTATATTATGTAGTCTGCGCTTAATAAATGTATTTTCTTTCATTCTTCTAAATACCCAAACTGCCCCAACACTACTGAATTAAAAATTCTCTGCAGTTTTCTCCATTGCAAGAGTCGTACACCTAAACAACTATAGATATTGTAAAGTCTACTAAAATCGAGTTAGGTGCTCGCGACTTACACTTCCAGGACTTGGTGAAAGGCAAACCTAGTGTAGGTTTGTATTTCACCAAGTGCCTACATCGTTTAATGGTAAATTTTCCATGCTACTCTAGCCTACGGCGACCAACCGTTCCGCATTCTGCGGGACTAGACGAAATCCCGCCTTGAAATTATTAGTAAAATAGTCCCGTAAAACGTTGTATGTGCCCCGCATATCCCGCATTCATATTTTTCTAATACACTTCTACACAACACCCACACGCGCGCACGGTCAACAGCACAGGAACACAGATTATAATAGCGACAAGCGTATCGCGATTAATCTCGTTCTCTTTCTCTCTACTGAACGCTTACCAGGGACGAACGCGCCTGCCGAAAAAGTATTTTCTTTGATGAATGCTCTGTGAACGTCCAAAAAGTCGTCACAAAAAGTGGAAACACTATGAGCTCTGCTTGTACTTAAATTTAATATAGGCAGTTGCGAAGATTTTTATGACATTCTCAATAAAAGTCATGAGCTTGTTAAAAAGTGTCACTCCAGTGATTTTAAAAATGAATGACATACTTTAGTTTACACCTACACCTACATCTTGAATACCTTAGTTTTGTGTTTTTATCTAAGTATTTTGGTAATTATATCGACTAATCCCTAACACTCCCGAAACTCTATATATTTAACAAAAGACCCGAAGATTTAGTTTTTAGAAAATTCTTCGCTTTACTCTAGCCCTAGTGACGTAAACTGCATTTACACCTTTGGGATCAAAGCCGAGTACGTACGAACTGTGGGACTGACCGACTCGTCGTTCATTGCAATCAATTCGGCAAACGAAAATTGCCACGGCTAAACCAGAGTGAGGTTTGGTTCAACAATGGTTCAACACGAAGCCTTTCAGTAAATCAATTCTCTAAGTTACGTTGTGAATATCAGAGTTTGACGTCATGAGAAAGCTTCAGAATCTAACAGAATGACGATGTTTATACAACATAACTTTTGAGAATTAACTCTGAGGTGTGGAAGTTGCCAATTGATATAATTATAATATTTCGACTTGAAGATTTGGAATTAAATTACTTATAATTAAAAGGTAAAAGGTTAGCTGTGTCGCCCTAATTAAATTGTAGATTCAGAAAATTGTATCGTATATTTTTTTTTTTTTTTTTAACTAGAAGAGTCAGTTAACTGTACATACAATAAGATTTGTGGTAGGCGTTTAATATTTGAAATGTCATGTTATGTGTTAAAAGTAAAGAAAAACTATTTTGTAATGTTTAAACTACCTAAATTTCTTCTAATGATATAATAAATCTTAATGTTTAACTTACCTATTTGCACTTATTTTCATTCATTCCTGATAATCAGAACGATTGATAATCGGAACAGCGCCTAACAGTCATGGAATGCTTTTTCTAAACTGCAGAATAAATGCAAATAAGTGTGATTATGTACATTACATTACAATTTACAAGATCATAAGTCACTTTACAAGGTAGTGGAATAGAATTGTTGGTTTAGTACTACCATTCTATTGATATTCTGTGTGTATAGGGATTAGGATTACAGACTGGGGCTTATAGTGTGGAGTTGGAAGCAAGACTCTGTTGCATTTAAAATACATACATATATTATAATACATAGTAGGCATGTGAGCACGGTTAACGGTTTTAAAGTCAAGGTTTTAATTTTGGACTACATAATATGTTACTATAGATGTGGTGTGGGTATTTCAATAAGAAATGACGAGCTAAGTAGGTGAATTCCGTAAAGGTACCAGACTGATTTGTAAAAATATATGGCTCATATTTTGGAATTGTTCATCAACATCATCCTCGTCGGTCCTGCGACATATATGACCAGCCCATTGCCACTTCAGCTTGCTAATCCTCTCAGCTATATCGGTGACTCTGGTCCTCTGTCGGATCACCTCATTTCTGATGCGGTCCTTCAGGGAGACGCCCAACATAGCCCGCTCCATAGCTCACTTAAACATACTCACTACATGCTCACTATAACATAGCGACTTTAAAACTTGTGGACTAGCCTGATGGGGTAAACAAGTCCTCGAGGGGAGACCGCGTCTCGGCAAACGTAGCGTAGGACGCCCTTGGGCGAGATGGAACGACTACATCAAAAAGGTGGCTGGTAGTGGCTGGCGGAGAACTGCTCAGGATTGAGCTTGTTGGCGTGCCATGAAGGAGGCCTATGTCCAGTAGTGGACGAGTAGAGGCTGATGATGATGATGATCATCCTTATCATCATCAACCTTTGTTATCAAAGTGTTATCGTTCCAGTACTGAGCACGGAGCCCCGTCTCATACAGAGAAGCATTGAGCGTAATCACCACTTTTACTCAATGCGGGTTGACGTTTTCAGATTTAAAGTCCAGGTTTCCTCAAGATGTTTTCCTTGACTTTGTAATCAGAAATGAGACACTCTAGCGTCCAATTACCAATACCAGTATGGGCTATTACCTATCTCGCTTAATAAACATAGGTGTTACAATAGATAAAACATGTCTTAACAAAATTAAATTGTACCGTACTCCTATAATGAATGTTCAACGGCCAAGTCACAGAACATTCATCATCATCTCAGCGTTAATCCCAGTCGCATCCACAGCTTTTTCAGCTTTGGAGTCTGGGGTCCGCTTTACCAGTCTAACTGCTGATTTTGGCTAAACTTCGATATTTTCCGTGAAGCGACTGCCGTCTGACCTCCACAACCCGAAGGCGACATCGAAGCATTGCAGTTAGACCAATTGTTAGACTTTTGAGGGCCCCAACCAACCCGTAACTCTCCACTGAATCCAAAGTAGCAGGTGGCCACCAACTTATATTTATATTAACTCGTCACAACAGCTCAAATGTCGCCGGGTAACTGAGCGCTTGCGTACGTTAGCCGCCGGTAAGCCGCCGACGTGTCGGCGGGTAACAGGCGCGGCCGACATGCTACATACTTTCAACATAAGCCGCGGGGTTGTGTCGGTACACTATGTCTATACACTATGGGTCGGCGGCTTTGGTGTGTAGTGCGCTTTATCACAAAAGGTGGATTCTGAGTTTTGTACCAACTAGCTTCTAGGGTTTCATCATCATCAGCCCCTACTCATCCACTGCTGGACATAGGCCTCCTTCATGGCACGCCAACAAGCTCGATCTTGAGCAGTTCTCCGCCAGCCACTACCAGCCACCTTTTTGATGTCGTCGCTCCATCTCGCCCAAGGGCGTCCCACGCTACGTTTGCCGAGACGCGGTCTCCACTCGAGGACTCGTTTACCCCAACGGTTGTCGGTCCTGCGGCATATGTGACCAGCCCATTGCTACTTCAGCTTGCTAATCCTCTCAGCTATGTCGATGACTCTGGTCCTCTGTCGGATCACCTCATTTCTGATGCGGTCCTTCAGAGAGACGCCCAACATAGCCCGCAGTCTGACCGTTAGTGTCCACGTCTCGGCTCCGTAAGTCATGACGTAGTCATATGCATACCTCGGGCAAACGTTGCAATTAGGGAAAAACAACTTCGAGAAGGAGGCAAATAGAAGGATCCAGCTGGGATGGGCAGCATTTGGTAAACTTCGTCGGGTATTTTCGTCGCCCATACACCAATGTTTGAAGACAAAAGTCTTCAACCAGTGCGTCGTACCCGTCTAGGGTCTATAATAAACATTTTTATGACACTAATATTTCTTACTCATTTTTAGGGCTCGATAGATTTCGTTAGGTGGTATCTTCTTCTTCTTCAGCCTATAGATGTCCAGTGCTGCACAAAGGCCTCCAAGGCTTTCTATGATGACAGGTCTTGTGCTGCCCGTATCAACATTCAATAACATTTCAATATCTCTATTTGAGATCATCAGATGTCAGTAAGTAGTGGTAGACGTCTTACATACAATTACTTAGTTTTTGTCGCTTTTTAAAGCTGTCACAGTAATACCAAAGTTACACAAAGCATCTAACTAACCCTGTTTCAGAAAATAAGTCGTTAATAAGAGTTAGTAGACACTTTACAAATGCTTTCAGTGTTTTACGCTTCTTTAAGATATAAGAATGAGCTACACAATGGCTCCTACCAATTCTATGCTGCCGCCTTAAGTTATTTTTTCTTTTATTCCTTGTCCTCTGAACTACATGCTATGTTAAGATAATTAGAACAAATTTGCAGATATCTTCAGATTCGAGCATTTCTAAATTGATTTTTTTTAATAATTTCAAAAGGTTGTCCGCAAAAGCTCGCTCTTAGCGATAAGACCGCACATTGTGTCTCCCTTTGTAATATTTTCATATTTATTTTCTGTGATTTATTATGGTGCAAAAAGAGTATTCTATTCAGTTCCTTTCTATCCACCATCAGGTTACCTTAATTATTAACTTTACTAACAATAGGGGAGTGTTATGTTTTGTGGTTGCGTGTGTAAAGTGTGTGAGTTTTTGTAATTATGAATGTGCGTTTTCACCTGCAAATTAAAAAAGTATAATCGGAAAAAAATACAATTATTATTTCTTATTATTTATTTTAAAATATTCCGTTCAGTTTGTTCTACAAAAAAAGCATCTACAATATGTAGCATTTGTCCTTCTATACTTTCTGCTTACCCCATAAGTCTTTACTTGCGTTATGTTATAAATATTATACAGTCCTATTTAAAAAAAAAATCACATGATTAGCTGTACAAAATATGTATCAATTGAAAGCGAAATTAATAAGAAAAAGTTAAGTATATATGTATAGGTTACCACTGGTATTAATATGGTGCTAATATGGATAAGTATGGTGCATAGACCACGATATGAACAGGAGAAACATTTTACGGCCCCCTTTTATAAAACTACGTATACACTATTTATGATAACTGTCTACATCTAAACGCAGCCTTATTTTCCTAGCTTTTGGAAGTCCCAGGTGGAATTAAACACTAGTCCATGAACCACGAAGTAATGTGAAGTAGTAACTTGTTGGATTTAAAGATCAACAGCTTTCTGTAACAGGTTGCTAAAAGTTAGAAATAGTAGTATTCTTAACCGTAGTATCTATTTCTCAACAAGTTCTTTTCAATGGTACCTACACTATTGAATCTGAGGACTCTAAGAACTTGTTCAGATGAATCCAGACACGCAAACCAAAACGAGTACGTAAATGATATGAAATCTGGCTGCTAGGACACTCCGCTACAAAATGTTATTTTCCATCACAAATGTAATCTTTTGCTGTTTGTAAAAGAATAAGTTGAAATAGAGACATTTTCCCTTCTTCTTCTTCTCTTTTTCCTTTTTTTTTAGCCAGTAAGAACAAAAACCCAAGTTATATGAGGCTAATTAAGCCTCATATAAGTTGGGTTTCGGTTGCTCGAAGTACGTTTTTTAAATTATATAATATAATAAAAATATTTTAATAAAATGAAACTTACTACCTTATTTCTCACGAACGCATAAAGGTATCAAATTGAAATTTATACCAAATACCTAGGTCTATTGTCACAGTGCAAGTATTTGTATGCATGAATATGAATATTTGCACTGGTCTGGTCGTGCCTCGGAAAGCACGTTAAGCCGTTGGTCCCGGTTGCCATACGAACATCTAGTGACAGTCGTTACGGGTTGTTGGAGCCCTCAAAAATCCAACAATTGGTCTAACTGTAATGCTTCGATGTCGCCTTCGGGTTGTGGAGGTCAGACGGCAGTCGCTTCACGGAAAATGTCGAAGTTTAGCCATATCAGCAGTTGGACTGATAAAGCGGACCCCAGACTCCAAAGCTGAAAAAGGCTTCGGATGCGACTGGGATTAACGCTGGGATGATGATGATGACCTAGGTCTATTGTCTCTTTAAGCAGTGAAAAAATCAAACTTATAAGTTAACGGGATCAAAAGATACAGCAGTTTATACCGACGCCTTAGACGAATTACCGTCACACGCTAGGGAATCAAAACCTACAAGGTACTTCCCGTGAACTCAGAATCTTGAAATTCAGCACGAAGCAACGTTATAACAGACAGATAAAGAAAAATTGCGAAAATGTTAAATTTGAATTTGTTGAAGTTACATAAAATATAATTTTTCTTACATGACATAAAATATTTTTTTAATAATTATAAACTTACTACCTACCCTTTTTCACATGAACGCGTAGAGATACTAAAGTTGAAATTCATTATCAAACACTTCTTAAATCTAATTACCTCTTAAATGTGAAAAATTCTAAATCAACGCAAAAATTCAAAATGCTGAGGTAGTACCGACCTATAATAATACCGCATATTTTGAAATTCGCCACTACTCGCAACGGAATCAAAACATAGACTACTTCCCGCTGACATTGAATATTGCATTTTGGTATGAAACAATAGCTTAAGGTAACCTAACAGAAAAACCCGAAACCTTTTAAAATTTTTAGGCACAGTAACTAGTTAAACCAAAACAAAGACCAACACAATCGTCATTCAATCTAAATATTTTGGTGAATGTAGTTCTGTATAGAACCTAAATGCGTCCTAACTGCTGTGTTATACTTAGTACCTACTTATAAATATATTCAAAGACATTAATTATAATTTCCTATTGTTGTCAATGATTATCAGACAGCTTGCTTCCTACTGGCGAAGCGGGACGGGGGGGAGTAAGTAGTAACGTACGAACGCGCAAGAACTAGCCGCCCGCTGGCGCGAACGCAGGCGGTTGGTCAAGGGAAGGGGTATCGCGGCACAGCGAGCGGCAGCCGTGCTCCATACGCACGAACGCTTAGATGCTGTTCGCACGTGTACCGAAATTAGTAAAATTTGCGACAATTTCTCGTTGATTTTGTTTACTTCTACTTTGTTTACCAATAAACCGCTTTTTTTTATAAGTTATAAACTAGCGCTTGACCGCAATACCGCCTGATGGTAAGCAGTGATGCGATCGTTGATGGTAAAGCGCGCTAGTTTATTAAGACCCTATTCACTCTAGCCTTGAAGACACTCAAATTGTAATGTGACGGAAACACCATCGCTGGCAAATTGTTCCAGTCCCTCGATGTAGGCGGTATTAAAGAGGAAGCGAAACGCTTCGTTCCGGATCGCAGTGGTGTCAACAACGTAAGGGTGGAAACTCGCCGTACGACGGGTCGTCCGATGGTGGAACGGAGATGGAGGAATTAAATCATGCAATTCCCTTGCACACTCACCAGAATGCATCCCATAGAAGACCGAAAGGCTGGCTACTCTACGCCTGTGCTCCAGGCTTTGGAAACCGCTACGTTTGTACGGCGGAACCCTCGGTGTGCGAGTCCGACTCGCACTTGGCCGGTTTTTTTTTTCTTTTTAACATTATAATTTAGTGCTTGACCGCGATCCCGCCTGGTGGTAAGCGGTGATGCAATAGATCACGGTAAAGCGCTCTAGTTTATTAAGAGCATATTCACTCTAGCCTTGTAGACACTTAAATTGTATAATTGTTCCACTGTAATTATCCTAATCCCTCAATGTATGCGGTATAAAAGAATGCAAGGTTGTAAAAAAATGCAGGAATGCATTGGTAAGCAATGACGCAATCGTTGATGATAAAGCGCACTAGTTTATTAAGAGCCTATTCACTCTAGCCTTGAAGACGCTCAAATTACATCGCCACTGGCAAATTGTTCCAGTCCCTCGATGTACGCGGTATAATGGAGGAAGCGAAACGCTTCGTCCGGATCGTAGTGGTGTCAAGAACGTAAGGGTGTATACTCGCCGTACGTCGCACTATGGGTTATCGTAGAACAAGAGCTGATTAAAAATACTTTTTTAAAATGTTGCAAATAGTACATGTTTTGGGTCTTATTGTATTCATAAGAAGCCATTCTATGATATTAAATTCATTTTTATCTATTAAATACACAAAATAGTAAAAAGAAAGCATTAGAACTCGAAAGTATAGAAATTCTACAAACTGTAACTTGTAAATTACATATTTTCAGCGTTAGATATTGAGCACTGGTTAAAAATTACTATACAGTATTCCATATATTTAGAAAGGATATTTTATGTAGAGTAATGGTCAGTTATTTAAATTATAATAAAAGATAAAATATAACTGTCACAATTTTTTACGTAAAATGCCGACGGATTGTTTTTATTGGATGTAAATTCAGCAATTCTGCGGCAGACATTGTTGCCGTGTGAGGCTTTTGTTTGTTTTTTCAATTAAGTACCTATATGTATTTATGTATTTTAGTTTAAAGTTTGTGTTTTGTTTATTAGTTTCGTTTGTTGTTAGCTATAGATATTTTCCGAAATAAGTAAATGATTTGATTTAATTTAAATAATTGCTAATCACTAGTTCACTTTAAGCGACGTTTGTGAATAAGGGGGAAGTCACGTATAATATTACGCTATATTCTATCATTATACATTCGGACTTATCATGATCCTCGCCTGTCTCCAATTTCACAGCATATTTCGCGTGTCTGTGGGAGCCTGGAAGATAAGACTTCGTCCCTCATATTTTCATTTACACCTACGATTTATTACAGTCATATATCAGGCATCATCAGAAGCAGGAAGTTGAGGACGAAGAACCGTACGTTGTAAGACATGTTGGGAGAGATAGGAAGGGACTGTCAGTCATAATACTTAAACATTGTTTATATCTTGTTTTACTTATCATTTTAATATAATACTTGTGTATATAAGGGACAGCCTCCGTGACGTAGCGGTAGCGAACGCGACCGTTGCGCATGGAGGCGCGGCTTCGATCCCCGCACAGTGCAAATATTTGTATGCATGAATATCAATATTTCCACTGGTCTGGTCGTGTCTCGGAAAGCACGTTCAACCGTTGGTCCTGTTTGCCATACGAACAGTTAGTGGCAGTCGTTACAGGTTGTTAGAGCCCTCAAAAGTCTAACAATTGGTCTAACTGCAATGCTTAGATATCGCCTTCGGCTTGTGGAGGTCAAACGGCAGTCGCTTCACGGACAATATCGAAGTTTAGCCAAAATCAGCAGTTCGACTGGTAAAGCGGACCCCAGACATCAAAGCTGAAAAGCTACGGATGCGACTGGGATTAACGCTGAGATGATGATGATGACTTGTGTATTATATATTCTTATTTTATATTCTTCAAGGCTAGAATGAATAGAATCTTAATGGACTTGCGCGCTTTATGATCAATTGCATTGCAAGCACTAGTTTATGATTTGCAAAAAAAAACACTGCCTTACATAGTCAGTCAGTAACACTTATTTATAATTACAGTTTTATGGTATTTAGAGAGTTTTCCCTTCGTCTACTTCTCTTTTTCCTTTTTTTTTTTTAGCCAATAAGAACAAAAACCCTACTTATATGAGGTTTAATTTGTTCTCGGTTGCTCGAAGTAGTACTTACGTATTCTTTTTTTCTTTATAACATTATAATTTAGTGCTCGTCCGCGATCCCGCCTGGTCGTAAGCAGTGATGCAATAGATCACGGTAAAGCGCTCTAGTTTATTAAGAGCATATTCACTCTAGCCTTGTAGACACTTAAATTGTATAATTGTTCCACTGTAATTATTCTAATGCCTCAATGTCATCATCATCACAGCGTTAATCCCAGTCGCATCCGAAGCCTTTTCAGCTTTGGAGTCTGGGGTCCGCTTTACCAGTCCAACTGCTGAAATGCCTAAACTTCGACATTTTCCGTGAAGCGACTGCCGTCTAACCTCCACAACCCGAAGGCGATATCGAAGCATTGCAGTTAGACCAATTGTTGGACTTTGGAGGGTTCCAACAACCCGTAACGACTGCCACTAGATGCATGTATGGCAACCGGGACCAACGGCTTAACGTGCTTTCCGAGGCACGACCAGACCAGTGCAAATATTCACATTCATGCATACAAATATTTGCACTGTGCGGGGATCGAACCCGCGCCACCTTGCGCAGCGGCCGCGTCCGCTACCGCTACGCCACGGAGGCTGTCCATTCTAATGCCTCAATGTATGCGGTATAAAAGACGAAACGAAACGCTTCGTCCGCATCATAGTGGTTTCAAGAACGTAAGGGTAGATACTCGCCGTACGTCGCACTATGGATTATCGTAGAACAAGAGCTGATTAAAAATACTTTTTTAAAATGTTGCAAATAGTACATGTTTTGGGTCTTATTTTATTCATAAGAAGCCATTCTATGATATTCAATCCGTTTTTATCTATTAAATACACAAAATAGTAAAAAAAAAATGCATTAGAACTCGAAAGTATAGAAATTCTACAACCAGTAACTTGTAAATTACATATTCTCAGAATTAGATATTGAGCACTGGTTAAGAAATAACTATAAATACAGTATGCCATATATTTAGAAAGAATATTTTATGTAGAGTAATAGTCAGTTATTTAAATTATAATAAAAGATAAAATATAACTGTCATAATTTTTTACGTAAAATGCCGACGGATTGTCTTTACATCCAGCAATGCTGCGGCAGACATCGTTGCCGTGTGAGGTTTTTGTTTGTTTTTTCAATTAAGTACCTAGTCCTATATATATTATAGTATTTTAGTTTAAAGTTTGTGTTTTGTTTATTAGTTTCGTTTCTTGTTAGCTATAGATATTTTCCGAAATAAGTAAATGATTTGATTTTATTTAAACAATTGCTAATCACTAGTTCACTTTAAGCGACGTTTGTGAATAAGGGGGAAGTCACGTATAATATTACGCTATATTCTATCATTATACATGCGGACTTATCATGATCCTCGCCTGTCTACAATTTCACAGCATATTTCGCGTGGCTGTGGGAGCCTGAAAGATAAGACTTCGTCCCTCATATTTTCATTTACACCTACGATTTATTACAGTCATATATCAGGCATCATCAGAAGCAGGAAGTTGAAAACGAAGAACCGTACGTTGTGAGACATGTTGGGAGAGATAGGAAGGGACTGTCAGTCATAATACTTAAACATTGTTTATATCTTGTTTAACTTATCATTTTAATATAATACTTGTGTATATATGGGACAGCCTCCGTGACGTAGCGGTTGCGCAAGGAGGCGCGGGTGCGATCCCCGCACAGTGCAAATATTTGTATCCATGAATATGAATATTTCCACTGGTCTGATCGTGCTTCGGAAAGCACGTTAAGCCGTTGGTCCCGGTTGCCATACGAACAGTTAGTGGCAGTCGTTACAGGTTGTTAGAGCCCTCAAAAGTCTAACAATTGGTCTAACTGCAATGCTTAGACATCGCCTTCGGGTTGTGGAGGTCAAACGGCAGTCGCTTCACGAAAAATATCGAAGTTTAGCCAAAATCAGCAGTTAGACTGGTAAAGCGGACCCCAGATACCAAAGCTGAAAAGCTACGGATGCGACTGTGATTAACGCTGAGATGATGATGATGACTTGTGTATTATATATTCTTATTTTATATTCTTCAAGGCTAGAAAGAATAGAATCTTAATGGACTTGCGCGCTTTATGATCAATTGCATTGCAAGCACTAGTTTATGATTTGCAAAAAAATAAGTGTTAAGTGTTACTGATTGAATAATAACACTTATTTATAATTATAGTTTTATGGTATTTAGAGAGTTTTTTAAAGCAGTTATAATTACTGAACACAGGACCACATTTAAAGGTTATAGACAATAGTTAAAAGAGCCTTGGCCATCCTACAGGTAAAGACAACCTACATTGTCTGTGCTTCCCCTTAGTATTCCATTCAAAAGATGTCTGTAAAAGATAGCTCTTAGCGATAAGCCCGCCCATTGTGTCACCCTTTTTAAAATATTTATATTTATGTTTTGTAATCTATATGGTGGTCCGAGAGAGGACCAGAGTCACCGACATAGCTGAGGATTATTAAGCTGAAGTGGCAGTGGGCTGGTCACGTATGCCGCAGGACCGGCAGTCCTCAAGTGGAGACCGCGTCTCGGCAAACGTAGCGTAGGACGCCCTTGGGCTAGATGAAACGACGACATCAAAAATGTGGTTGGTAGTAGCTGGCGGAGAACTGCTCAGGGTCGAGCTTGTTGGCGTGCCATGAAGAAGGCCTATATCCAGCAGTGGACGAGTAGAGGCTGTTGATGATGATGAATCTATATGGTGTACATAATAAATAGTAGGTATTCTAATATATTCTATAGTATTATTTTTAAAGCCGGGAGAGGCAATTCTTTTATTTTTAAGAAAGTTTAATCTGTTTTCAGCCTTAATCTAATGCCCTCAATTTCCTTACATTACTGAAGTTGATTGCCGCTGAGATGGGATTGCGACTATATTTTGAACAGTTTTAATTACGTAACGTCTTCTGGTTCTAGAGTCCGTTTTAGTTGATGAACCATGAACCAAAACTGACTCTGCGCGTTACGTAGCAAGCAAATATTAAGCAAACGAATATTGAAATATCAAAAAATATTTCTTTGGAATTTGTGTATAGGTACTTGAGTTCTGAATAAGTCAAACAACAAAAGAATATGTAGATTGATTGAAAGTAGGAATAATATAAATATAATATCACTAAACACCAGTGTCGGTCATTGTTAAGTACTTGGATTACTTGGTCACTCGTTTTCTCCTTCTAAATAACTAAGCATACAAGTAGTCCACTATTCAAAATCAAACTACACTTTCCACGTAATCACCTGCCCATTCTTTTCCATTTTCCGTCCAAAATAACTCGAATAAAAATAAAGCCCCTATGGGTTAGTTTATTGGCGCATAAAACTACTCCAAATTTACGATCCAAAAGTTTCCCGTTAAAGTTGAAAAGTATAACTCGGATTCGAGCGAGCATTGATTCGAAAAGCCGGAATTAACGCCTGAAAGTAACTTAGTTCTAAATTAAATCGTTGTTTTTTATGACGGCCGTAAAGAGGGCCGCAAAAATTCAGTTTTTCGTGCTAATCCACCCAACATTATCGCATACTAAAGCAACAAACTCGTTTCTTAGGATAATAAGAACGTTTTTTTTGTACTTTTTTGGTCTGAATAGGTATTTAGGCCCGCTGAAATGCGATAGAGGTTTTAATCTCATCATTGCATAAGATACTCTTAGGTAAATTAATCAGTAACGCTACTGTATATTCTTTTATTTCTTTTCTGCGGATTGTAGTGTAGATGTAAATTGTGTTTTATTTTTATTCTCCTCGTAGTTACAGCCTATTATCTCGCGCATTCTCCAACATAATATTCATAATCGTGAGTTCAAATATATTCGAGGAAATCGCAGAATTAAAACAGTGTAGAGTGCGGAGGTAAAACAAAAATAAAGCATTTTATGATGGTAGTTAATTTGCATGCAATTCAGTTATTACGTATTACCGTTATTACGTAGGTACCTAAAATGTTTTTGTAAAATCAGCCTGATGAGACACAGGTTTCTTCATAGTGACAGGGCTACAAAGGTCGTAAGGCATTACAAGGTCTCAGTCAAGTCCAGAGTTGGTCCTTATTACATTATTCGAACTTATTATTGTCGAACATAACGGTCTCCTGATCATGTTTCCTTCACCACATCAGAACATTGGTTATTAAATAATTTACACCAAGTGAAGCGCCAAAAAGATTCTGGAGTGGCGGCCACGTACCGGATGACGCAGTGTAGGGACGCCCCTAACAAGGTGGACCGATGACCTGGTCAAGGTTGTGGGAAACCGATAGCTGCTAGTAACGCAAGACCGGTCATTGTGGAAAGCCTTTGGAGAGGCCTTTGTCCAGCAGTGGAGCTCTATAGGCTGAAGAAGAAGAAAGCGCAGAAGAGATCGCATTAGCGATAAGGCAGCCTATTATATTATGTATTTTTTTTTTTTGGTTTGAGTGTTTTCGTTCGATATTTGTTTGGCGTACAATAAAGAATATATAAATAAATAAATAAACAAAGCGCCAATTAGCTTAAATTTTATTCTAGCGAATAAGTACTGTACTTTGAAATTGCTGTAACATACGCCAAAATAACCGATAAATAAACCTACTCGCAAACACATCTTACTTCCCGAAACTTATATAAGATCATCATCATCTCAGCGTTAATTCTAGTAGCATCCGAAGCTTTTTCAGCTTTGGAGTCTGGGGTCCGCCCTTACCAGTCTAACTGATGATATTTTCCGTGAGGCGACTACCGTCTGACTTTCACAACCCGAATGCTATATCGAAGCATTGTAGTTAGAAATTGTTGGACTTTTGAGGGCTCTAACAACCCGTAACTACGGCCACTAGATGTTTGTATGGCAACCGGGACCGACGGCTTAATGTGCTTTCCGAGGCACTATCAGACCAGTGCAAATATTCATATTCGTGCATACAAATATTTACACTGCGCAGAAACATACAAAAGGTAAGCCTGTTAAAAGCTATTCCAAATACTTCAACCAGGGTGAACTTCCGAATCAAACGCGAAGTGGTAGAAACAAAAAGTGTAGACATCACAAACACATAATTCTATATAAGGAGGCAATCATTTCAATGGGATCAGGACGGTATAACGCGCTGCTACGCACATTATACAGAATACAGACATACGGGCTGGTAGACTGGAAAGCTTGTGTCATTTCAATGTAAGCAGAAAGAGTCACGTGACAAACTTAGTCACTCTTTTTTTCGTTTACCCTCTCTAGAAATTTCTCCTGTATCGTGGGTGCGTTTACATACATATAACTCACAAACACAAACATCTAGACCCGGAACCACAGTCAATAGCTTACCCACTGCACTAGCAGTGCAGCCATCGATTTTGGGAGTGTAATTTTAAAAGTTAATCTAGAAGGTTATCATCTAATTAACTGGACTGGTTGGTGCTATTCTCCGAAACGGCTAGACCGATTACACCATACATACAAACCATTTCTGGTTTAATGGTACAAAATGAACGAACCTGTAATAAGACTGTATGTAATTCATAAATAAATAATTCTGACCCAACCTTTATTAACCATTAGGCCACCACGACTTGATATGTACTTTCTAAGTATATCTTGGACACCAATGACTGAAGGTGAAGGAAAACATCTTGAGGAAACCTGGACTTTAGTCTGAAATCGCCAACCCGCATTGAGCAACGCTCAACCCTTCTCTGTATGAGAGAAGACCTGTGCCCAGCAGTGGGACGATAAAAAGGTTGATAACGAACCTTTATTGACAGAGGTTATAAATTTTTTGTATATTTTTTGGGTTCAGTAAAAAAATTAAAATCCATGAAATTCAATTTTAGTTGCGACAAGTTTTAGGTACAGCTAGTCGTGCATAGTTGCTTCTCATTGAATAAAAATAATTTGTTCGCCAACCCTCACGTCAGTATTCCCCTGCAATCGTCACAACGTTTCAGCGGCGGATGTTAATGTGAGCTATTTGAAGCCAGACGTTGACAAATACTGCACTCCGCGAGGAACCGGTTAGCGACGGTTATCTGTAAGTTAGTAAGGCTACGAGAGGAAGAATGCTTTGATGAGGATTCGAGAAATTTGAGAAGTGGCAGTTGAAGAAATTTATAAAATATCAAAGAAATAATCTTTATATATATAATTCTGTTGTACGTGTGTATGTCATTGAACTCCTCCTAAACGGCTTGACCGATTTTAATCAATTTTTCTGTATGCGTTTGAGTGGCGACCTGGATGGTTTAGATTCACAAATCAGCCCGGCAGATGGCGCTGATCGCTTGAAGAAGCATGTGATCTCGGAAACGGCCCTAACGATTTCGCTGAAATTTAATATGTGGGGGTTTTCGGGGACGAGAAATTGATCTAACTCAGTTTTATGTCTGGGGAAGCGCATATTTTCGAGTTTTCTCTTTCGCAATATTTCACGCATAATATGGGCGCTAATTTCGCGCGGCTTGACATAGCGGCTGTGGCGTAGGCGATAGTGGTATGGTCTACTCGCGATGGCTGGTGTTCCTAGGTTCAAACCCGGGCAATCACAAGTTTTTTTTTTTTTTAGACAAGTTTATAGTTTTTTTTTTAATTTTTGTAGTTACTTAAAAAGAAAATTGTACATAAGAACTAAAAGGGGAAAAAATAAAAAAATATTTTCATTTTTTTTATTTAACTTAAATTGTACTTATGAATTATAAGAGAAAAAAATAAATAGAAATAAATAAATATTTAAGATTTTTTATTTCACTTTAAGAGACTGAAACAAGAGCTCTAGGGGTAGAGAGAGGTATGATATCTTTGTTACAAATGTAGACAATGCTTTTCATGGGTATATTCCTAAATCTGCTGTACCTGTGTACGTCACTAAATTCCTCTTAAAGGGCTGGTCCGATTTGAATGAAGTCTATGTATATAAATGAAAGTCGTGTTAGTTACTCTCTTTATAACTCAAGAACCGCTTAACCAGTATGGCTCAAAATTGTTAGGGAGATAGATAAGAACTGGGAGAAGGACATATCACATAGGATACTTTTTATCCCGTTCCCGTTGTTCCCGTCGTTCCCGTGTGACGTGACATGGAATAACAAAACAACTCAGTCAAAATATAAGTTAGCGGTTCATTTGTTAAAAATGGTACAAACACACTGCTGCACTACTCAGCATATTAAAAAAAAATCTTACCGATTGAATGTTGATGCATTCATTTAAAGCAAGGAATATAAATACTCTCTGCCGGTTTAATTTTTTTAATAAAAGCCCCAAAGCAAACTTCAACTTCAAAATTTCTAATATTGTATTGCTGTGCCATTTACCACTTCACTACATACTATAAAACAAAGTTATTTTCTCTTTCCCTATGTCCCTTTGTATGATTAAATCTTTAAAACTACGAAACAGATTTTGATGAGGTTTCTTTTAATAGATAGAGTAATTAAAAAGAAACGTTTATATGTATAATAACATCCATTAAATTGTGTCCATATCTAATCCATAAAATCGCAGTACAGCGGACAGAGCTCCGGCGGGATCTCATGGCGACATGGAAAGTGTGATTGTCGCAATCCAGCACAGAGCACGCCACAATAGCGGTGGTAAGTCCTCTCTTTGAGGAGTAGCTAGAGAGGCGCCACGGCGTCCTCACCTTCCGACTGACGTAGGTCCTCACCGGACACGGCTGTTTCGGGAGGTTCCTGTTCCGTATAAGGCGGGAGGAAACGCCAGGGTGACCACTGTGTGCATCGCCCTGAGGACACGGTGGAGCTTAAGGTGGAGGACTGCTCGGCTTGGGTAGAGCACAGCCGTGTCCTCGTGGGCGGCTATCGGCGGCGATCTCTCGCGTCGGACCCTGGTCCGGGCCATAGTTCGGAGCAGGAGTGCATGATGGCAAGCTTTCACCTTCTTCTGTGAAGCAGTGATGCTGGCAAAGGAAGAGGCATAGCGCGTGAGGGAGCGGAAATCCCAATACTCTCACGCCTCAAACCGCCGCAGGAAGCGCCCTGGTCGGGTGGCAACATCGGACTCCCGACCACCGCAGGCGCGGGCTTGCGGGTGGCGAGCGATAGGCAGCTTCCCTCCTGGTAAGAACCAGGCCCGAGTTGACGGCGCTTTGTGTTTCACACGCGCCTCAAAGAGATGTCAGCACACCTTGACGGGGTCCACGAGGACTGGTCCACAGGGTTGCAGGTTGGTTAAAAAAGAAACCATGGCACTGGCCGTTGCACAGGCAAGTGAAGGAACACGGGTGGGTTTTAGTCTAGGTAAATGTCTGGCACGCCCTTCCGCTCCGCCCAGAGCGGGAGAGGTCATTTGATGATTTCCCATGCACAACAAAAAAAAAAAAAGAACTGAAGAAGAGCAAGAAATTGCACTTGAAGAGCGCAGCCTTACTATGGCTCGACTTCGTGCTTCTCACTCACCAGAGCAAAGGGAGGCAGCCCATGAAACGGCTCAGTTGGCAATGCGAAATCGTCGAGCAAACCTCAGAGATCAAGCGCTAGATAATAATTTACGAAGCACAAGAAGAAATTCATTAAATACTGATTTGAATCGGGCAGCGTTTCTATACGCATATAATATAGCGCAATGACGTTCGCATTGGGCCAATGGATGTTGTTTCCGAGTATTGTAGCACATTAAAGATTTCCGGAGAACCGCCAGGATTGTGCTCCCAAATAAAGAATCATTGAATAATAATATTTATTTATTTAAAATTATCCTAATTTAAAAAGTAGTCATGTGCCTTTAAGGCGGAACGAAGTTCGCCGGGTCAGCTAGTAGGTATATATATATTTAATTTTCATATCTGGGAGGATAATGAACAGGAGATTTACACTTGTCATCTAGTAGCTGGAACTCGCAATTATTCTAAAAAATAATGCTACAGAACCCTTCGTGCACGAGTCCGACTCGCACTTAGCCGGTATTTATACGGATGACAATTCTGACTTTAATTTACATTCATCATCATCATCATCAGCCCCTACTCGTCCACTGCTGGACATAGGCCTCCTTCATGGCATGCCAACAAGCTCGATCCTGAGCAGTTCTTCGCCAGACACTACCAGCCACTTTTTTGATGTCGTCGCTCCATCTCGCCCAAGGGCGTCCCACGCTACGTTTGCCGAGACGCGGTCACCACTCGAGCACTCGTTTACCCCAACAGTTGTCGGTCCTACGGCATATGTGACCAGCCCATTGCCACTTCAGCTTGCTAATCCTCTCAGCTATGTCGGTGACTCTGGTCCTCTGTCGGATCATCTCATTTCTGATGCGGTCCTTATGAGAGACGCCCAACATAGCCCGCTCCATAGCTCGCTGAGCGACTTTAAACTTATGGACTAGTCTGACCGTTAGTGTCCACGTAATTTACATTATTAGCCTATAATGTTCCCACTGTTGGACACAGGCCTCTCCGTGAGAGGGACTGGGCCGTACTCTACCATGCTGGCCCAGTGCGGGTTGGCAGACACATAATAATAATAATAATTGTTTATTATTTCAACAACAAGTAAAATTACAGTCTTGTCAACATCAGCCGCCGGCATTAGTTACCACCCACCAGACAAAGTCTTGCCGCCAAGCGATTCGTCGTGTTCCGGCATGATGTCTGGTGAAGCCTTATGGAGGACGGGTCTGAGCAGTTGTGTTGCGATGTGTACCGGGTACGATGTGCCTAATGTTGTTGTGTCGGGGGTTTGGTCGTGGAGGGTCTCCAGATCATCCTCTGGCGCAGCATCGTTGGTCGTGTTGTTGGGTTAAACATTGCATCACCTCGCTCAACTGCCGTCTTCCTTCCTATTCACTCAGTTTTTTTGAGTGAATAGGCTTAATAAGCTAGTGCGTTTTACCATCAACGATTGCATCACTGCTTACCATCAGGCGGGATTGCAGTCAAGCACTAGTTTATAACTTATAAAAAAAAAACAACATCACATGTCTTCGAAGTTTTTGTTTCTAGGACATGCCGGTTTCCTCACGATATTTTCCTTTACCGTTTTGAGAGCAGTGGTGATGACAGCCACCGCTGCTCTCACTTTAATTTGATAGGTTTTAACATGTGTGTCAATAAATAAACAATGAAACCATATTTCATGGACAAAAAATCCTTAACACGAACAAAACAGCCTTCATCTACTGAATGCGGCCCTGGTTTCTCTCTATTACACTTAAGACGTTTATAAATCCAAAGCGAATCGCAAAGGTTTCTTTGATGCCTCTGATTAGTTCCTTTGATCTCCAAGCTGTGAAATTTTAACAGACGTTCAACTTTCTCGTGAAAGTTACTAAAGTTAGTTGCAGTGGAAGAATCTGTGAAGCTTATATTTAGATTTCAACTGGCTTCTTTGATATTTTTGTTATTAAGTTAGCTTTTGTTAGAAAATTGTTTTAATTGCTTGCAAATTTTCTATAACTAAATATTGATCCATAATACAAATGCGCGAAGCATTGTAAGAGAGATTCATGAAAAGTTGTTTTTTTTTTAACCTAATCTATAATAAATAGACACCGGGTGTGAAAAGAGTCAGGTAACAGTGCCAGGTATAAACCTGGCTATAGGAAAGATCAGATCTGGTTTTATGACTTGGATGGATCACAACCGCCGTAAGCATGACTACAATGGGTGGAATGGGCGCCTGGAAATGAACAGCGCCTCCGAGGCCGGCCCTAAAAGAGATGGCGAGTTGAGATGGAGGCATATCAACGGCTAGTTCGAAATGGCACAGGAAAAGAGTTTCTGGAAGGATTTGGGAGAGGACGATTATAAAATGAAAACATTATTTAGCACTTAATATTTAGTTTTGAGTTTTATTCATATCTTTAATATAATCAGCGTTTGCTTCACACTGAGAATTTTTCCTGTATCGTGGGTGCGTTTACTAACATTCAAACTCACATACACAAAGTCGTACAAGTATTTGTTCCGTGCGGGAATCAAACCCGTTACACGCAGCGCAGTAGTCAATTGATCAGCCACTGCGCCAACTGTGTTATTTTTAGGTTCCAAGACCTTTCTTTCTTCGGTTCCCCAGGAACTTTTATGTCACCATTTTCAGAGCAGCAATATTTATTAAGAAAAAGACAACTTTATTTTTACAGAGAAAAATTGATTAATATTAAAAGACGGACTAATCTTTTGACTACTTGGTACTCATCTATGTAAGTGATGATAAAGAATTTGCAGTAGATTAAATTCTCAAATTTGTTCTTACTTGCTCTTTATTAGCAAAGAAATATAATATTCTCTTAGACCTGCTAGAATAATTTTAATATAAAATAACGAGTATAAAATTTCTGTGTTCGTTTTATCCTTTATAATTTAACATTATGGGTGCAATGGGCCGATGATAAAAAAGAATAATTTACCACATTAAAATAAGTCCGATTTCTTGTAGGACCATTCTAATAGGAATTGGAAGATTTGAAATATTTAGAATGAAAATATGTGATAAACTTCTAGAAAAAAATGTTTATGTAGCTGTATCAAGAGCAGTAGTTGAATATTCCGGCGTTTTAATTAAGTATTTGAGCATATCTGATCACTAGATTTGACGAAATAAAAATGTGGATATGCCTTTCCGTCAACGTAGTATAAATTAATAATCCGTAAACAGTTTAAGATAGTTTCCTATCCCACACTGTGTGAATGTCATAATTATCTACGACAACATATTTTATTAACGTAATTTATCGATTAACAAGGTTTTCGTTCAAAGTCAAAATCAAAGCATTTATTTCAAATAAACCAGTACAAGCACTTTTGAATTGTCAGAAGGTCGGTCAGTCACTAAGATGAAGCTAGTCACCCATTCCAAAGAGTACGTACCTATGGATAAGAACGGGCGAGAAACTCCATTGACACTCTTTTAAAATTATCAAGCTATTGATACAAATATTTGTTTACATCATTCATGTTCAAATCAACCGTTTGAGAATGTTGCAGAAATATAGTGTATGCTGAGAGCGTCCATTATGGAAAACACGAAAAAAACAACAATTCAGGAATTAAAATAACCCAACAAATATATGCTTTATAGCAAATACATTGTGCTTACACGTGTGCCATGCAATTATACAATACTAAGAAATTGAATCTACACAATGCAAAGATAGTTTTGTCTATGGTTCAGCAGCTCCAACAGTGTTCCCGAATACTATGTTTAGCTCCTGTGTAGCTGTACCAGTGCCGAACACCCCTGTCAGCGATGCAATTCCTTAAAGTACAATATGCTTGGCTACATAGTATGTAAAGTACTGGCTTTGAGTAAAAAACATGAACAATTACAAATTAAAAGCCGTATGTACGTAACCGAACGGACCAATAGGCGCTCCGACCGATCCCAACTGATCTCAACTAGTCACAATCATTTGACAAAAGTGTGTTAGCCGATTAGGGGGCAGGTCACCATTATTCTTTCGCATTTGGCATTTGGTGTAAGTTTAGGTATATATGCGCCGTAATTTCCGATCTCTAATCATCAGATAAAGAATCAGGAAAAATTATTTGTGCGTTTTCAATAATTCAGTTGTACATAAAAGATAGTGAATTTTGTCGATACAGGTGTTTAGTTTTCTTCTAGACTATTGTCTTAATTAAAAATAATTTTGTACTGAGATTCCTGCGTAAAGTTTTTGTAAGAACTCTATAAAGCGCAGTAATGTACCAGAAGACCGGTTGAACAGTGCGTGTTTTTTTACTTATTCGATCATTTTGAACTTATTCTGAAATTGGAGTGGCGCTCTCTAGTGGCAACAACATGAACCACAATTGTTCCATACAAATATTGACATGAGTGAACCTCAATGCGATCAATTAGGTATAAAATCTCTCACTAGAGGTGAATTGCACCAAATATCTATTTACGGAAAAAGGCCTAATTAATACTAAAAAATATTTTGTCAATTTTGCTATTCTATTGTAGATCTAACGTTTGACGTAAGTCGTAGTTGTGGCATCAAACACGGATAAACGATTCGGAGAAATCAGCCTTTAGTCCACTATTCCTGACTAAATCGTATGAATAAAACAAAACAATGCTAGCCTAACATTTACGACTATATTTACTAGAATACAGTCTTCATCATATAACTAGTGTCTGACCGAATGTTCGGTTTCGGTTGAGTTTCGGCAAAAACGCGACTTTCTGTTTAGTTTCATTTTCGCCGAAACTACGACCGAAACCGAATGGGCATTCATGTTCGGCGCGTTGAATGAATGAATGAATCCCATCTGAGCGTTAAAAAAAAAGTTTCGTTTTCGCCGAAACTACGACCCATAAAGAATGGGCATTCGGTCCTGTTCGGCGCGTTGAATGAATGAATGAATCCCATCGGAGCCAATGTCATGATTCGCTTGTTTGTTGGCTGTTCATTTTATTTTGTTGTGGTGGCGAGTTTTCGGGTGATTGAGAGCCTATCCACTCAAATAAATACTGGTCGTGAGTATTTTTGATGCGCAACCACATTTTTTTTCTTTAATAGAGGTTCCTATGTTAATTATTAATAAATAAATATGTCGATCAGTGCCTATTCTTATAATTTAAAGAGAAAACAACGATTGACTGATTATAATAACGTTTTCTTTATTTTTCCCAAAAAGTATGAACCTTGCAAAGATGCTTCGGTTTCGGCCCAAACGGAGACTATTTTATTATTATTATTTTATTTTCTTAATCTCCGCGTGTACAATACATTGGGATAAATGCTATGCCCCGCAAAACCGTTTTCACGGTTGCCGTAATTAGTTTTCGGTTTCAGTCCTATATAGATAGTCCTAGTCGCTATATAGATAAAAAAGAAAAAAATTAAAGATTTTCATAAAAATACTACTATATTAATTGTAATAGAAATACAAGTATGTATAAATAATTACTTAAAACGTTTTTAGTGAGATAACCCTTTATTAAGGTCGCCATGACAGTGGTTATGACGTTTGATTGGCGACTTTGACAGTTCTGTTTTCCCGTTGTGTTCCTGTCGAGTGTTGATTTGAGTTGATTCTTTTTATTTAATGGGCCGTATGTTCGGAATTTATGTTTTGTGATTTTCGCAGTCCTATGGTAGATAATATAGATACGATAGCCTTAGATACATGACACGTCAATCAAATGTCACTGTCAAAATCTTATTTCGCTTATTGCTGACCACCATATTTATTAGTAGTTGTGTTGCACTCCTTGGCCGAGTTAAATTGAATCTGTATAAAAACTAAGCCAACATATAGGAAATTAGCATTAAAAACAGTTAACTATAGCGTAATTATACCTAGCATTAAGTGTACAATGTGCTGGCCCAGGCTCCATTACATTTCTGAGACATCTCCTTTTAAGGGTCGATGTTGAATGTGGACTACACCTAAACCTCAAGATTTTTTCTGCATTTCATTTGAAATTTCTCAATTTTAGACTAACTTGAATCATGGAAAGATACACAATCGAGCAAGGCGTTAAAGTTATTCAGGCTTATTATGAAAATGGACGTTCAAATCACAATACGTAATATCGTGCACTACGCGATTTTTTCGGTCAATTTAATCGTCTAAATATGCGTACAATTGGAAAAATCGTGCTAAAATTTGAGCAAACCGGGTCTATAGGAGATTTGAAAACACCAGTGCATGCTCGTATAGCTCGTACTGCAGAAAATATTGCTGCTGTTCTCGACAGTGAGGCTGAAGAGCCGTCCGTCAATGGTGAAACGGTGTTCGCTATCGTGAGATGATAATAAACTTTTTATGTCCCAAATTGAAAGTTATGGATGTGGACGATATGCGGTTTTAACAGGACAGTGCCAAACAGCTAACAAAACAATGGCTCTTTTGCGCTACAAATTCAATGGCCGTGTTATCTCATGTGGTAGCGATGTCAATTGGCCGCCAGATCATTTGCGATTTGACACCGTTGGACTCCTTTCTTTGGGGTTATTTGAAAGAAAAGTATACTTTGATAAGCCAGCGCCAATTCAACAGTTAAAAGATGAGATGATTGCGCACATTAACGGCATAGAACTTCAATTATGCCCCAGCGTCATCGAAAACTTGGACCATCGGATGGAGATCTGCCGCTAAGGTCGCGGCCGTCATTTGGCCAATATTCTGTTTCATACATATTTGAAAGATACCACGTTATCATAATAAAAAGTAATTACAGTAATTTTCTAAATTATTTGTGTTTTATTCAAAATCAACATCGGCCATTAAAATGTAACCACCCGTTACACGGTATATAACTTTACAGTTAAAACACACTTATTACATTCATTAGATACCACAACTTTCCTATAACACAAACTCATTCCCAACGCTAGATATTATCTGAAAACTATTTTCAGTTAATGAAAATATCAAGTACCTACAGGGCACGCGCAGACCAGTCCTAGACATAACTACAGTTCGGTCTAGTCTAGTAATGAAAGCAGTAAAGTCTTTGTTATTAATATTCCTCGGAGAACGGTAGTGAGAATTCTACGTATTATTTATGAGTGAAAATCTGAAGTAGTAGTTTAAAGGTGTGGGTTTTTGTTCAGTTGCCTTGATATTTGTGTAATGTAGTGTACGTGTAGTAGACTTGTCTATTTATCTAAAGATTTATATACACACAATATATAAGCAGACAAGAAAAATCAGAACAAAAACGTGGTGCAGAGGTAATGCTTATTTCATAAGAAATAAGCATACCTGTAAAGGCTATTCAAAAGGCAGTACGATACGGTTCGCATCGTGAAGAAGTTCATGTCTGTGGAGCTATAACCACCGGTAGCTTGGACCCTGCTACCGACATCGGTGGATCACTATTTCTTCTTTATATATTTAAATGTTTTTATATATATATTTTTTATATAGAAATATTTGAAAAGATAATTTAATATACATATATGTAGGGAAAACCGTCAGGAAGGCGAGGCCAAAGTTACGGATAATTGAAGTGTCTTCTGATCCCATGATTCTCATGCATCGTGGACGGTATTTCGATAAAACGTTGAAAAATAACTATAGTGTGAAGTTGGATTCTTATTATTTTAACTGTACAGACACTTAGATCACTTTAATATTAAGGGATTACAATGATAATCTCAGATTAAAACAGATAAGAGCCAATAAGTTAGAGCGCGTGTTTTTCTCTTTTAAGCTGTCAATGATATGACAGTCACCCCTTCAAATCAAGCCTTTTCCTCTATTCGGGGTTACCCGCTCATAATAAAAATCATAATTTATCGGAATACCGACCGAATAATCGACTTCAAAAATAGTAGAGTAATATTTAAGGTCAATTGATACTGATACGATAAAACAGATCAGAATATTCAAAATTAACCAGACACGCGCCTTTATATATACATGTATATATATATATATATATATATATAGAATAATAAACGGAATATACACTGATACATACAACATACATAATTATAAAATAAATATTATATACAACTATGAGGAAATGGAGAAATAATGTTCTTTTACTGAACTTTTTCTACAGAACAACGCATAACAGTTATGGAATGCTTATTATGAAATCCAGGAATGAATGCAAATGAGTATTAATACTGATAATAAGCTTGAGTAAACTTACACGTACATTACATTACAGTATGCTCTCACCGGAAGACGAAGCGTAGGGAGGTCCCCAACAAGGTGGACCGATGAGCTGGTGAAGGTGCGGTAAGCCGCTGGATGCGGGCAGCACAAGACCTGTCATTGTGGAAAGCCTTGGGGAGGCCTTGGTACAGCAGTAGACCTCTATAGGCTGAAAAAGAAGTAGATACTCTCATTTCTTCTCCACAGTAGCCGAAACAAAGGATTTGCAAAATCCCATATTTAGAATCCATTGTTTTCGGCTTCACCCAGTAAAAACAACAATTTTGTAACAGTACTCTCCCATTCAGAATTTATCCATCATCCATCAAAATTAATAGGAGAGCAGCCATTTTCACAAAAAAAAACCGGCCAAATGCGAGTCGGACTCGCACACCGAGGGTTCCGCCGTACAAAAGTAGCGGTTTACAATTTATGACGTACTAGCTTTCCGCCAGCGGCTTCGCCCGCGTGGAGTTCGGTTATATCGCGCTGTTTAAATTCCCCTCGGGAACATCAATTTTTTCCGGGATAAAAGGTAGCCTATGTTCTTTTTCAGGGTCTAAAGATTGTCTGTGCCAAACTTCATCAAAATCGGTTGAGAGGTCTATGCGGGAAAGCGTAACAGACAGACAGAGTTATTTTCGCATTTATAATACTAGCATTGATTTAGAATTTTTCACAGTTTAGAGGCAATTAGATTTAAGAAGTGTTTGATATGAATTTCAACTTTAATATCTCTACGCGTTCATGTGAAAAAGGGTAGGTAGTAAGTTTATAATTATTAAAAAAATATTTTATGTCATTTAAGCAAAAATAATATTTTAATATTTTATGTAACTTCAAATTTATCATTTTCACATTTTTTCCTTTATCTGTCTGTACTATAATATAACGTTGCTTCGTGCCGAATTTCAAGATTCTGAGTTCACGGGAAGTACCTTGTAGGCAAAGAGATTTAAGATATATAGAGAGGGCATGTGTTAAAATGGCATAGAAAAACTGTGATCCCATGGCTCAGTTCCGCCATCTAGTACAATATAGCAAAATTAGATCGACAATTGGAGACATGAAATAGTTAAAATGAAATAAGTTTTTAAAAAATAAATTCAGCTATTGCCCGGTAGGTGGCCGGTGTGGGCTATGTTGCCAGATCCGATTTAATACCCTAGTATAGTTTAAATCGGGTAAATAAATATTGAAAAGTAAATAAATTAAGTGAAACTTATCTTGTACAAACAAAAACTGTTTTAGAATTTTATTCGCTACTATTCATTTACCGTGACACCGTCTATTTATTGGCATTTTAGATGTTTCATGCTTACGAATTATTTTAACGCTCAGTTTATTGCGATTTTTGAGTGTAATAGACCTTTTAGGCCATAAAGCGCATTTTGTTTTGCAATTTTCGTTTGCATTTCGTTTTTAGCAAAATTATTCTTTTTACACGTTTGTTTGCAAATATTTTTAAATGGCAATGCAAAAAACTGTGGTAGGGTTTGTATCATTTCGATATAAAGTTATCGATAATATTCAAAGAAGTTACTACGACGATGTTTTTTCGCATTATGATAGTTTGAAACAAAAAATTAGGAAGCAGAATAATTATGGGTAATTTCAAGTTTACAAGTTTCTTATTTATATAATTCTTTTAATATAATAGGCGTTAAAGTTTAAAATTGCCGATTAGTACTGAAAATCTAAATAATTGCTTATTTTTTTATTTTTAAATAATTCATTTATAATCAATATATAGGAAGGTCGTTTATGCCTTTGTGATTGAACTCTGAGGATCTAGACTGCACAAACTGTGTGAAAGCAGAACTGCCTCCTGGAAGGAAAACTTCTTGTCACGTAGATAATGGTCCAAATCACGACAAAAATGGTAGTCTGCTGGAGCAAGACCTTTACAAGATTCGTACGCCATTATCTTTAAAAACGGCAAGAAAATCACGGTTATTGTATGGGAGCCCGCCTTCAGGATTTATTTTATTTTAATTATTTATTTGTAATTTGAATATATAACCAAATATTCTGTGAACATTTTAAGCGTCTATCTGTTTCCGTTATTAATATGGAGCAAAAAACGGCAAAAATTCACGTTTGTTGTATGGGAGCCCCCTTAAATATTTTATTAATTTTATTCTTAGTACTTGTTGTTATAGCGGCAACAGAAATACTAACACAATCTCTGGAAATTACAACTGTCTCGCTATTACGGTTTATGAGATACAGCCTGGTGACAGACGGACAGACGAACAGAGAAGTCTCATGAATAGGGTTCGTTTTACCTTTTAGGTACGGAATCCTCAAAATCACAAAGTAGCTCGCAATCATTGTACTACATATACGTATCTACATATTTTATGAATATATTTCATTATAAATAAGTTATGTAATCTATGTACTTATCCACTTAACCGTAAATTTTATTCCAATTTTTACGGTTAAGTAAAAAAGTACTGAAATTAATAACTTACTATTTCATTTCTAATACAAGGTACCGATTCTTTTTTTTTTTAATTTGATCGACAAGTCTTTCCAAAGTAGATAACTTCTCTTTTAAAATGCATTGAGCATAATTTCGACGAATGAGACGGAAGCCAATTTTCTTCTCTACGGTCTATCTGGACAAATCGTATCCACTTTTTCCCTACGACATTATTTTTATTCGGAAACCAAAAATAACAAAAACCTAGATAAATGAATTTATAGTAATTGTTCATTCAATTTTGTTTATTAATATGATATGATTATGTTGAAATAGAGTTAATAATAAATAAACTTGAAATATAGTAATATTTTAAGTTTATTTAGCTATATTTTAAATGTCAATAAAATACAACAAAATGTATTCATGTTAATAAGTATTATCGATAACTAAATCGATAAACAACATTACTACATCTCTACAAGAAAATAGTAAAACTACTCAACAATAGAGGGCGCTTTTACAATAATGGAAAATTTTCTAGAACTAAGATTTTTTTTAAATTTGAATTGCAGACGAAATATAAATAATTCATAGAAAAACATTCCGAAGTTAGGTCCAGTCGTTTTACTATAACGAGATGTATGTACAGTAACACAAAGCGCAACATGGCATATTTCCTTAGAAAATGTTTATTCTTGGTGGACACAAATTACGTCCTGACGCGCAGACTAGACTGAGCGACTTTTAAACAAGTCGATAAAAGTATTGGCTTACGATTTTGTTCGTGATGTCCTGTCTATTGTAAATATAATTTTAATGTCTTTGCTTGTAGGTTTTGATTCCCTAGCATGTGACGGAAATTCGTCTAAGGTGTCGGTATAAACTGCTGTATCTTTTGATCGCTTTAACTTAGAAGTTTGATTCTTTCACTGCTTAAAGGGACAATAGACCTAGGTATTTGGTATAAATTTCAATTTGATACCTTTATTAGTTCGTGAGAAATAAGGTAGTAAGTTCCATTTTATTAAAATATGTTTATTATATTATATAACTGAAAAAATGTGATTTTCGCAATTTTTCCTATATTTGCATTATATGACAATTCTTCATGCCAAATTTCAAGATTCTGAGTTTACGGGAAGTATCCTGTAGGTATTCCTTTGCGAGTGTCGAAAATTTGTTGAAAATATCGACATATCGGCTGTATCTTTTGATTGGCTTGGCTTAGAAGTTTGATATTTTCACAGCATAAAGGGACAATAGATCTAGGTATTTGGTATAAATTTCAATTTGATAACTTTATTTGTTCGTGAGAAATAAGGTAGTAAGTTCCATTTTATTAAAATATGTTTATTATATTATATAACTGAAAAAATGTGATTTTCGCAATTTTTCCTATATTTGCATTATATGAGAATTCTTCACACCAAATTTCAAGTTTCTGAGTTTACGGGAAGTATCCTGTAGGTTTTGATTCCTTTGCGAGTGTCGAAAATTTGTTGAAAATATCGACATATCGGCTGTATCTTTTGATTGGCTTGGCTTAGAAGTTTGATATTTTCACAGCAGAAAGGGACAATAGACCTAGGTATTTGGTATAAATATCAATTTGATAACTTTATTCGTTCGTGAGAAATAAGGTAGTAAGTTCCATTTTATTAAAATATGTTTATTATATTATATAACTAAAAAAATGTGATTTTCGCAATTTTTCCTATATTTGCATTATATGACAATGCTTCATGCCAATTTTCAAGATTCTGAGTTTACGGGAAGTATCCTGTAGGTTTTGATTCCTTTGAGAGTGTCGAAAATTTGTTGAAAATATCGACATAATCGGCTGTATCTTTTGATTGGCTTGGCTTAGAAGTTTGATATTTTCACAGCTTAAAGGGACAATAGACCCGAGTATTTCATGTGAATTTCAGCTTGATACGTCCACGCGTTCTTGAGATAAAGGGTGGTGACAGACAGACAGACAGACGGACAACAAAGTGATCCTATAAGGGTTCCGTTTTTTCCTTTTGAGGTACGGAACCCTAAAAATGACACATTAACTTTTTTCGAAATACTTTTAATACGTTAAAAGGTTTTTTGATTCTAAGGTTTAATAATAAAATAATATTATTTGAATACTATAACCTTGTATGATACATTTTCATTTTATATTATACTAGCCGCCACCCGCGACTTCATTCGCGTGGAGTTAGTTATTTGAACATTTTATTTTAACCCCAAAATATACAGCATACAAGTTAAAAAATTGTTATGCTCCGCTCCTATTGGTCGCAGTGTGATTTATATAGCCTCCCTGGATTAATGGGTTATTCGAAGCAAAAAAATAAATTCAAATCGGACCAGTTGTTCCTGATATTAGCGCGTTCAAACAAATAAACAAACTCTTTAGCTATATACATTACAATCTTGTTCTTGTTCTTCAGCCTATAGATGTCTACTGCTGGACAAAGGCCTCCCCCAAGGCTTTTCTCGATGACCGGTCTTGTGCTGCCCGCATCCATTGGCTTCCCGCGCCCTTCACCAGGTCATCGGTCCACCTTGTTGGGGACCTTCACTCCAGAACCTTACTGCCCCATCGGCCATCGGTTCTACGAGCAATGTGCCCTGCCCACTGCCACTTAAGTTTAGCGACTCGAAGAGCTATGTCGGTGACTTTGGTTCTTCTGCGGATCTCCTCATTTCTCATTCGATCACGCAGAGAAACTCCGAGCATAGCTCTTTCCATTGCCCTTTGTGTGACTCCGAGCCTTCGTATGAGGCTCATTCAGTGACCACGTTTCAGTTCCGTAACTCATCACTGGCAACACACACTGGTCAAAGACTTTAGTCTTGAGACACTATGGTATCTTGGACGACGAGAAGATGTAGCGTAGCTTCCCGAATGCTGCCCAGCCGAGCTGGATTCGACGAGACACCTCTTTGTCGAAGTTGGACCTACCTAGTTGGACTATTTGTCCAGGTATACTTCGATATACTTCTTCTACGCTACACATATATAAACACACACTTTACATATATTAGTGTATGTATATTGTATATTAGAGCAGAAATATAAGTGCTAATGTAAATATACATAAGTGGTAGTGTGTACAATATGTTTATAATCCACATTAGCGGCCAATGTGTGAAACTTATCTATATGTACCAACCATCTTTGTTCCAACCATATCCGATGAATAAACGTCTTTGTCTTTGCACATAATCTTTATCTTTATGAGATAATTAAGCCGTTATAAGCCACCTCAGATAAACTGAGCAAGATTTACTCATGGCTTTGTATCAGATTTAGGTAACAATATTTTTATTTATTTATGTTTAAATCTGTGGGGTGGGATAAGAAAGCTTTTGTGTTTTTTCACAGGTTGTGAAGAGGGTAACTTTGGGATCAAGCCCTTTGTTAGCTAACCGGCTCGTACGATAAAGAAATCTTTTGTTACAACATTACTTTTCCGCGTAAGTTTCGATGACGTAATTAAATCGAGATTAAAAGTCCTATGAGTTATTTCCTGGTTATCAACTGTATGTTTAACTGTAGGCTTTCTTTAAATGAAGAGACAGCTGTGCTGCTGGGGAGTTTGTCGCGCCACTTCTTCTTCCCAGCGAAAGCACTAGGAAGTGGCGAAGGGCAGGCGTTTTGAGGGGACTGTCTTATAATACGTTCAAAAAGTGCTGATTCTCAGCTTAATTGGAATAAATGACTTTTAATTTTGATTATAATATGTGTAAAATTTCATCCAAGTCCGTTTAGTAGATTTTGTGTGAAAGCGAAACAAACAAACTCACTTTCATATTAATTATGATATTAGTAAGCATGAGTTATGATAAATTATAAACAAATAGATATGTGTACAATTATATAACGCTTTTTAATTTTCTTTAGGATGGGAAATCATCACATGACCAGTCCCGTTCTGGGCCGAACGGGAGAGTTGTCAGAATTTAACTAACTAAATCCCACCAGTGTTCGTTCACTTGCCTGTACGCCAGGGCCAAGATTTTTCTTTCGAACTACCCGCGGCTCTGGCAGATCATGTAACACTTTATGCACAAATCTATACTAATAAATAAAGCTAAAAAGTTTGTTTGTTTGAACAAACAAAAAAACAAAGCCATTAATCCAGGAAGCCTTTAGGCTATATAACATCACGCTTCGAACAATAGGAGCGGAGCATAACTAACTCCATGCGAACGAAGTCGCTGGCGGCCGCTAGTAAATAATAATTTAATAATCCATGCATACTAATATTATAAATGCGAAAGTAACTCTGTCTGTTACGCTTTCCCGGTTAAACCTCTCAACCGATTTTGATGAAATTTGGCACAGACAATCTTTAGACCCTGAGAAATGACATAGGCTACCTTTTATTGAAAAAAAAAATACATTCCCGAGGGAAATCTAAAAAGCGCGATATAACCGAAACGGTTGCGCTTTTATGGTGTATACAGCAATAATCGTCTGCCAATTTAATTTAAAACGTCTGATCGACCCCTGTAAAGTTGGCCCCGGTATGCATTGCAAAAGACCGGAAAACGATGGAAATTTTCAAGTTAAAAAACTAACGAACATGTGCTGGGTCAGGAACAAAAATCTATGTTAGCGCCTCATTATTGTTTTCAGCACCCTTGAAAGCAAGAGAAATAAACCTATAATGGAAAACTTGAATAGTTTCACAGCCGCCATCTTGGATTTTCATTTAGCTTCAACATTCTCGAAAATCATATTAACTACCTACTATCTCTCTCCCTCTCTAACAATGTCTAAAGTAAATAATAAAAAGTCGCATGGAACAACGCTTTTACGTTTCGTGATGGTTTTTACCAGTTTCCCATCAAGTTCCGATAAAGAACTTCGTTCAAAATGATTATCTATTTATTTGCTTTCTTGTATGGCCCCACTGCAGGGTAGGCGGCCCTCCTTTTGCTTTATCCACCCAAATTGAAGCTGACTCGATATGAATAAATAAAGAATATTGAAAAAAAGCGGCGAAGTATCTACGATTCGGAATCGCGCAAGAAGAATTACATAAATATATGTAGTGATATCTACAAAATTCCAAATGCAAAAAGAAAGAAAGAAAGAAAATACATCATACTGACGTCACACACATCCTACATCTCGCAAGTAAGATTTACAGTGCAACTAGCATCAACTGCTCGACATCAATGGTTAGGCCCGCCAGACCCAACACTCATCTGGTCGGTGGTTCCATAATTATAAAGTAGTGCTTGACCGTAATCCCACCTGGTGATAAGCAGTGACGCAATCGTTGATGGTAAAGCGCACTAGTTTATTAAGAGTCTATTCACTCTAACCTTGAAGACACTCAAATCGTGGTCCGACGAAAACACCGCCGCTCGCAAATTGACCCAGTCTCTCGATGTACGCGGTATAAAGGCGGAGGCGAAACGACCGGATCGTAGTGGTGTTAACAAGGTAAGGGTGGAAACTCATCGTACGATGGGTCGTCCGATGGTAGAACGGACTGATGCCCGATGGCGCCCGACGGGTTCTCGAGTGGTGACCACGCACCGGAAGACGCAGCATGGGTAGGTTCCCGACAAGATGGACCGACCACCTGGTAAAGGTTGTGGGAAACCGCTGAATGCGGGAGGCGTAGGACCGGTCATCGTGGAGATCTGTGAGGGTGGCCTACGTCTAGCAGTGGACGTCTTTCGGCTGAAATGATGATGAATGAATCATGAGCCTTACTGCTTTATAGATAAAGATGGAAATCTAATAAAGAAATCTGATATATTGTAATAGCTTGATATGCTGTCATGTGTACTTTGTAAACTTATATTTCACTACTTGGAAAACAAAATCCCGTGTACATGAACAGTTGAACACACACACACAATACACACCTGTGCACAACTGTGTTACATAACTGTGTTCGCAGTAAAAACAAAAATGGATCCCTTTCAGGTCGATTAATATATGCGCTGCCAATAACCAGTCAAGTACCAATACAACAGGCAAGTACCAATGTAACTTTTCTAAGTTATAATTATGTACTTTCTAAGTATATCTTGGACACTAATATGAGGCGTGGCCTGTGCTTGAGCGACACAAGCAGGATCTGCGTGCCACGAAAATGAATATGCTGCGGTGGATGTGTGGAGTTACGCGGAAAGACCGCATCAGGAACTCCCGCATCCGTGGCAGTCTTCGTGTCCGTGACATAGCAGACAAACTGCAGAAGGGTCGCCTACGGTGGTACGGTTACGTCTTACGAAAACCGGCATGTTACGTGGGTAGCAAATGTCTTGCCATGGCGCCTCCGCCGGCAAGACATTATTTATGTATATTTCCTCATTAGACTACTTTGAGAAGTAAGGCCAAAACAGACCTCTGAGTCTGTTTCACAGTTTCTTTTAAAATCCAGACTCCCAACATAATTATAGCCAGTGCCTATGAATAACACATACATCGATCGATCACTTTAATTCCCTCACCTACATAAAATTAATAGTGTTAAAGTAAATAAAACCTACCAAACATCAAGCATGATGCTTGTTTCATTAAACCATTTTAACTTGGTAAATAATTGGGGTCTCATATTACAGCGAACAGGTTTTTATTAATATCTCGTTATAACTTAATAAATGGGTTTTCGGAATAACGTTACGTGGCTTGTTGCAATAATACGAGTATACAGTTATTGATCATTTTGGTAATGAGTTTGAAGTGCTTTTACTGTATTGATAAGGGAGGCGAAACATTACATTGCAAATCATTTCTGTGCAGTGAAACGCTTGTTGAAGTAGTCCAGTATGACACTATCTTGTTGGATTTTTTGATACCTATAAGTAAATCAGATATTTAGGTAAAACAAAGAAGTCATCATCATCTTAGCGTTAATCCCAGTCGCATCCGCAGCTTTTCAGCTTTGGAGTCTGGGGTCCGCTTTTACCAATCTAACTGCTGATTTTTGCTAAACTTCGACATTTTCCGTGAAGCGACTGCCGTCTGACCTCCCCGACGCGAAGGCGATATCGAAGCATTGCAGTTAGATCAATTGTTAGACTTTTGAGGGCTTCAACAACCCATAACGCCTGCCACTAGATGTTCGTATGGCAACCGGGACCAACGGCTTAACGTGCTTTCCGAGGTACGACCAGACCAGTGCAAATATTCATATTCATGCATACAAATATTAGCACTGTGCGGGGATCGAACCCGCGCAACGGCAGCGCCACAGAGGCTGTCGAAGTAAAACAAAGAAGTATATTTCTCAGAATTCCTCTGATTTTACATCTCTGTCAATATAATATTGAACTTTAATCTCGTGATTATAAGGTTGCCAATGGGCACCTATGAAAGAACTATGGTACTGTACTGTCCAAACAGAATTTATAGATAACACTTACAAAAAAGTGATCATTATTTTTTTTTTATGAGGAACTATTAAAATAATTTAAATCTAATCAAAAGTCATTTATTTAAATTGGGCTGAGAATCAGCACTTTTTGAACATCAATATTACATAAGATAGTCCCCCCAAAACACCCGCCCTTCGCCACTTTCTATTGCTTTCGCTGGGAAGAAGAAGTGGTGGAAAAAACTCAGCAGCACAGCTGTCTGTTCATTAAAATAGACGCGACTTTATACAATGCTATGTATAGTAATAAACACAAGAAATGACAACAACAATGAAATTTTTTAGCGTATGCCAGCTAGTCACGCCAAAATTCCAGCAAAGCCAAAAAAAATATCAATAAAAACTTATTACCTAAATAAAATTCCAAGTTATAAAGGGCGTGACTGCTCACATATTTATGCATTCTAAAAAAAACAATCATCTGAACTCATAAACATTTCAATAAGCTAATTCAAGGGCAAGAACACAAATATTGTCTTGAGTTAATCAAAGTGACCTATAGCATAGCTATTTTTGTCATTTGAATTGGTAAGTTTATTTTAATTATTATACCGCAGCACACTGCTGGGAAACAGTGTATGTCATAAGGGAAAGGAACCCTCATGACATAATATGCGAGTTTTCCCCCACGTCCCCAAACTCTCATTTCCACATGCATGCTACCTTATGCCGTTAGCTAAGATGTGTACCAAGGACGTAGCCTCCCACAAATTGTCACAACTAATGGTCCCGTGTGGTTTGCATGCACAGCTACTTGTGACCAGCCCACGTAGAATATAACCAACCTCTTAAGTACATAAGGAAAACGTGCTCACATTAGATTTTGGTGTAGACGCAATCTCGTAGACCTAAACTATTAACCCTAGGTTGAACCGTCAACTTTCATTAATCATAAATCTATATTCGTCATGTAAGCGTCTATAATCAATTATGCATGTTTTTGAGTTTTTAATCTATACTATCTATACTAATTATATCTATAAAGCTGAAGAGTTTGTTTGTTTATTTGTTTGTTTGTTTGATTGCGCTAATCTCAGGAACTACTGGTCCGATTTGAAAAATTGTTTTTGCGTTGGATAGCCCATTAATCCAGGAAGGCCTTTAGGTTATATAACATCACCCTGCGAGCAATAAGACACGCGGGTGAAACCGCGCGGCGCTGCTAGTATTGAATATTGCCCAGCTATATAATTGCGTAACACATTATCAGTAGCAAAGGGTTTCATTTTGACAATTCAATAACAACATCTGTGCATTCTGTGCATTCGCTTTGTTTTCGGTCTTCGTAAGTATGACCATGTTTCTCACCTTCGCAAGGAACTCAAGTGGCTCCCAATCCGCCTTCGCAGGAATACTAGGATTTTATGTCTCCTCTTCAACATCTTACACAACCCGTCTTATCCTTCCTACCTGCGTGAGCGTTTTTCTTACGCGCGCTCTGGTGGGGCACTCTGTAGATCACACCTAAGATCCATCCTTAAATCTCATCCTCATAAAACGATTTACTATTCCTATTCCTTCTCTGTACATGCTGTAAGATTGTGGAATTCGCTCCCGCCTAACATTCGTGATTGAAACAGTATTTCTATATTTAAACGTCGATTAAAAGAGCATTACCTTTCCTCTATATTGTGGAGAATTTGTTTATTATTTGTATCTATTTATATATTTTAGTATTATGTATTTATTTAAGTAGGTATAGTTATTTAGTTCGTGTTTTCTTGTTTTGTAATATTGTTGTGTTTTTGGTTTTATGTTTAATATTATTACTTTAGGTATATTTAATATTATTACTTTTATTCTTATCATAGTCATATTCTATTTCCTTCTTGTTCTTACACACTATTGTCTACATTACTGTTTTACTTCTCCTTTCGCAGGTCTGTTGGAAGAAATTTCTTAAGAAATAAGCAGCACCTTTGTACTCAGATCTTAATTTTGTCGTATTTTTATGTATTTCATTGTGTGTACATAAATAATAAAATAAATAAACATTCATTGCGTTATTTACGTTGTTGAGCAGACGCATTTTGGATCATTATGGGGCTATGGAATAGCAATAAGCTTCGATATGATTCCAACTGATAGTAATAGTATGTTACGCAATTAGGGTGCTATACTATAGCTTCGTAGGTAGGTACTACTTCTTTTTTCTTCTGGACAAAGGCTCTCATTCCAAGGCTTTCATTCCATTGGGGCATTGCCATAATTCCCACACTTGGCAGGCGGGTTGCGGATCGCAGTAATTTGTTATTCCTCAGGAGAAGCGCTGCTGCCCGCTTCCCTAGTGAGTGTTCCATTAGTCGCCTCTTAAGACACCCACAGGAGGATATGGGTTGGTACTATTCTAAGCCCGGTACCACACGGCAAGGTACAACTACTATTTCATTAATTAGCAATACCCATAGCCGTTGTCTCTGGTTAAAAACCAATCAATCCCAACAGCCTGCCCATTTTAACATTGAAATGGCGGGAATTGGATACTACAACGATAACAAATCCCAGCTTAATTGTCAGTCGTCGTCTGAAAGTCTCCAAGTGAACGTCTTATTAAATAAGTTGCGTAGTGTGACAATAAAACCTAAGCTAATATGTTATTGTTCTATATTATAATATGTATTTCTGTATTTTGTGTACTTAAATATGAGAGTAGGTAAATTGCTTTTCCAAATTACTCGTGTTACATAATATCGGCTGCCGGCAGAAGTTACCCCCCACCAGACAAAGTCTTGCCGCCAAGCGATTCGTCGTGTTCCGGCATGATGTCTCGTGAAGCCGTACGGAGGACGGGTCGATGTCGATGATGCACCAAATGTTGCTGTGTCGAGAGATCTCCTTCTGGCCCAACATCATTGGTCGTGTTGTCTGGTTGATCACCTCGCTCAACTGCCGACATTCTTCGTATTCACTAAGTTTTTTAAGTGCTTCATAAACTAACGCGCTGTACCATCAACGATTGTATCACTGCTTACCATCAGGCGGGATTGCAGTCAAGTACAGTTTATTATTATAAAATTTCAATTTATTTATTTCTCTCTTCACAAGATTAGTTTAACAATATTATACTTATATTCCACCATTGGAAGAGACTGGTGCCTGAAGTAGGTTTTTGGATTATTATAAAAGAAAATGTTATGTTACGCAAGGCAAACCTAACGATTATAATGTCGTAAACTATTTATTTTATTTTAGTTTAAAACAAATGCTTAGGATATTACAACCCATTTTTTTCATTCTAAACACTACCGCAATTAATATGAAGTCAGCTATTAGTTTAAATGTCTAATAAACAATTTTATAAATTATTTTTTTACTTTAGGTAGGTACACAACAATCACAAAGAATACTTAGTTATTTAGAAGTACTTCTAACAGTAGTCTGACTTCCAGACTAGTAACAACCAAACATAATTTATAACAATATACACATTACAGGTGTTACTGAAGCCTTAGAAGTTGCCAAGTTGAGTTGTTAAGTCGAGTTGCTTTGCCGCAGACTAAATCTTAAATACTCGGAATTGATGAGAAGGACTTGTAAACAGAACTGGAAGTAGGACAGCGTTTAATAATACGTACCATTATTCTGATGGAAATCTTTTAATGTCAAGCAGATCCCTGTTTGTATTTTGGAGTAACCATTTATAATTTTGTTCCTTTTGCTTGTTATTATGTCATTGCTGAGTCTATTCTGAGACTTTTGACGTTATACTTTTAATCATAAATTGTGTACCTACAGCGTATCCATGATTTGATGTGCCGATAAAAGACTATTTTAAAACTATTAGCTTTAATATTAGGTGAAGAAAAAAAAACACTAAAACATCGTGGTGATTTTTAATCAGCCCCTTAATCGGCAAACACATTGTTGTCAAATGATTGCGACCAGTTGGGATCGTTCGGCCCGCCCATTGGTCCGTTCGGTCCAAACGATCCCAACTAGTCGCAATCATTTGACAAATTTATGTGATCGCCGATTAGGGGGCTGATTGCAATTTCGAAGTATAAAACCTTTGTAATCTACATAGACGCAATCTAAGCAACCATCATTGTCAAAGCTTAGTTCTTTTTTTTTTAAGTTGTCCCACGCTGGGAATTTCTCCTGTATCATGGGCGCGTTTACAAACATTAAAATTCGCATACATAAACAGCTAGACCCTAAGGAACTACTTGTAGGTTATAAAAATATTTGTTGAGTCCGGGAATCGAACCCGCAACACGCAACGCAGCAGTCAATAGGTTAACCAATTTTTTTTTGTTCCGGGGTGGAAAATCCTCAATGGATGTCCGCCGCCCTGGGCTGGGCGATGGGATCTGTCAGACTCCTACTGACTAAAAACCACCCCGGTGTCCCTCCGGTCGCGTGCGCGCGGACTTGCGGGAGTCCTTGATTCTGCCGCGGCCCCACTCTCTCGTGCCGGCCCGGTCTGCCCAGACTTCGCCTCCTGCCACTTAGCGCCTAGCACCCCAGCCACTTTCTTTGTAATTTTAAAGCTCAAGAACGGATTTACCTATCCAAACCAAATGTTAGGCTTTGTTCTGACTAAACCGTAGATGGTTTATGTGAAGTTTGGACAAAATCGGTTGATTGGTTCTTCATTAATCACATTTTTCAATAAAAATATGTTTTTGTTTGATTAAATGAATTTTATGGGCCAATTATTTTTTTTTTATTTCAATTTATACGTAGCGAAGCACGTATCTGGCCGCTAGTAATTTATACAAATAAAAAGTTATTGCGTGATTGCCACGATTTCATCTTATTTGAGTCAAGTAATCCGTGTATTAGCGATGTGCTTGAGTCCCAATTGAGACGTAACGTAATTATAATGAACAAAGCCTATGGCAGTCGCAGCCGTCTACCAAACTAGGCCACAACACTCTGTCCTCCGCCTTTCGTAATCAATTTTTCGTCAGTTCATTTGGTTGGGTCACACGCTACGCTTGCCAACACGTGATCACTTCAAACGACCAATCCCGTAATTAACAACGTTGAAAATGTAGGCGTAATCTCATCTCGGCCAGCATCATCAGCCTACATCAATAACTCGTCAAAAACGTTCTGAATTTGAAGGTGTCTTTGACAGACTGAGTCTATGATCGTTCTTCTTCTTAATCAGCCTATAGAAATACACTACTGGACAAATGCCTCCCTCAAGGTTTTCCATAGTGACCGGTCTTATGCTGCTCACATCCATCAGTTTCCCGCGACTTTAACCAGATCATCGGTCAACCTTGTTAGGAGCTTCACGCCGCATCTTCCGGTACTTAGCCCCACTCCAGAATCTGATCGTTCTACGTTCTTCCAGTTACGAGTTTAACCCCTCTAATAAGTGTCAAAAACCTGTAGTCAATACGTATTCACAGATTTTTAATATCGAAAAAAAACGGCTCTTTTTTTAAATTCATCCTTAGGCTCGTTGTAGTGTCTCGAGTAATTCGCTTAGTGAGCACATTTTTCCATCACTGACTGCTCGAGGTCTACAAAGGGATATAAAACGTGGACGCGTGTAAAATTCCTATTCCTTCTAGAACACAAATGCTACAATAACTTGCTTGTTACCTTATTTAAAATAGACCTTTAATTTTTCCTTTATTTACCTTCAGAACTATTTTATTTCACCAGCCAAACATGGCCAGTTACAATAGATACAGATAGTATAAAGTAGAATGAACAGAAAATGAGTTTAAAAAAACTTTGCCCATAGTAAAATCAACTGTTTATAATAAACATCACGACCCACTAAGCCGTCGTCGACAGCAGACATGGAATAACTTACCTACACGCACAGCTCTGGCTCGCTGTAAATAACACTTGATATTTTAATATATACTCGTTAAATATTCATTTTCCAGGGTTGGCGCATGAATAATTTTGTTACAAAAATTAGCCGTTGTAACAATCGGATTAAGTAATTACAATTGGTTTTGTTGTAAATGTTTGTGAGTCAATTTAGGAATAATAAATGATCTACACCATTTTGTTGATGGAATGTGTTTAATTGAATACAGAGAGAGAGAGAGAGAGAGAGAGAGAGAGTTGTTAAAAAATGGATCTGGACAAATTGCGTTTCGGAATGATGAATTCTGTACTCTCAAATCCTTACAATAAAGAGGCTTGTTTACTGTTTCAACTATTACCATCATAGTTAAGCTAATGGTGTATAAATAGTGCTTTTTAGGAATCCGTACTTAAAAGGTAAAACGGCACCCTATTCATGAGACTTCGTTGTACGTCTGTCCGTCTGTCACCAGGCTGTATCTCATGAACCGTAATAGCTAGACAATTGAAATTTTCAGAGATTATGTATTTCTATTGCCGCTATAACAACAAATACTAAAATAAAAAAGTAAAGTACTTGAGGGGGGCTCCCATACAACAAACGTGATTTTTTTGCCGTTTTTTGCTCCATCTTAACAATGGAAATAAATAGACGCTTGAAATGTTCATAGAATATTTGGTTATATATTAAAATTAAAAATAAATAATTAAATTTAAATAAAATAACTACTGAAAGGGGGCTCCCACACAACAAACGTGATTTTATTGTCATTTTTAAAGATAATGGTACGGAACCCTTCGTGCGCGAGTCAGACTCGCACTTGGTCAGTTTTTTTAACATTATAATGTAGTGCTTGACTGCGATTCAGATTGATGATAAGCAGTGATATAATCGTTGATGATAAAGCGCGCTAGTTTATTATAAGTTTATTCACTCTAGCCTTGAAGACGCTAAAATTGTAGTCCGACGGAAACACCGCCGCTGGTAAATTGTTTCAGTTCCTCGATGTAAGCGGTATAAAGTTGCTTCATCTGAAATATTCCTATTCGCTGTATCTGGTTAGTTTAGAAGCTGACCTCAACAGAGTAGGTAAAAGGTAAATTTTGATGATGATGATAATTTGTATCAATCCAATCATTTTGAATAGAAAAATACTTTTATCACATTCTTTAGTCATCGATCACTCTGAAACTAAAAAAAGTCAGCATATTAGTCACGGGCAAACAACTATTAGGCAACACTTTAACTTTAACGCAAAACTGGGCATGCGAGAGGCGGACGAGACGAAAGTGGGGCAATTTGGAGTTGGAAATCGGAATCCCAGAGGTCAGATGCTAATGGATTTCATGGAAAAGGAAGGACTCTTTGCGATGAATTCTTTTTTCAAGAAACCATTCCACCGCAAGTGGACCTGGATCAGCCCCGATGGTTAGACCAAAAACGAAATAGACTTCAAAATGTCAACGAGAAAGCAAGTGTTCAACGATGTCTCCGTGATCCATGCGGTTAAAACCGGGAGTGATCACCGTATTGTTAGAGGCATCTTGAACCTCAACATTAGGCTCGAACGCTCTCGACTTATGAAGTCTACGCTCCGTCCAGCGTCAACACAACTCCAAAACCCCGAGAGCTTTCAGATTGAACTACAAAACCGCTTCGAATGCCTCGGTGAATGCGTAGATGTGGACGACTACAACAACAGGTTTGTGGAAACTCTCCAAACGGAAGGGTCTAAGTTCTACAAAACCCTCCGTTCAAAATGACAGAAGAAGATCTCCGGTCCCACCCGCCGGCTAATGGAAGAAAGACTGGAGGTGATCTTAAAATCCCCTGATGACGCTTCGCGTATCAGATGCCTTAACAGACGAATCTTAAAGGCTCTGACTCACGATATACGCCAATTTAATACAAATTGTATTAAAGAAGCTACCGAGTGGAACAAAAGCTCCAAAGTGTTCGCACGAGAATTGTCTGTTGGACAAAGCCTACTTGCGAAGCTGAAGACTGGGCATGGTAGGATCGTCACTTCCAAGCCCGAGCTTTTGGGTGAGATTGAGAAATTCTACGGAGAGTTATACACATCAACACACGCACCTGTTGTAAGCCTGGCTAATGATCCTAGAGCCAGACTAACCCGACACTACACCGACGATATCCTGGACGTCAGCCTGTACGAGATTGGTATGGCCCTGAAACAGCTCAAGAACGATAAGGCGGCTGGAGATGATGGAATTACGGCTGAGCTTCTGAAAGCGGGTGGCAAACCGGTTCTTAAAGCGCTTCAGAAGCTATTTAATTCCGTCATTCTTAAAGGCGAAACGCCTAAGGCGTGGCACAGGAGCGTGGTGGTTTTATTTTTCAAAAGGTGACAACACCCTCCTGAAAAACTACAGACCGATATCCCTCCTGAGCCATGTCCACAAGCTGTTTTCTAGGGTCATCACGAATCGTCTCGCTCGCAGGTTCGACGACTTCCAGCCTCCCGAACAAGCAGGCTTCCGAAAAGGCTTTAGCACCATAGACCACATTCATACGCTGCGGCAAGTTATACAGAAGACCGAGGAGTATAACAAACCACTATGCTTGGCGTTTGTGGACTATGAGAAGGCCTTCGATTCGATTGAGACTTGGGCGGTGCTACAGTCTCTCCAGCGGTGCCAAATTGGCCATCGATACATTGAGGTGATAAAGTGTTTGTATAAAAACGCCACCATGTCAGTCCGTCTCCAGGATCAGGACTCGAAACCGATCCAACTGCAGCGTGGAGTGGGACAAGGAGATGTCATATCTCCTAAATTGTTCACTGCTGCGTTGGAAGATGTCTTCCAGCTCCTGGGCTGGAAAGGACTTGCCATCAACATCAACGGCGAGTACATCACTAATCTCCGTTTCGCAGATGATATCGTGGTCATGGCTGAGACCCTGGAAGACTTGGGCAAAATGCTCAATGACCTCAGCAGAGCTTCCCAACAAGTGGGTCTAAAGATGAACATGGATAAGACGAAGATCATGTCGAACTCTCATGTCGCACCCATTCCAATTGTAGTTGGTTGCTCTGCACTCGAAGTTGTTGACGAGTATATATACCTGGGACAAACAGTCCAACTAGGTAGGTCCAACTTCGAGAAAGAGGTGTCTCGGTGAATCCAGCTCGGTTGGGCAGCGTTCGGGAAGCTACGCTACATCTTCTCGTCGTCCAAGATACCACAGTGTCTCAAGACTAAAGTCTTCGACGAGTGTGTGTTGCCAGTGATGACTTACGGAACTGAAACGTGGTCGCTCACAATGGGCCTCATACGAAGGCTCAGAGTCACACAAAGGGCAATGAAAAGAGCTATGCTAGGAGTTTCTCTGCGTGATCGAATCAGAATTGAGGAGATCCGCAGAAGAACCAAAGTCACCGACATACTGCTCGTAGAACCGATGGCCGATGGGGCAGTAAGGTTCTGGAGTGGCGGCCACGTACTGGAAGACGCAGCGTAGGGCGGTCACCAACAAGGTGGGCCGATGACCTGGTGAAGGTCGCAGGAAGCCGATGGATGCGGGCAGCACAAGACCGGTCAGCGTGGAAAGCCTTGGGGGAGGCCTTTGTCCAGCAGTGGACATCTATAGGCTGAGGAAGAAACAACTATCGATTTACAGACAAAAAAAGAACAACGAGCACAAATAAAAATACAATAGCTGAAAGCTTCGCATCACCAACCCTACAGAGACATGCAAATTAAGACCCCCGTGTTTGCGTTTTAATACGGTCCGATGATCAATAACCTTCAGTGCTCCCGAGCTCTGAAAAAGTTGAAATTAAAAGCTCCCGTAAAAAGTCCACGTTTCCATTGTCCCAATGTAAATGATACAGAATCGTACATATTTATTGAAAACATTTTATGTGAATATTGATGAAGCCTCTTTTAGAGGTTTTTTTTTCAGTTTATTCTTGTTTTTTTTTTATTCAGTGAATAGGGTTAACTGGTACGGATATGAGGTGATTAATCAAATAATCTTTTCATGTTATTTGATGATTTTTACTTAAACAAGGCAAAAGGTAGATAAGGATCGTAGATGATATTTTGGTACCTACTTGCTGCCTACCCCCATTGGAGGAAAGACTGAGTTCGTATTTATTCTATACTAGCGGCCGCCAGCGAAATCGTTCGCGTGGAGTTAGTTATGCTCCGTTCCTGTTGGTCGCAGCGTGATGTTATATAGCCTAAAGCCTTCCTGGATTGATGGGCTATCCAACGCAGAAAGAATTTTTCGGATCAGTAGTTCCCGAGATTAGCGCGTTCAAACAAACAAACAAACTCTTCATCTTTATATAGTATGTTAAATAACAGAGGGCGTTCCCTTAAACTAGTTAATATATATCATTAATAGATTAAAATAAAAATATCAGCATAGAAAAATAAGCATATAATAATCCGAATAAAAAGAAATTATAATTGAAAATAAATTTGAAACCTCCTGTTTTAAATCAAAATAGTAGCGCGGAATAGTATCTACCTAATGTTGCATTGCCCAACACACATCAACCAACACACATCAATCAATTAGATCTTAGATCGCCGCCGCATACGCGGCTCGTCATTCATAAATAAATTGCGACGTTGCCGTCTTTCATGTTCGCGTGTACAGTGTGTTTCTTTTACATGTCAATTTAAAATTTTTATTGAATATTTTCATATTGAAAAAATTTTAAAACATTTTGTTTTCGAATGGAAATATTTTGTTTAGCATGTATGTATGCTATACTATTTCGGGTTAACGGGAACGCCCTGTGTTAGTTAACATACTGTATATTAGTACAGATAAAAAGTTCGCACTCGATACAGACAAAAAGTTCGTTCGGATAAACGCTGAGATGATGATGATAAAAAGTTCGCACAAAAAGCTACATAGGCGGACTAGTCAACCAAGGGTCGTAAACAGATTAGATGCCAAGTGCTTGGATGAGAAAATTAATAAACAAAAAAAAAACTTAAATTTAGTTACACAAATAAATAAATAGATTATATGAGCATGCACACTATTACCACAATCATCAACATCATCATTTCAGCCGAAAGACATCCACTGTTGGACATAGGCCTCCCCCAAGTATCTCCACGAAGACCGGTCCTGCGCCTTCCGCATCCAGGGGTTTCCCGCGACTTTCACCAGGTCGTTGGTCCAACTTGTCGGGGGCCTACCCACGCTGCGTCTGTCGCCACACGAGGACCCGTCGTCGGCCCCATCGGACATTGGTCCTACAGGCAATGTGCCCGGCTCACTGCCACTTTAGTGTTGCAATTCTTCGGGCTATGTCGGTTAAGTCATCGCTGGCAACACACACTGGTCGAAGACTTTTGTCTTGAGACACTGCGGTACCATATGTATGTATTTTTTATATAATTTTCAAATTCAAACCTAGGAATGAACTTGTACTAAAAATTGGTCTAACTGCAATGCTTCGACATCGCCTTCGGGTTGTGGAGGTCAGACGGCAGTCGCTTCACGGAAAATATCGAAGTTTAGCCAAAATCAGCAATTACACTGGTAAAGCGGACCCCAGAATCTAAAGCTGAAAAGCTTCGGATGCGACTGGGATTAAAGCTAAGATGATGATGATAGTACAGTACTTTATTTTAGAGACGGTGTTTTTTTTTTTTATAATTATAAACTAATGCTTGACCGCAATCCCGCCTGATGATAAGCAGTGATGCTATCATTGATGGTGCGAAGCGGAAGTGGAAGCGCGCTAGTTTATTAAGCCTATTCACTTAAAAAACTTAGTGAATAGGAGGGAAGACTGCAGTTGAGCGGGGTGATGTTAAACCTAAGAACATAATTATCGTTACTGCGCCAGAGGGAGATTTATCTGGAGACCTTCCACGACCAAACTCCCGACACAATAACATTAGGCGCTTCGTACCCTATACGGCACTTCGTACGCAAATGCTAAGACCCGTCCTCCGTACGGCTTCACCAGACATCATCCCGGAACACGACGAATCGCTTGGCGGCAAGACTTTGTCTAGTGGGTGGTAACTTTTGCCGGCAGCCGACGTTATTGCCTACCACCGAGAAAAATGGTTTATCAAAGTTATCTGATAAAATGGTTTTGAAGCATGACCCGATAAAACTCGTTTCGTTACTACACTGACTGATTAATTTCGCATTTATAATAAATGCAGAAAAGAGAGAAGAAACATATAAAAAAGTTGATTCATGTGAAAGTTCACTTGATTCTTCTATACCGCTTACTTCAAAGGACTGGAACAATTTGCCAGCGGCGGTGTTTCCGCCTGACTACACTTTAAGTGTCTTCAACGGAAGTAGAGTGAATAGGCTCTTAATAAACTAGTTCGCTTTACCGTCAACGATTGCATCACTGCGTACCATCAAACGGGATTACGGTCAAGCACTAGATTATAATTATGAAAAAAAAATGCCTGAAACAATCTTTTCTAATTATTATAATTTAAGTATCTTCTATGCTAGAGGGAATAGACCTATAATAATAATTAAATAGTTCGCTTTACCATCAACGATTGCATCACTGCTTACCATAAGGCAAGATCGCAAAAGTTTGTAACGTAAAAAAAGAAAAGCTTCTCATTTTATAATTATTATTTAGCCATGAACCGCTCAAGCTTTAACTCAACGAATTTCACCAAAATAAAGTTTAGTTGATTTCCCATTCAAACAGACAAACACTTGTACATTTAATTTATTAGTCACGTTTAAACTGATGTAATTGTTACCATACCATGTCAGTTAAACAAATCAAAATACCATCTCTTTACCGCACCGACCGCCTACCATTAGCAGCACCCGTAATCAGGGTTCGTTGGGCGTAAATAGAGAACCGCACAAATACGCACAGAACCCCCTGCAAATGATGTGGTCGCCGGCCGCACGCCCGCAAATTTGAATTCGTTACTGATTTTCTGCTCATTGCAATATTCATTAGAGGTGTTCATAATTTGCTGATTAATTTTGAGGTTATAAACGTAAGGTAGACCTAGTTACCCAGTAACTGGGTTGTTGAGGTCAGATAGGCAATCGCTCCATGTAAAATACTGGTATTCAGCCGGATCCGGTTGGACTAGAAGCTGACCCAATTTAGTTGATAAAAGCTATGCAGGTTATTATAAAAACATCCAGTGAAAAAAGCCTTTGCTATCTTCTTCTTCTTCAGCCTATATAGGTCCACTGGTGGACAAAGGCCTCCCCCAAAGCTTCCCACGTGTACCGGTCTTTTGCTACCCACATCCGTCACCTTCCCGAGATATTCACCAGGTCATCGGTCCACCTTGTTGGGGGCCTCCCTACGCTGCATCTTCCGGTACGTGGCCGCCAATACAGAACCTTACTGCCCCATTGGCCATCGGTTCTACGAGCAATGTAGCCCTCCCACTGCCACTTAATTTTAGCTATTCGAAGACCTTTGTCGGTGACTTTGGTTCTTCTGCGGATCTCCTCATTTCTGATTCGATCGCACAGAGAAACTCCAAGCATAGCTCTTTCTATCGCCATTTGTGTGACTCTGAGCCTTCGTATGAGGCCCATTTTGAGCAACCACGTTTAAAGCAACAGAGGATTGTTTAAGATCCCTAACATATGAAATAACAGAAAACATTCAGATTAAGGTGCTGGCTTCTGTACAAAAAATTATTGATACTGTGAATGTAAGCAGGAGATACCTGCAGTGGGATTCTATAACTATCTCGCCATATGTACATTCAGTGGTGAAGAGACCATGGGAACTAGTCACCTAAATTAAAGGGACATATTTTGGTATGTAAGAAGAGTCACCCATCCATGGACCAATAAAACTATTCATGCTGCTGGTATAGCGCTCAGTTCATCTAACTTTTTACGATGACATTTCAAAGAATGCACCGACTAGAACAGTCGTGGCCCATGCATACATACATACACATCATCATCACCATTTCAGTCGGAAGACGTCCACTGCTGGACATAGGTCTCCCCTAAAGATCTCGACGTCGACTAGTCCTGCGCCTCCCGCATCCAGCGGTTTCCCGCGACCTTCACCAGGTCGTCGGTCCACCTTGTCGGGGGTTACCCACGCTGCGTCTTTCGGTGCGTGGTCGCCACTCGAGAACCCGTCAGCCCCATCGGGCATCGGTCCTACGGGTAATGTTCCCGGCCCACTGACACTTAAGTGTTGCAATTCTTCGGGCTATGTCGGTTACTCTCGTTCTTCTGCGGATCTTCTCATATACGCATACACATATTATTACTTACTGAAACTGTCACAAGTTATATATGACACAATATTTATTTATATTTGTGGAGGCATGAGGAACAGGGAGTAAAGTTCACTCATCCTCCATAGAAAAGGAAGGATCCTCCGAACAGACGGGTGTTATGTCTGGCGGGACTTGCCCAATGCGTGAAATTGGGAAGTTGTATATATGCTAGTTGCTCGGTAAACTCTGCTTGCGAGATGTAGAATTCGTGTGACGTCAGTATGACGCGTTGTTGATTGGTGGCGTTTGTAGGTAGGTGTAGTACCGCTACATGTTCATAGCGTGAAAAAAAATTCCAAAACATTTAATAAAAAATTAAAAAGTCGCGTGTCGGCTTTTTAAAACAATTATGTTCTCTAATATAGGTATATACCTTAAGATAGAGAACTCAGTCCGATGAATCAATAGCTCTTACTGCATAATTAATATGGGAATTAATTAATAGGAGATCTCAACTAGAGATACCACTTAGGATGTATTATATATTGGGAAGACGACATTTACGTAAGTAACTACTACCCACAGGACGGATAAGTACCAATATAATAATATTTATATATAATATAATAAGTATTTAGGATAGATAGAAAGTCTGGTGTACCAATGTACGCTGCACTTGATTCTTGATGTTATTTATTGTTTTCTGCAAACCCAAACTCTTAAGTAATTATTTCACACTAAAGAACTGTTGGAACTTTTGTATTGAAAAGATCAGGGGTTTATCAAATCATATTATTCTCACTAATTAATGAGCAAAAGATAAAGATGTTACCCATATTTATACTTTTTAGGCATTTCACACTAGGTACCTATTTTCTACAGTATGCATTTACCCATTAAATAAATCCTTTTAATTCAACTATAGGGATATTACAACAAATAAAAATAAAATCTAAAATAAAACTAACACCTAAGAAAATCTGCAAATTGAATATATTAATTTTGCTTTTCACAAACACACAAAGATGAGATAAATACAAATCATAAAGTAAAAAAAAAAGATAATGTCAAATAATAATAAGCAAGTCAATTTCAAACAAAAACGTAATTATTAATCGGAAATTAATATATAAAATACAAATTAAAGTAAAATTTCGAGACTTTTTTTTATAAAAATATTAACAAAAATTATATGACATGATTCCGACATCACTGTTCCATCATCAGACCACCCTTCGTACGGCAAGTACGAACCCCTTACGTTGTTGACAACACTACGATCTGAACGAAGCGCTTCACCTCGTCTTTTACACCGATTACATCGTGGCGCTGGAACAATGTGCCTGCGGCGGTCTTGCCGTATGATAACAATTTAAGTGTCTTCAAGGCTAGAGTGAATACTTAATAAATTATTGCGCTTTACCATCAACGATATCATATTGCTCATTATCTTGTTCTAGCCTCACCTCTTTTCTGTTTTCTTCTCCTCAGTAATTAATACATATAATTTACTAGCTGTGCCCGCGACTTCGTCCGTGTGGAATGAAATAATAAAAGAATTAGTTCATTTATTATTTTTGTTTTTGACATTTTTATTTTAATTATAAATACCGAAGTCCTGCGACGAGCCAATGTTGGTGGCATTGAGGCTTATTTAATGCATCGACAGCTTCGGTGTTGTGGACACGTATCACGTATGGCGGACGAAAGAGTGGCGAAGCGCATCTTCTTCTCTGAGCTGGAGGAGGGCAAGCGAAAGCCTGGCGGACAACTCCTCCGGTTCTAGGATGTCTTAAAACGACACATGAAAAGATGCAATATAGAATCCTCTCTCAGAATGGTGTACGGACAAATACGCGAGTTTGAGGAGCAGCGCAAAGCTGGCCTCGTTGCCAAACGCGACCAATTAAAGGTCCGCCCACCTGCTGCCATCACATACAACTACGTCGACGGCGTGCTTACGTGCCCTCAGTGTGCACGAAGTTTCGCCGCCAAGATAGGCTACATGTTGATATAAATCAATATAATACGCTAGCAACATTGTTTAATCTGTGGTATGTATGTAGTCTGTGTCAGTACCTAAGCTAAGTGATATGTGTAAAGATAGTAATAAAACTGCAAGTTAAAATAAATACTTCTTCGTTTTTATTAATAACCGTACAGGTTATGGGCCCAGCGCCAGAATCCTGGAAATTAAAAAGGGAAGAAGGAAAAATTCAATCGACGGCGTCGACGCGGTTGTATACACCGGTTTTTGAGGTTAGGCCCACGCGACGCGGGTTCGGGACGAAAAATACTTGTATCACAAGGACGGGACGAGCAGGAAGGAAAATAAGTACACAATGGAAGAAAATAAGACCTTTGGTACACACATCAAACTAGAAGGTGCATCGAATTGGAATGTTTGGAAATTCCAGTCAGTGATTATGCTGCGAAGTCAGGATTTGCTTGACGTGGTTCAAGGTATCAAACTAAAGCCGGAAGAAGCGACTCAAAAGGCACTATGGGAAAGGCTGGACGCAAAAGCTCAAACGTGGCTGGTGACAAGAATGTCAGAAAGTGCAATGATCCACATTTTAACATGTTCTACGTCAGCGGAAATGTGGAGAAAACTAACGAGTATCTACGAACAAACATCGGAAACGAGCATTCATATCGTTCAACAAAGATTCTTTCAATATAAATATAAAGATGGCACACCCATGTCCACATTTCTATCTAAAATTGAAGAATTAAAGAATCAATTAAAGCAAATGGGAGAAAGCATTTCCGAGAAATTCGTCATTACAAAAGTGTTGATGTCACTTCCAGCCGATTACAAGCACTTTGTCTCCGCTTGGGAATCTGCGCCGGAGGAGAAACAAACTTATGAAAACCTCGTTGCTCGGCTTTTAATAGAAGAGGAACGTCTTAAGGATAAAGAGGACGTGTCTCAGCAATCAGGGACGTCAGCGGCGGCGTTTGTTGCAAAGAAACTAGGAAAGAAAAACGTTAAATGCTACAAGTGCAATAAACTTGGACATTTCCAGAGTGAGTGTAATAGTAATCACACAAACTTTAACAACTCTAAAAGTGATGAGAGGTCAGTGAAAAAATGTTATTATTGCAAAAAGGTGGGTCATTTAAAAAGTGAGTGTTGGTTCAAGAAAAATAAAGAAAAGGACAGTAATAACGCAAGTAATGCATTCGTGATTTCAAGTGGACATTTTCAAAAATCGCAGTGGTTAGTTGACTCTGGTGCGAGTCAGCATATGTGTCACGATCGCAACCTTTTCACGACATACTTCCCATTGTCAAATAAATCAGTGATCGTCGGTAACGGGAATTCGATTAGTGCACACGGTCGCGGAAAGGTGGCGCTGCAAGTACATGACGGAAAGCAATGGATAGACACTACTATAGATAATGTACTGTTTGTGCCGGAACTAAAGACAAACTTGTTTTCTGTCAATTGCGTGACAGATAGAGGTTATGTTATGATCACAAATGATAACTTGTGCAAATTCATTAAACAGAACAAAGTATGCGCGATAGCTAATCGTATCGGCGATATGTATTTTTTGGATGTTCGTTACAAGTGCGAAGGAGCAAATGTGGCTCAAGTGCAATCAAGTCTCAAAGACTGGCATGAAAGACTAGCTCACCAAAATTTGAAACACGTGAAGGCCGTACTGTGTAACAACAACATTTCTGTGAAAGACAATAGTGAATCAAAATGCGAGAGCTGTCTGCAAGGAAAAATAAGTCGTTTGCCCTTCCGTATAAGTGAAACAAAAACAACTAGGCCATGTGAACTTATACATGCTGACGCATGTGGACCCATGGAGGTGCCGTCTATAGGAGGTTCCCGATACTTTGTTATTATGAAGGATGACTACTCTAATTATAGATCCGTGTATTTTGTTAAAGGAAAGGACGAAGTAAAGAACTGTATCAAAAACTTCATAAATAAAGCAGAAAATACAACTAAAAATAAAATACACTATTTTCGAAGTGACAATGGATTGGAATTTGTTAACAGGGAAGTGCAGGAACTGTTCACTGAACGTGGTATTATACACCAAACCACAGTTCCATATACTCCCGAACAAAATGGAAAATCAGAACGGGAAAATAGAACTCTGGTCGAGGCTGCAAGAACCATGTTATGTGCAAAAGGTTTACCAAAGAAATTATGGGCAGAGGCTGTGCAAACAGCGGCATACGTATTAAACAGGACCAGTAAAAGTAATGAACTAGGAAGAACACCATTTGAGGTATGGACTAACAAGCGTTTTGATATAAATTACTTGAAAATATTTGGAACCCCTGTATTTGTCCATATTCCAAAAGACAAAAGAAGGAAGTGGGATGCTAAAGGAGAGAAAGGAATTATGGTGGGTTACGGAGAAGATGTTAAGGGTTACAGGATATTTTTTGAAAAGAAAAACAGTGTGGAAATAAAGAGAGACATAGTTTTCCTGGAAGAACCTAAAATGAAGACAGAGCAGTTGGTGCTATTAGAACATGACTCGGATATACTCAAAGGGACTGTTGAGGATCAAGCATCCAAAGAACAGAAACTTGGAAAGGAAAATACACAGTCAAAAAGTGTAGAAGAGGTGGAATCCAGTGAGGGTGAACAGCAGTCTACGCAGTTAGAAGAAACTGTAGATATATCTACAGGCAGTGACGGAAGTGAGTATGTTCCAAGATTTAGTGATGAGAGCTCTTATGATGAAGAAGATGAAACACCACAACGCCCAAGAAGTACCCGGCTCAGGAAACAAACCTCATTCTATACTTGTAATTATGTTTCTACTGATGAAAACGAGCCGAAAACATATCAAGAAGCCATGCAAAGGCAAGATGCTATGAAATGGCAAGAAGCCATAGAGAAAGAGCTGCTCACTTTGAATGAAAACAAAACGTGGGACTTTTGTGAAAAACCAGTGAGTGAAAAGACAATAAGTAGTAAGTGGGTGTTTAAAATTAAGAACTGTAATGGTAGTAGTCAATATAAAGCTAGACTTGTGGCTAGAGGTTTTGAACAAAATGATTTGTTAGACTCATATGAGATTTATGCTCCAGTAGCTAATCTGGTTACCTTTAGATTATTTGTGTCAATTGCCACCAAGTTAAATTTACCCATCTATCAAATGGATGTCACAGGAGCATTTTTATATGGTAGTATTGATGAAATTGTTTATTTACAACTACCCGAGGGTGCCTATAGCGGGGATAACAATATTGTTAAACTAAACAAGTCATTGTATGGATTGAAAAAGTCACCCAAGTACTGGAATGACAAGTTCAACTCAGTGATAATGAGGCAAGGTTTTATAAGATCCCAAAGTGATACTTGTTTATATACAAAAAATAGCAATAGTGGCAATACCTATGTGTTACTGTATGTTGATGACCTATTGATTTGTAGTAACAATGAAAATGAAATATCTGACTTAAAATTATTGTTAAACTCTGAATTTAAAATGAAAGACTTGGGATTAGTGTCAAACTTTCTAGGCATACAGGTGGAACAGGATTTAAAAAATAAAGTTACTAAATTGAGTCAAAAACAATACTTAGAATCTTTATTACACAAATTTGAAATGTATAATTGTAAAACTAAAGCCACCCCTATGGATTTTAATTTTAATGTCAAAATATTAGATGAAAATTGTAACTCTGTGATTGATAAAGATATTGAAAATAAATGTAGGAAAATCATTGGCACATTGTCCTATGCAGCATTAGGAACGAGGCCAGACATCTGTGTAGCAGTGTCCATTCTAAGTAGATATCAAAATAAAGCAAACAACATGTTATTAACAGCTTTAAAAAGAGTTCTGAGATATATTAAAAGTACTATCAATTATTGTTTGACATATAAGTGTAATAATGATATGTTGGTTGGCTATTGTGATGCTAATTGGGGGGGAGATTTAAAAAATAGAAGGTCTACAACTGGTTATTGCTTTGTGTATGCAAATTGTTTGATATCCTGGTGTTCAAAAAGGCAAGCTAGTGTTAGTCTGTCTTCTACAGAATCCGAATATATAGCAATCAGTATGGCGGCAGCTGATGCATGTTGGCTTATAAATTTATTATATGATTTTAAAATAGAAAACGTCTGCCCTGTAGTAATGTACAGTGATAATCAGAGTGCCATTAGAGTTGCTAATACTGATTGTGTTAAGCGTCTTAAACACATAGATATAAGGTTCCATTATATTAAAGAATTAATTAAACGGGGTAAATTAGTTTTAAAATATATTAAAACAGAAGACCAGCTTGCAGACATGTACACTAAAGCGCTAAATAAAAATCTGCTATTAAAATTCATAAATATGTGTAACATGTTAGGTTAGAAGTTAAAGATTTTGTTGCATTTGTATTAGTAAGTATAAGTTGTTTAAAGTGTACCTATGTATTATATTGAGGGGGGGGTGTTGATATAAATCAATATAATACGCTAGCAACATTGTTTAATCTGTGGTATGTATGTAGTCTGTGTCAGTACCTAAGCTAAGTGATATGTGTAAAGATAGTAATAAAACTGCAAGTTAAAATAAATACTTCTTCGTTTTTATTAATAACCGTACACTACATAAGCCATCTTCGGGCGCACGAGCGCCTAATCATCGGCTGGGAGTCGAAGTGGTCGCCGTGGCCGAAATCGGTCGGGAACACCATCATCATCATTTTAATTATCATTTAATTACAGTTTTTTTTTTATTGGCCGTATTGAAAAATTTCTCTATTATATATTTGGTGTATGATTTTCTTGGGCTAAAACAACAACACTATTGGCATTCCTCGATGGAATCGAAAATTCATTCGTTTATAGGGACCGACACTCTATTCCCTGATATCACTCCATCAGCAACCAGTGTTGAAGCACTAGAAAGTTTCGAAGGCCGTGCGTTTCGGGGAACTGTCTTATGTAATTTTGTCGTCCAAAAAGCGCTGATTCTCAGCCTAATTTGAATAAATAACTTTTAATTTTGAGTTCCTGCACTCTTATCGTCCGCGCTTCTCGGAATATCAACAGACATTTCGCCGTCACATTCTTCAATGCCCCAACCCTAGGCTACACCACTGACACTTAAGAATCAGCGAAAGCGGGCATCATTATCGCCCTGGGCTCTTACAAATCATATCGTCAGGAACTATGGGCCTTTAAATAAGTAGAAAAGTCCAGTAGAAAAATCAACTTGAGATTTTCCCGAATATGATGGCATCAACTTTTAGTGTTACTGGTTGCAGCTGATTACCAGTGTTGTTCATGTAGCGACTCTCCTCTAATATGCTAATGGCAGTAATGACTGATCTTTGCGTTATGCACGTGAGCGGGTGCTACTTATGGTTAGGGTTGCCATACGTCCGGAACTTTCCGGACATGTCCAGTATTATGGTGCTGTGTCCGGAATGCGGGGGAAATCCTAAGCCAGGAATTTCTATAATTTATGTAAAAACCTAAATAAAAACCTTAATAAATCATATATTTTTATTTGCTATATTTAGTGCTGCGGAGCAGAGCGAAGGGCGCTGGCCCCTCCTTACCCTTCTCCGCTCGTGTTAATCGTTCATCGTTCACAATCATAGTCAAGTCATACATACATGCACTATTTTATTGCGAAGATATCCGGAAATTTCATCTGATGTTTGGAATTTCGATTTTTCGATCTGGGTACCCTACTTGTGGTGAATGTCTTGCTGACCATGGTTCTTTTTTATTGTTATCAGTAATTACAATATTTTTTTGGTTTACGTCAAAAGTCTTAGTTTAATTTGTGACGTCAAATTCGGGTGCGCCTTTTATGCCTGGAGGCTCTTAGTGACTCTTATTTAACATTGAGTTCTGTTTACAATTTTATTTCTTCTTCCCAGGTCAAGCAGTAGGTAGCGGTGTAGAATGGGCATTTTAGGGGACTGTATTACGTATTTTTGACGTTCAAAAAGTGTCAATTCTCAGCCTAGTATGACTAAATTGACTTTTATCTGACTTTTGAACAGAGAAATCCTTAGAACTAAATGAAAAAAACGAAATTAACATTGCGTGCATCACTAATCGCGGGTAAATAAGAATAACTTACCTTAGCTTTTAGGGTAGCAGCCCTCAGGGATGACCCTAGTTAAGTTCTCGTTAGCCACTAATGAGTCCAATAGATCTTGATTAGCTTCGGCCTTTAGTAATTTTGCTTTCGGCTTAGTAATGGGCGCTTATTTAGTTTGTTGATATAATTTAGTTTGGGTCACACTAAAATATGTATATTTTGGGATGCTTTAAATTGAGGTCTAAATAACACCTAAACTGATTCTAGTGTTCTGTATAAAATGGTTTTTGAAATTGGTTTGGAATGGACTTTTAACATAGCTTATCTCTATTCTTATCTATATTTGAAATAACATCGAATGGGCGTTTTTTAACGATTAAAGGATAATTAGTTTCAAAATGTATTGTACGGACAACAGCAGGTCAGGCAGTTATCTGAAACAGTATAATGTTTCCAATCAATCTTGAGTCTTAATTCTTTAACGATAAAGTTGAAAATGTAATTACGAAATTTGAAAGATTGTAGTAGTTTAATGTACTATCACGTACATCTATGCATATTTCGTAAATAATTGAAATGTTTGCATGCCGAATGGTAAAATTTGGGTGAGCATTCATAATTTTAGTTTTTGTAACAATTATAGACTAGTGCTTACCATCAGGTGGGATTGCGGTCAAGCTTTAGTTCTATCAAATCAAACTTTCTTTTAAAAAAAGTAAATTTATTTTAAATGAAATGGTATAGGTATAAAATAAAAAGTCTTCTAGATTATTATATTCTATGTGAGTTATGAAAAGTTTTATATAGTTTTATCCATACTAATATCATAAATGCGAAAGTAACTTTGTCTGTCTGTCTGTTACGCTTTCTCGCTTAAACCTCTCAACCAATTTTGATGAAATTTGGCACCGATAATCTTTAGACCCTTAGAAAGGACATAGGCTACCTTTTATTGAAATAAAAAATGATATTCCCGAGAGAAATCTAAAATGCGCGATATAACCGAATTTCACGCGGGTGAGGCCGCGGGCGGAAAGCTAGTTTACTATAAATTAACAAGTCATTATTGTTCAACTGTTTTATTTATTACTAGGTAATGTTAATTATCTCTGCTTAAAATTTCACTTAGTACTTTAGTCAAAACAGTTTCTTTCCTTGAATTTTCCAGCGAATTCAATTACTTGTAATGAAAATTTCAAACAAACGACCTTTAGGACTTACATTTAAAAGATAATTATTCGAGAAATTCCTCTATAGTGTCTTCAATCTCCACAACAAAATGAAAGCTACCTTCAACAGATTTGTGTAAATTAGAACGGGACGCCCAACCAAAACTGTTCACTTGTCAAAAATAACCACTGCTGTGTTACAACTCTAACTCGCTACCAAAAGAGGCTGAATAATGGAAATGACAGAACATTATCTTTCTGCTAAAGTGATGTCACTACATTAGATTAGGAATTACTATGAGAAGAAACATTCGTTACTTCGTGCAACTGTCAGGCCTAACTGAGATAACTTTGAAACTTTGCTTTGTTTTCGTGATAGGATTGAAAAGGGACACGTTTTGAGGATTGGGTCATACAATGTGATACTGAGTTGTGTTCATGAAAAAGAGACACGATTTTGGTGTTGATTTTAATAGGAAAGCTTTATTTAACGGCACGTGGTTAAGCAATTGATTTTTTGAATGAGCAGCGTTTTGTGTGCGGGTTCAATAGGCATGATGACAGGGTTAAAAAATAGTGATTCTAATTAGTCCGTCTTTTAGATAAGCATAAAATAATGGACACGTATTTTTTGTTTTAACAAAATAATAAGAATTGAATGAGATATAACGCATTAAAGTTCAGGAGCGGGAGCTTATGACGTCACGTTTGAGTAAATTTTTTACCCAGAAGTGACGTCACCCAAAAGAAAAAATACGTGTCCAATATTTTTGGCTAATCTAAAAGACGGATTAATTACTTTTTTTAGTCACTATGCCTATTCCCGAAGGGAACAAATAATTTTATAACCTACATATTGTAGTTGCTCCGGGTCTGGCTGTTTGATCATCGTCGGTCGGATGTGTATATGTATTTATATGTTTGTAAACACACCCACGATGCAGGAGAAAAGTGTGACTAGGCCGCCTTAAGTCTTTTTAGGGTTCCGTACCTCAAAAGGAAAAAACGGAACCCTTATAGGATCACTTTGTTGTCCGTCTGTCTGTCTGTCTGTCTGTCTGTCTGTCTGTCTGTCTGTCTGTCACCACCCTTTATCTCAAGAACGCGTGGACGTATCAAGTTGAAATTCACATGAAATACTCGGGTCTATTGTCCCTTTAAGCTGTGAAAATATCAAACTTCTAAGCCAAGCCAATCAAAAGATACAGCCGATTATGTCGATATTTTCAACAAATTTTCGACACTCGCAAAGGAATCAAAACCTACAGGATACTTCCCGTAAACTCAGAATCTTGAAAATTGGCATGGAGCATTGTCATATAATGCAAATGTAGGAAAAATTGCGAAAATCACATTTTTTTAGTTATATAATACAATAAACATATTTTAATAAAATGGAACTTACTGCCTTATTTCTCACGAACGAATAAAGTTATCAAATTGAATTTTATACCAAATACCTAGGTCTATTGTCCCTTTAAGCTGTGAAAATATCAAACTTCTAAGCCAAGCCAATCAAAAGATACAGCCGATATGTCGATATTTTCAACAAATTTTCGACACTCGCAAAGGAATCAAAACCTACAGGATACTTCCCGTAAACTCAGAATCTTGAAATTTGGCATGAAGGATTGTCATATAATGCAAATATAGGAAAAATTGCGAAAATCACATTTTTTAGTTATATAATATAATAAACATATTTTAATAAAATGAAACTTACTACCTTATTTCTCACGAACTAATAAAGGTATCAAATTGAAATTTATACCAAATACCTAGGTCTATTGTCCCTTTATGTGAAAAAATCAAACTTCTAAGTTAAAGCGATCAAAAGATACAGCAGTTTATACCGACACCTTAGACGAATTTCCGTCACACGCTAGGGAATCAAAACCTACAAGCAAAGACATCATGAACAAAATCGTAAGCCAATACTTTTATCGACTTGGTTAAAAGTCGCCCAGTCTAGTCTGCGCGTCAGGACGTAATTTGTATCCACCAAGAATAAACATTTTCTAAGGAAATATGCCATGTTGCGCTTTGTGTTACTGTACATCTCGTTATAGTAAAACGACTGGACCTAACTTCGGAATGTTTTTCTATGAATTATTTATATTTCGTCTGCAATTCAAATTTAAAAAAAATCTTAGTTCTAGAAAATTTTCCATTATTGTAATAAGTGCCCTCTATTGTTGAGTAGTTTTACTATTTTCTTGTAGAGATGTAGTAATGTTGTTTATCGATTTAGTTATCGATAATACTTATTAAGATAGATCATAGAGAAGATGAATACATTTTGTTGTATTTTATTGACATTTAAAATATAGCTAAATAAACTTAAAATATTACCTTATTTCAAGTTTATTTATTATTAACTCTATTTAAACATAATCATATCATATTAATAAACAAAATTGAATGAACAATTACTATTCATTTTTTGTTATTTTTGGTTTCCGAATAAAAATAATGTCGTAGGGAAAAAGTGGATACGATTTGTCCAGATAGACCGTAGAGAAGAAAATTGGCTTCCGTCTCATTCGTCGAAATTATGCTCAATGCATTTTAAAAGAGAAGTTATCTACTTTGGAAAGACTTGTCGATCAAATTTAAAAAAAAAAAGAATCGATACCTTGTATTAGAAATGAAATAGTAAGTTATTAATTTCAGTAATTTTCTACTTAACCGTAAAAATTGGAATAAAATTTACGGTTAAGTGGATAAGTACATAGATTACATAACTTATTTATAATGAAATATATTCATAAAATATGTAGGTACGTATATGTAGTACAATGATTGCGAGCTACTTTGTGATTTTGAGGATTCCGTACCTAAAAGGTAAAACGAACCCTATTCATGAGACTTCTCTGTTCGCCTGTCCGTCTGTCACCAGGCTGTATCTCATAAACCGTAATAGCGAGACAGTTGTAATTTCCAGAGATTGTGTTAGTATTTCTGTTGCCGCTATAACAACAAGTACTAAGAATAAAAATAATAAAATATTTAAGGAGGCTCCCATACAACAAACGTGAATTTTTGCCGTTTTTTGCTCCATATTAATAACGGAAACAGATAGACGCTTAAAATGTTCACAGAATATTTGGTTATATATTCAAATTACAAATAAATAATTAAAATAAAATAAATACTGAAGGCGGGCTCCCATACAATAACCGTGATTTTTTTGCCGTTTTTAAAGATAATGGCGTACGAATCTTGTAAAGGTCTTGCTCCAGCAGACTACCATTTTTGTCATGATTTGGACAATTATCTACGTGACAAGAAGTTTTCTTCCCAGGAGGCAGTTCTGCTTTCACACAGTTTGTGCAATCTAGATCCTCAGAGTTCTATCACAAAGGCATAAACGACCTTCCTATATATTGATTATAAATGAATTATTTAAAAATTAAAAAATAAGCAATTATTTAGATTTTCAGTACTAATCGGCAATTTTAAACTTTAACGCCTATTATATTAAAAGAATTATATAAATAAGAAACTTGTAAACTTGAAATTACCCATAATTATTCTGCTTCCTAATTTTTTCTTTCAAGCTATCATAATGCGAGAAAACATCGTCGTAGTAACTTCTTTGAATATTATCGATAACTTTATATCGAAATGATACAAACCCTACCACAGTTTTTTGCATTGCCATTTAAAAATATTTGCAAACAAACGTGTAAAAAGAATAATTTTGCTAAAAACGAAATGCAAACGAAAATTGCAAAACAAAATGCGCTTTATGGCCTAAAAGGTCTATTACACTCAAAAATCACAATAAACTGAGCGTTAAAATAATTCGTAAGCATAAAACATCTAAAATGCCAATAGACGGTGTCACGGTAAATGAATAGTTGCGAATAAAATTCTAAAACAGTTTTTGTTTGTACAACACAAGTTTCACTTAATTTGTTTACTTTTCAATATTTATTTACCCGATTTGAACTTTACTAGGGTATTAAATCGGATCTGGCAACATAGACCACACTGGCCACCTACCGGGCAAAAGCTGAATATATTTTATATAAACTTATTTCATTTTTACTATTTGATGTCTCCAATTGTCGATCTAATTTTGCTATATTGTACTAGATGGCGGAACTGAGCCATGGGATCACAGTTTTTCTATGCCATTTTGACACATGCCCTCTCTATATATCTTAAATATCTTTGCCTACAAGGTACTTCCCGTGAACTCAGAATCTTGAAATTCGGCACGAAGCAACGTTATATTATAGTACAGACAGATAAAGGAAAAATTGTGAAAATGATAAATTTGAAGTTACATAAAATATTAAAATATTATTTTTGCTTACATGACATAAAATATTTTTTTAATAATTATAAACTTACTACCTACCCTTTTTCACATGAACGCGTAGAGATATTAAAGTTGAAATTCATATCAAACACTTCTTAAATCTAATTGCCTCTAAACTGTGATAAATTCTAAATCAATGCTAGTATTATAAATGCGAAAATAACTCTGTCTGTCTGTTACGCTTTCCCGCCTAAACCTCTCAACCGATTTTGATGAAGTTTGAAACAGACAATCTTTAGACCCTGAGAAAGAACATAGGCTACCTTTTATCCCGGAAAAATTTGATGTTCCCGAGGGGAATTTAAACAGCGCGATATAACCGAACTCCACGCGGGCGAAGCCGCTGGCGGAAAGCTAGTACGTCATAAATTGTAAACCGCTACGTTTGTACAGCGGAACCCTCGGTGTGCGAGTCCGACTCGCATTTGGCCGGTTTTTTTATTTAAGGATTAAGCTATGGCATGCGGGACAGTCCTTTGCAAAAACCATTCATTTTACCTGCTGAAGATCTCTTACCTAAATATAAGAAACCTTTGTTACCTGGAAGACCTTAAACAACAAGACAACAAACAGACAACTTTTAACAAACAGACTCCGGGCCCAGGTTGGTGAAAATAAGAGAAACCTGTGCAGGTGAAGATTCACAAATGATTCCGTCTTGGAGTGTAAATATTATAGTGCTGTTCCACAAACGATAAAATACTTAATATTGCCCTATGTGTCCTGCCAGCTGCACAATACATGAACTGATGGACGCTGGAAATGGCACCAAAAAAGTAGCTACATTATGAATGCTATCGATACGTTAAGAACTAAGACATAGACATTAGCATCTGTGTCTAATAGAAATCGACTCTAAATGTTAGTAAAAATCTTAGGCCTGATAATGATATCCAAAAAGGTGAACCTCTGTATCCCAAACTTACATTCGCCTTAAATTTCGGGCTATGGTGGCCAATTAGTATTGACCGCAACTTACGAGTTGTAAGTAATTATAGGCCATAGTTCCGAAACTAGGCTAGCAGTTTATTTTGGGTTAATTATTTCACCACAGTTGCTCTCAAAACGGCGAAGTAAAGGATCGCGAGGAATGTTAAAGAAAATCTGTTAGGACACATATACCACACTGGGCCCGTGCAGTTTTTTGCACTTTACTCCCTCTCATCGAGGTCAGCGCTATGTCTTAGCAATTCACATTCAGCACGTTCATTTCAGCCGAAAGATGTCCACTACTGAATAAAGACAAGCATTTACACTTCGAACGGTTCCTTGCTTCTCGCGTCCAAAAGGTTCTTGCGGTCGGTCTACCTTGTCAGAACACATCCGATGTCTTCCAACACTTTATCTTCCGGCTATGTTTTGTTTTTAGTTTGTTCTCCTGTGAGTCTTTTCATTTCTGATTTGATAATGCAGAGTTTTTTTTTTTAAATAATTATAATAAATAATAGTGCTTGACCGCAATCACACCTGATTGTAAGCAGTGAAGCAATCTTTGATGGTAAAGCCCGCTAGTTAAGCTGCCTTTTCACTAAAAAAAACTGAGTGAAAAGGAAGGAAGACGGCAGTTGAGCGATGTGATGCAATGTTAAACCCAACAACACGACCAACGATGCTGCGCCAGAAGGAGATTGGTATGAAGAGCCTCCATGACCAAACTCCCGACAAAACAACATTTGGCGCAGCGCATCCGGCACACATCGCAACACAACTGCTCAGACCCGTCCTTCGTACGTCTTCTCCAGACATAATGCCGGAACACGATGAATCGTTTGGCGACAAGACTTTACTTACTGGGTGGTAACTTCTGCCGGCAGCCGATGTTATGGCCTACCACCGAAAAAACACTTCGAGCATAACCCTGTCCATTGTTCTTTGGGTAACTGATAGTATTCTAAAAAGGCCCTTTGTGAGCGGCCCGTTTCAGTATCATGGATTTTCACTGGTAACATGCACTGGTTGACGGGCGGAGAACTGCTCAGGATCGAGCTTGTTGGCGTGCCATGGAAGAGGACTATGTTCAGCAGTGGACGAGTCGAGGCTGATAATGATGATGATGATGAATATGCACTGGTTGGTTGGTGGTGGCAACATTGCGGTTTGTGACGCCAGAAGATATTGTACAGCTTATCGAATGTTGCCCATCCGAGTCCTGGGCCCTGACCTAATTATTGGCTTATTAATTATTATATTTCAAGCATTATAAGCATGATTGTTACTTTGTTACGTAAACTTGGCGGTCTTTCCGTCTGATTACAATTTAAGTGTCTTCAAGGCTAGAACAAATAGAATAAACTACTGCGCTTTACTATCAACGATTGCATCACTGCTTAGAATAAGGCGGGATCGAGGTCAAGAACTAGTTTTTAATATGTGTAGATACTTACATCCTTGCAATTTTAATAAAAAAAAATTAAAAACACCTAAATGCTAAATTACCTCGCAAGATTTTGCTACGGCGCCGACTCTTGTTAATTTCAGCTTTTTGCTCGTTTCTATATGTTTTTATTAATAACTACATCTATTATACCTTCTAATAATACAGTATACTCCTATATACAACATGTAAAGAAAACCCTGTCCGATCCTTGAAGTACTGTCAGGTATCGATAACTGATTCTACTAATGCCTATAAAGCCGGGCTAAACATAAAAAAAATCCCCTAAAAAAATAAATATTATTTCGAAAAAGCGAGGTAACTTAATACATGTGCGGAAGGCAACACGATAGGCATACATGTGCGGGCGAAGGGGGACAGGGCACGCGGCACGTGGTCTCATCAATCATAATAATACTGACTAAAATAGGGTTGTCACTTTTTTAAAAATTACTAAATTTTGGGGAAGTTGGAATTAATTCTCGGAAAAAAAGATTATTTCAAAATTCATTAGTATTGTTACAATGACGATTATGTAAAATTTCATATTTTATTTGGTCATGTGTATACCTAACCTTTATTATCCTTTCGGGTCGGACAGGGTTTTCTTTATATATTGTATACTAACTTTCCGGCCGCAGCTTCGCCCGCGTGGACTTCGGTTATATCGCGCTTTTTAGATTTCTTTCGGGAATATCATTTTTTTTCAATAAGAGATAGCCTATGTCCTCTCTCAGGGTCTAAAAATTGTCTGTGCAAAATTTCATCAAAATCGGTTGAGAGGTAAAACTTTCGCATTTATAATATTAGTATGGATGTAAAAAAAAACTAACATTTTGATAAGACCAAGTTAGATTCCCAATATAAAAAGGCTGTTTTCCAAAATATTTTCGCAGAATATCATTAGCAGTGTGAACATACCGGTACGCTAGTTTGCGACACACATTGTTGTGATACTTTCACAATGACCCTACAGAACATAGTATCGTTTTATCACAAGTGCACTTGGGTCGTGGTGTAGTTGTTAGGGAATCGCGGGTAGAAAAGTTTTTTTATTTTTCTTAAATTTATAGTGTCCCACTTCTGAGACAATATCTTCGCCTTAACTATTATTTATTATTGAATTATTTTCCGGCATCATCTTGAACTAGTGTGGTACTTATCAAAAAGGTATTAATATAACAATACTAGTTAATATAATAATAGTGTGAATTATGTTTGTGTGTGTGTTGTTTACACACCACCAGGCATGTGTCCGGTGTTAATGTGTCTGCGTGTGTGTGTAGTTGTGTATTTTTTAAGTCATGTGTTCTTTTTAAACGAAAATAAACGAATTTTCAAGCTTTCTTTCTCTGTGTAGACACTCAAGACAGTAGCCAGAAGTAAAAATTTAAAAGTATCTGCTCGCCAAGCGCAACACGTGATACTCATGTCTAAAGATATACTATTAATAACTTGTCAATGACGCAATCTGATAAGATTTTTCTCTACCAAAAATCACTCAAAGGGCCTAAATAATTTTAGATGTTTTTGTGAAGGTTTATCGAAAGTTATGCAGAATAATGTGATGGTCAATATCCATCAAATTCGTCTAAAACACCGATTTTTCTATAAAAATAGTCAGTTGTATGAGCTACGCTACTCATAGGCTAGCAAATTCCAGCTACGCCGTAGCAACAGCGTAGCCGTGCTACGCCTTTGTAGTATCATAACAAAGATAAACGGAATTTGTTTTATTTTTCAGTATTTATTCTTAAAAGTCTCTTTGTTTTAACAAGTAAATGTTTAAGAATTCTGGAGACTACACGAGACATTTTTCTCTGTATTTCTTTCTAAGTCGCTATGTTCTCAAAACTTGGACCAAAACCAAAACACAAGCACTAACACGATATTGCTTTTTCGCATAGAGGACCATTCCTTTTTCATGTAAAACATGTGTCCCACCTAGCGGGAGTATGTAGATCGGACCTTATTTTAGAACGATATAGCCAATGTGTGATACCGCCCTTAGATCTTCGGTTATAGGAGGATTCTGAAGGATGGTCTTATATGGGCGAAAGGGTCTGGTTAGAATGCTTACTCAAAATGAAAGTTTAGTTGACATTAATGTAAGGGATATAGTTGACGCGATTTAACATGGAAATAAGTCGTGGTGGCCTAGTGGTTAAAACACCAGTCTCTCAAGTGTGAGTGCGCGGGTTCGATTCCAGGTCAAGTACCAATATAATTTTTCTAAAGTTATATTATGTACTTTATAGTTGATGTTTTCCTTCACCTTCAGTCATTGGTGTCCATGACTGAAGGTGAAGGAAAACATCTTGAGGAAATCTGGACTTTAAGTCTGAAATCGCCAACCCGCATTGAGCAATCGTGGTGATTACGCTAAATCCTTCTCTGTATGAGAGGAGACCTGTGCCCAGCAGTGGGACGATAAAAAAGGTTGATAATGATGAACATGGAAATAGCAGTCATTACACCCTCCTTTTTTGTTTGGTATGGGAAATCATCAAATGACCTCCCGCTCTGGGCGGAACGGAAGGACGTATCAGAGTTTTACTGACTAAACCCACTCGTGTTCCTTCACTTACATGTAGGCCAGGGCCACGGTTTCTTTTTAAGCAACCCGCAACCCTGACCCTGGAGGCATCGGCATCTTTGAGGTGCGTGAAAAACAATGCGCCGTCGACTCGGGTCTGGTCCTTACCGGGCGGCGAGCCACCCACTAATCACCGCCCGCAAGCCCGTGCCTACGGTAGCTGGGCGTTCGATATCATCTCCCGACCAGAGCATCTCCTGCGGCGGCGGCTCCATCATGTCCTCGTCATTACACCCCAACAGGCGATGATTTGAATAGAGTCTCCAAAGTTGTCAGCGTAAATGACACATGATCGTAATTAAAGAAATGAAACTTTTTATTATTTGGTGCTGATTCCAATGTCAGAAAATTTCATAGCGAGGAATAATTTTGAATTTTTGACAGTTACCCCATAGAGGAGTGCAATAATTTAGTTTTTTTTTTTATTAGTTATAAACTAGTGCTTGACTGCAATCCTGCCTGATGGTAAGCAGTGATGCAATCGTTGATGGTAAAACGCACTAGCTTATTAAGCATATTCACTCAAAAAAACTGAGTGAATAGGAAGGAAGACGGCAGTTGAGCGATGCAATGTTTAACCCAACAACACGACCAACGATGCTGCGTCAGAGGATGATCTGGAGACCCTCCCACCAAACTCCCGACACAACAACATTAGGCACATCGTACCCGGTACACATCGCAACACAACTGCTCAGACCCGTCCTCCGTACGGCTTCACCAGACATCATGCCGGAACACGACGAATCGCTTGGCGGTAAGACTTTGTCTGGTGGGTGGTAACTTATGCCGGCGGCTGATGTTGTTGCCTACCACCGAGGAAACCCGCCTGATGGTAAGCAGTGATACGATCATTGATGGTAAAGCGAGCTAGTTTATTAAGAGCCTATTCACTCTAGCCTTGAAGACACTCAAATTATAGTGTGACGGAAACACCGCCGCTGGCAAATTGTTCCAGTCCCTCGATGTACGCGGAATAAAAGAGGAAGCAAAACGCTTCGTCCGGATCGTAGTAGTGTTAACAACGTGAGGATGGAAAGTCGCCGTACGACGGGTCGTCCGATGGTGGAACGGTGATGGGGGAATTAAATCATGCAATTCCCTTGCAAACTCACCAGAATGCATCCTATAGAAGACCGAAAGGCTGGCTACTCTACGCCTGTGCTCCAGGCTTTGGAGACCGTTTCAAGTTAAGTCTGGGTCGCCAATCAGCCTCTTCGCACGCCTCTCTACTGAATCCAAAGTAGCCAGGTGACATTTCGCAGCAACAGCCCAAATGTGGCTGCAGTACTCCACACACGAGCGGACCTGTGCTTTGTACAACATTAGAAGCTGCCCCGGTGTGAAGTACCGCCGGACCTTTGCGATGACGCCAAGTTTTCTGGCAACCACCTTGGCCTTGCACTCAATGAACCGCCCAAAGTTGAGGTTCGAGGAAATCTCCACAGCCAAAAGCTGGAGGTGGTCGGTGCACTCCAAGGATACATTCTGAAAAGTAGGAGCCAAGGCGGACTCCTTTTGGTGGTGAAAAGACACGCCTGTGTTTTGGCGGCATTAAATGCTACAAGATTGGCTTTGCCCCATTTGGAGACTGCCTGAAGTGCAGCACTCGTACGCTCTACCATGGCCTCTCTTTCGGACCGGATTGATTCCTTACTAGCCCGAGCTTCCGGCAGGCATGTCTCCACAACCGTGCTGTCATCTGCATACCCATAGATACCGGGCACCAGCAGATCGTTAATATGCAGCAGGAACAGAGTTGCAGAGAGAACAGACCCCTGAGGAACACCGGCATTGGTCGACATGGGCTCCGATAAACAACCGTCGACAACAACTCGGAGGGACCGTTCAGACAGGAAGTCTTTTACCCAGCTAGTCAGGCCAGCGGACATGCCGTACGCTGGAAGCTTACTTAAAAAGCCAGCGTGCCATACCAGGTCGAAGGCCTTCGAGACATCAAGGGAGACGGCTATCGCTTCCCCGTTTTTCTCGAGGGCCTCGCCCCAGAAGTGCGTGGCATACACTAAGAGGTCCCCAGTTGACCGATTGAGTCGAAACCCGTACTGTCGGTCACTGAGGAGATCGTTACCTTTCAGGTAAGTTCAGTTCATTACACGCTCCATAATCTTGCAGAGTATGGAGGTTATTGAAATCGGCCGATAGTTGGTAGGATCGGCACGACTACCCTTTTTAGGCTTGGGCTGCACATTGGCAAGCTTTCAGGACTTGGACACTGTACCAGTCCTAAATGAGAGGCGATACAAGCGCGTCAATACAGGAGACAACTCGGGCGCACATGCCTTAAGGACAATCGCTGGTATATCATCCGGACCATTAGCCTTATGCACTTCAGCCTTACTTCATTTATGACATTCCATAGAAAATCTGTCAGACGTCAGTTTTATTCGATGAATAAAAAAATAATTGCCATTTGAAAAGTCACTCATTTAGGAACAAAAAGGCAAGATAGTTTTGGGTACATTGTTTTATAAGGCAGAGTGAATATTTATACATTACAAACTCGCCTAAGTAATTAAAACAAGCGTCTTCATAATACCTAGAAGAAAAGACAGACCAGCTAAAATACTCTACTATTTTAAGCAATTTATTACAAAAACATTTCCTGAAACTCTGTATAATCGAAAGAATGAGAATTCCTTTTGTGCCGAAGTGTTTTGCAATAACGTTTTTTTGTAACGTTCCCCAGCGCTGTAATAAAGTTATTTTAGCAAAAGTCAGTTTTAATTAAAGTAAATTAATAAAAAACCCATCGTCCACGGCATTGTTTTGATATTTTCGTTTTAAAAAAGACGAGGAAAAGGTCGGTGGGAATTTGTATTACGTTCTGAATTTACTTTCGTTTTGTTCTATTGTTTTTGAGATGTTTAAATGAGTGCTTGTGGTTCTGTCAGAAGCAAAAAATTGATTTTTTAATTGTTTTTCTAGTTCCTACCGTCACAGGTTATAGACAAACTGGCATTTCTTTTAACTTTATAAACTCATGCTTGTCCGCCATCCCGCCTGATGATAAGCAGCGATGTAATCGTTGATGGTAAAGCGCGCTAGTTTATTAAGAACCTATTCACTGTAGCCTTGAAGACACTTAAATTGTAATCAGACAAAAATACCGCTGCAGGCAAATTGTTCCAGTCCTTTAATGTACCCGGTATAAAACACGAGGCGAAACGCTTCATCCGGATCGTAGTGATGTTAACGACGTAAGGGTGGATATTCGCCGTATGACGGAACGGAGAATTCCCGCGCAGACTCTCCAAAATGCTACCTATAGATAATAATTAAAGGGATTTTTTATTTGATGGACGAGGGTCGGGTCTGCTCATGCGATCAGAGTCTAAAATAAAGCTTAGCAATACTTTCCATGCTTCCTAAACTTAAACCAACTTTCATTCCTATAATGTGAAGGAGTCTATATTGACAGCCTCCGTGGCGTAGCGGTAGTGAACGCGGTCGTTGCTACGCAAGGAGGCGTGGGTTCAATTCCCGGGCAGTGCAAATATTTGTATGCATGAATATAATTATTTGCACTGGTCTGGTCGTGCCTCGGAAAGCAAGTTAAGCCGTTGGTCCCGGTTGCCATACGAACATCTAATAGCAGTCGTTACGGGTTGTTGGAGCCCTCAAAAGTTCAACAGTTGGTCTAACTGCAAGGCTTAGATATCGCCTTTGGGTTATGGAAGTCAGACGGCAGTCGCTTCACGGAAAATATCGAAGTTTAGCCAAATTAGCAGTTAGACTGGTAAAACGGACCCCAAATTCCAAAGCTGAAAAAGCTTCGGATGCGACTGGGATTAATGCTGAGATGATGATGAAGGTCTATACAATATGTAAAGAAAACCCTGTCCGATCCGTGAAGGTATTGTTAGGTATCGATAAGTGATTCTACTAATGCCAACAAAGCCGGGCTAAATTTAACAAAAAAAAAATATTATTTCGCAAAAAAAGGTAACTTAAAACATGTGCGGTAGGCCATACAGGCACGGGCGACGAAGGGCAGGGCAGGCGGCACGCGGTCGCATCACTATTCGCTCAGAATTATATCGTCAAAAATAATGTTGTCACTTTTTAAGAATTACCAAATTTTAGGGAAGTTGGAATTAATTCGCGGGAAAAAAAGATTATTTCAAAATTCACTAGTATTGTTACTATGATGATTATGTAAAATTTCATATGTTATTTGGTCATGTGTTTACCTAACTTTTACTATCCTTACGGGTCGGACAGAGTTTTCTTAACATATTGTATAGCAGGTATCGGAAATGTGTGTTCATTAAGAGTGGTACATCCATCCAAGTAACATCGTGAACTGTGAAAGGACATTTAGATTAAGTATGTAATTTTGTATGTAAAACCAAATTATTTATATGCATTGAAAATTATGCTGCAACCGAACAACTTGTTCAGTTTTTTTACCCTTGAATTTCAAATGTAAATACAAGCATGCATTTCTGATACACGACTTTTATTACCGAGCCTGTGTTTTACCAATATATCGATGCCCCCAGAGAATAAACGTGCAAGAGCTCTTACACATTCTTTTTTCTTGCTTTTTTCGTTTCATTGACCACCTTCTGATGTTTCTTTTTAGGGTTCCGTAGCCAAATGGCAAAAAACGGAACCCTTATAGATTCGTCATGTCTGTCTGTCCGTCTGTCCATCCGTATATCACAGCCATTTTTTTCCGAAACTATAAGAGCTATACTGATGAAACTTGGTAGGTAGATGTATTTTGTGAACCGCATTAAGATTTCGATGCAAAAATAAAAAAAAAAGATTAATAAATATTGCGGGCTCCCCATACTTAGAACTGAAACTCACAAAATTTTTTTTTTTTTTTCATTAAACACATACCTGTGTGTCTATGGATACGTCTTTAAAAATTATATCGAGGTTTCTAAAATATTTTTTTCTAAACCGAATAGTTTGCGTGACAGATGCTTCCAAAGTGGAGAAAAGCCAAAAACAACTTCTAAAATAAGAAAATGGAAAATCTAAAAAAAAACATGTGATGTACATTACTATAACAATTACGAACGAAAATTGTTTTAAACGAGATCTAGTAAGTGTTTTTTTTTAATACCTCGTAAATCGTAAACCGCTTATTACCGCGTAATCTTTCATACAAATAACTTAAATATTTTAATTTCATAAATCAGTGGTACGGAACCCTTTGTGCGTGAGTCCGACAAGCACTTGGCCGGTTTTTTAATTTTTTTACTAAAAAATACCCCTATTGTATAATTTGATTTGTTTATCCAAGGGAAAAATCATGAAATTATATCACAAGTATAAAAGTACTAGCTTTCCGCCCGCGGCTTCGCCCGCGTGGAGTTCGGTTATATCGCGCTTTTTAGATTTCCCTCGGGAGCACATATTTTTCCGGGATAAAAGGTAGCCTATGTTCTTTCTCAGGGTCCAAAGATTGTCTGTGCCAAATTTCATCAAAATCGGTTGAGAGGTTTAAGCGGGAAAGCGTAACAGACAGACAGACAGACAGACAGACAGACAGACAGACAGACCGACAGACAGACAGACAGAGTTACTTTCGCATTTATAATATTAGTATGGATAATTATGCTATTGTTAAAAGCTTTTTGGGTCCCCGAGTTCATACGAATAAACGTGTTAAAACAAGCACACCTTTTGAGAAGACTTGTGCACTTCTTCGAGTTTGGATAATAGCAGCTTACACGTTTATTCATGTTGATAAAGTATCCAATGTTTATTCTTAACGTGTCAATGAAGTTTTGAAATATTTTTTATTTATTATATTAAAGTATTGCATTGCCTCCTACGGTATTTAACCGAATTTTTTATTTTACACGAATAACAGTATAATGAAAGTTTACTGTGATCTAGTCATAGAAATTCACAAGAATAAAAAATTAAATGGTTTTTCTTATATTGTCGGAAAATGGTTTAAACTAAAATATATATAGATATATTTTAGTTTAGTGTATCTAATGTAATAACATATTTTTTTATCTCTAATTTGGTATAATTTGTTTAGCCCTGTATACTACCAAACAACAGTTATTTAAGTTTTATCGTTTTTAGGGTTCCGTACCTCAAAAGGAAAAAACGGAACCCTTATAGGATCACTTTGTTGTCCGTCTGTCTGTCTGTCTGTCTGTCTGTCTGTCTGTCTGTCTGTCTGTCTGTCTGTCTGTCTGTCTGTCACCACCCTTTATCTCAAGAACGCGTGGACGTATTAAGCTGAAATTCACATGAAATACTAGGGTCCATTGTCCCTTTAAGCTGTGAGAATATCAAACTTCTAAGCCAAGCCAATCAAAAGATACAGCCGATATGTCGATATTTTCAACAAATTTTCGACACTCGCAAAGGAATCAAAACCTACAGGATACTTCCCGTAAACTCAGAATCTTGAAAATTGGCATGAAGCATTGTCATATAATGCAAATATAGGAAAAATTGCGAAAATCACATTTTTTAGTTATATAATATAATAAACATATTTTAATAAAATGGAACTTACTAACTTATTTCTCACGAACGAATAAAGTTATCAAATTGAAATTTATACCAAATACTTAGCTCTATTGTCCCTTTAAACTGTGAAAATATCAAACTTCTAAGCCAAGCCAATCAAAAGATACAGCCGATATGTCGATATTTTCAACAAATTTTCGACACTCGCAAAGGAATCAAAACCTACAGGATACTTCCCGTAAACTCAGAATCTTGAAATTTGGCATGAAGGATTGTCATATAATGCAAATATAGGAAAAATTGCGAAAATCACATTTTTCAGTTATATAATATAATAAACATATTTTAATAAAATGGAACTTACTACCTTATTTCTCACGAACGAATAAAGTTATCAAATTGAAATTTATACCAAATACCTAGGTCTATTGTCCCTTTAAGCTGTGAAAATATCAAACTTCTAAGCCAAGGCAATCAAAAGATACAGCCGATTATGTCGATATTTTCAACAAATTTTCGACACTCGCAAAGGAATCAAAACCTACAGGATACTTCCCGTAAACTCAGAATATTGAAATTTGGCATGATGGATTGTCATATAAACAAAAAAAAAACGAATAAACGATTATTATTATTATTCTCTTTATTTTTCTATATGTACATATTTTTTTACATTTTTAAATATTTATATATAAATAAATAAAAAAAACATTTAAAAATATAAAAAATAGTAGCCCACCGGCATCGGGAACAGGGTCCAAGCTAGCGGCGGTCAGGGCTCCAGAGAGAGGAACTTCCTGACTATGCGAGCCGTGTCCAGCAGTACCGCTTTCTGAATCAAGCCCTTGATCCAGCTGCCTAACGAGAGCCTCCTGAGGTGTTGGTCGAGGCTCTTGGCTATTAAGCCATTGGCTGTCACGACTATCGGTACAATGATTGCTGAATCCACTTCCCACATGTCGACAACCTCGTGAGCCAAATCAAGATACTTGATTTGTTTATCTTTCTCAGCTTTCACGAGGTTCTCATCATGTGGAATGGTTATGTCAACAATCATTGCACGCCGCTCTGATCGATCCACCAGCACTATATCAGGCTTATTGGCAACAATAGTCCTGTCGGTGATGATGGATCGATCCCAGTACAATGTGATATGGCCATTTTCGAGAACTGGGTCGGGCATATACCTGTAGTACGGCACCTCCGATTCCACAAGTTTGTATTTAAGAGCAAGTTGCTGGTGAATTATCCTGGCTACAAGGTTGTGTCTATGCAAGTACTCTCCGTTAGCTAGACGAGAACACCCGGAAATAATGTGTCTAATTGATTCTCCCGGCCGGTGACATGTCCGACAGATGTCAACTGTGCCGTCTTTCACAATGAATCTCCGGTAATTGTTCGTCATCATAACTTCGTCCATAATTGCAAAGACAAAACCTTCGGTTTCCCCAAAGAGGTCACCGAAACGTAGCCAGGCGACGGACGCTTGAAAATCTACATCCGGCCCGTGTATGGCTCGGAAGAAGCGTCCGTGAAGCTCTTTGCTCTTCCATACCTCCAAGCGATCATTTGTGTCAAGCACTACTGGTTTACGCCAGTTCTCTTTAGCCAAGGAGAGCGGAGTGAGGCCCTTGTCAGCCGCAACCACATCTCGATCCCCTTTAAGCAGTGAAAAAATCAAACTTCTAAGTTAAAGCGATCAAAAGATACAGCAGTTTATACCGACACCTTAGACGAATTTCCGTCACACGCTTGGGAATCAAAACTGTAAGTTTTGATTCCCAAGCACAGCCGATATGTCGATATTTTCAACAAATTTTCGACACTCGCAAAGGAATCAAAACCTACAGGATACTTCCCGTAAACTCAGAATCTTGAAATTTGGCATGAAGGATTGTCATTTAATGCAAATATAGGAAAAATTGCGAAAATCACATTTTTTCAGTTATATAATATAATAAACATATTTTAATAAAATGGAACTTACTACCTTATTTCTCACGAACGAATAAAGTTATCAAATTGAAATTTATACCAAATACCTAGATCTATTGTCCCTTTAAGCTGTGAAAATATCATACTTCTAAGCCAAGCCAATCAAAAGATACAGCCGATATGTCGATATTTTCAACAAATTTTCGACACTCGCAAAGGAATCAAAACCTACAGGATACTTCCCGTAAACTCAGAATATTGAAATTTGGCATGATGGATTGTCATATAATGCAAATATAGGAAAAATTGCGAAAATCACATTTTTATAGTTATATAATATAATAAACATATTTTAATAAAATGAAACTTACTACCTTATTTCTCACGAACTAATAAAGGTATCAAATTGAAATTTATACCAAATACCTAGGCCTATTGTCCCTTTAAGCAGTGAAAAAATCAAACTTCTAAGTTAAAGCGATCAAAAGATACAGCAGTTTATAACGACACCTTAGACGAATTTCCGTCACACGCTAGGGAATCAAAACCTACAAGCAAAGACATTAAAATTATATTTATAATAGACAGGACATCACGAACAAAATCCTAAGCCAATACTTTTATCGACTTGGTTAAAAGTCGCTCAGTCTAGTCTGCGCGTCAGGACGTAATTTGTGTCCACCAAGAATAAACATTTTCTAAGGAAATATGCCATGTTGCGCTTTGTGTCTGCAATTCAAATTTAAAGAAAATCTTAGTTCTAGAAAATTTTCCATTATTGTAATAAGCGCCCTCTATTGTTGAGTAGTTTTACTATTTTCTTGTAGAGATGTAGTAATGTTGTTTATCGATTTAGTTATCGATAATACTTATTAAGATGAACACATTTTGTTGTATTTTATTGACATTTAAAATATAGCTAAATAAACTTAAAATATTACTATATTTCAAGTTTATTTATTATTAACTCTATTTAAACATAATCATATCATATTAATATACAAAATTGAATGAACAATTACTATTCATTTATCTAGGTTTTTGTTATTTTTGGTTTCCGAATAAAAATAATGTCGTAGGGAAAAAGTGGATACGATTTGTCCAGATAGACCGTAGAGAAGAAAATTGGCTTCCGTCTCATTCGTCGAAATTATGCTCAATGCATTTTAAAAGAGAAGTTATCTACTTTGGAAAGACTTGTCGATCAAATTAAAAAAAAAAGAATCGGTACCTTCTATTAGAAATGAAATAGTAAGTTATTAATTTCAGTACTTTTTTACTTAGGTAACCGTAAAAATTGGAATAAAATTTACAGTTAAGTGGATAAGTACATAGATTACATAACTTATTTATAATGAAATATATTCATAAAATATGTAGGTACATATATGTAGTACAATGATTGCGAGCTACTTTGTGATTTTGAGGATTCCGTACCTAAAAGGTAAAACGAACCCTATTCATGAGACTTCTCTGTTCGTCTGTCCGTCTGTCACCAGGCTCAGGCGCGTGCGCTCCATAGAGGCATATAAGCACTGCATACCCTGATAATTTTCTAATTCGGAACACCCTAATCGTATTAAAATATAATTTTTGTAGTACAGTAAAATTTTATTTAAAAAACACTACAGTCTAAAACACTGCCATCTTTTGGGTCTAGCGCGAACTAGCTAACACATATTAAGCATAACTTATATACACGTCACTCTAGCGCCACGGAGAAAGAGCGACGTAAGCACGAACTAAAAATGCCTCCCTGGTTAGCGTGTGTGGTCGTATTTTGAATGAAATTGTTTGAATGTGTGCGTAAGCTTCTCGTGTGCGACTGTGCAATTTCATTGAGAAAATGAACCGATTTAGGCAGTGCTTATTATAATCCGGCCAATTCAAAAAGCTGACAAATTGCGTACTTAATTGTTTTTCGTTAAGATACGTTTTTGTTTTACCAGACTCACAATAATAAATTACGTAATCTTTTTTGTGGCCATATTGGATATTGATGTTTGGGTGTCGTTTTGAGTGCAAACTGAATTGAATTCGTTTATTTACTTTAGATAAGTATTTCTTTCTAAAATATGGAAAATTATTCTTGTGAGCTCTGTTCTCTTATGGTGATGTGTGTTTAGGTAAACTAAAAACAGTGTCTTTTTCAACATTAAGTTTTGAGCAAAAATATAAAATAGTTGTAAAAGGGCGTTGTGTTCGCGACTTGAACTTAACTCAAAAGAAAGGTAATGTCACACGTTGTTTTAATAAAAAGTATTATGATAACTAAAACTGGTTAGCAGGGGGTACACACACAAATTATTTTGTTTTCCGTGTATATTATTTTCAAAATATGTTAATAAAATGTTTTGGGGTTATGGATATTCAGATTTAAATATTTTCACAAAGCCTCCTCTAAATACGATTCGTCGGAAAAACATTTAGATTCTTGTATAAAGTACCAAATTTTTGGTAGAATAGAGTCTAGTTTGAATAGACATTTAAAATAAACATTTTCAAACACAAAAATTTTTCAAAATGTTAATCGATATCGTCTGCTTTTTAGGTAAACAAAATTTTGCGTTCCGTGGTCACGACGATTCGCTTAATAAAGGAAAAGTATGCAATCCAATCCACCGATCAGCCCCCTAATCGGCGAACACATTTTTGTCAAATGATTGCGACTAATTGGGATCGTTTGGACCGAACGGACCATTGAGCGGTCCGAACGATCCCAACTGATACCAACTCAATCGCAATCATTTGACAAAAATGTGTTCGCCGATTAGGGGGCAGGTGGGCACGCGGGGCGTTGACCTCCGTCAGCTGTTGCCATCCATGATGCAACAATGGCTAAATGTATTTGGGAAAAAATATAACATATTGTAAAAATGATTGGAATCGATATAGTTGCTTATTCTGATCAAACTATATTCAGGTTTCGTATAAAGCAAAAATAAGTATGTATAAGCACACGTTTTGGTAGTGAATATGCATACCCCACTCGAAATGTCTGTGCACGCCCCTGACCAGGCTGTATCTCATAAACTGTAATAGCGAGACAGTTGTAATTTCCAGAGGTTGTGTTAGTATTTCTGTTGCCGCTATAACAACAAGTACTAAGAATAAAAATAATAAAATATTTAAGGGGGCTCCCATACAACAAACGTGAATTTTTGCCGTTTTTTGCTCCATATTAATAACGGAAACAGATAGACGCTTAAAATATTCATAGAATATTTGGTTATATATTCAAATTACAAATAAATAATTAAAATAAAATAAATCCTGAAGGCGGGCTCCCATACAATAACCGTGATTTTTTTGCCGTTTTTAAAGATAATGGCGTACGAATCTTGTAAAGGTCTTGCTCGAGTAGACTACCATTTTTGTCGTGATTTGGACAATTATCTACGTGACAAGAAGTTTTCTTCCCAGGAGGCAGTTCTGCTTTCACACAGTTTGAGCAGTCTAGATCCTCAGAGTTCAATCACAAAGGCATAAACAACCTTCCTATATATTGATTATAAATGAATTATTTAAAAATTAAAAAATAAGCAATTATTTAGATTTTCAGTACTAATCGGCAATTTTAAACTTTAACGCCTATTATATTAAAAGAATTATATAAATAAGAAACTTGTAAACTTGAAATTACCCATAATTATTCTGCTTCCTAATTTTTTGTTTCAAGCTATCATAATGCGAAAAAACATCGTCGTAGTAACTTCTTTGAATATTATCGATAACTTTATATCGAAATGATACAAACCCTGCCACAGTTTTTTGCATTGCCATTTAAAAATATTTGCAAACAAACGTGTAAAAGGAATAATTTTGCTAAAAACGAAATACAAACGAAAATTGCAAAACAAAATGCGCTTTATGGCCTAAAAGGTCTATTACACTCAAAAATCGCAATAAACTGAGCGTTAAAATAATTCGTAAGCATAAAACATCTAAAATGCCAATAGACGGTGTCACGATAAATGAATAGTAGCGAATAAAATTCTAAAACAGTTTTTGTTTGTACAAGACAAGTTTCACTTAATTTATTTACTTTTCAATATTTATTTACCCGATTTGAACTATACTAGGGTATTAAATCGGATCTGGCAACATAGACCACACCGGCCACCTACCGGGCAATAGCTGAATATATTTTATATAAACATATTTCATTTTAACTATTTGATGTCTCCAATTGTCGATCTAATTTTGCTATATTGTACTAGATGGCGGAACTGAGCCATGGGATCACAGTTTTTCTATGCCATTTTGACACATGCCCTCTATATATCTTAAATCTCTTTGCCTACAAGGTACTTCCCGTGAACTCAGAATCTTGAAATTCGGCACGAAGCAACGTTATATTATAGTACAGACAGATAAAGGAAAAATTGTGAAAATGATAAATTTGAAGTTACATAAAATATTAAAATATTATTTTTGCTTACATGACATAAAATATTTTTTAATAATTATAAACTTACTACTTACCTACCCTTTTTCACATGAACGCGTAGAGATATTAAAGTTGAAATTCATATCAAACACTTCTTAAATCTAATTGCCTCTAAACTGTGAAAAATTCTAAATCAATGCTAGTATTATAAATGCGAAAATAACTCTGTCTGTTACGCTTTCCCGCCTAAACCTCTCAACCGATTTTGATGAAGTTTGGCACAGATAATCTTTAGACCCTGAGAAAGAACATAGGCTACCTTTTATCCCGGAAAAATTTGATGTTCCCGAGGGGAATTTAAACAGCGCGATATAACCGAACTCCACGCGGGCGAAGCCGCTGGTGGAAAGCTTAAAGCGTCATAAATTGTAAACCGCTACGTTTGTACGGCGGAACCCTCGGTGTGCGAGTCCGACTCGCATTTGGCCGGTTTTTTTATTTTTTTCTGGAAAGTTGTCGTTTTTGACTTACACGTTATTCTGCGGGGCCATCGATATAGAGATCATTGACTTTCCCCATATATCTTGTATATTGAGTTCCCAGAAAAAATGCCGAGTAATAATCAGCTGGTAGGCCAAATATTTTCTTAACCGAATATTAAGAGCGAACAAAACGACGCATATTACACTCGTCTATAATACCGCCTTCAGAAAGCTCATGTCACGGTTTCAATTTAAATATACCGAAACGTCACACGAAGCCAATAACTTGTCACGTATATGTAAAGAAAATGAAATTCCCCAGGACAGACAGGCACAAATTAAATAAAGAAAAGCGATACCCGATAGAAGTCGGGCCACGTACAAAATGATAAATTCTTTCATTTGTACCGTTTTCATTTAATTTATACAAATTTACTCCCAAATGGTGCGCTTGTTAAGGTGTGCACATAGTGGCTGATAATGGCTTTTGTTTTTCAATTGGATTGGGCTCAATCTGAATAATTTAATTATAAAAGAAATTATAAATAATTTCTCTCTTTGGTAAGCCATAATATCGGCTGCCGGCAGAAGTTACAACCCACCAGACAAAGTTTTGCCGCCAAGCGATTCGTCGCGTTCCTGCATGATGTCGAGTGAAGCCGTACGGAGGCCGGGTCTGAGCAGCTGTATAACTATGTGTGCCGGGTACGATACGCCAAATGTTGTTGTGTCGGGAGTTTGGTCGTGGAGGGACTGCCGTCTTCCTTCCTATTCACTAATGTTTTTAAGTGAATAGGCTTTATAAACTAGCGCGCTTTAACATCAACGATTGCATCACTGCTTACCATCAGTAGGAATGGCAGTCAAGCAATAGTTTATAACTAATTTTTAAAAAAATGGACTATATTAGAATAGGTTTAAGTAAGTAAGGGGTAAGTTTATTATGTACCTAAATTATGCTATAATTTACATAATCGACTTATTCGATAAATAACAATGCCTATATCAAAGCCCGTGGCGGAACGCGTCTGTGAGCTTAGTGGAGAGGTAATGGGCTCGGTACCCTGACCCTCGCGTGTTTCCCTTGGCCAATCACGCACATATGTTATACGCCACCATTTTTTATTCCATATCACACTGAATTCGGGACTTTTCTTACATTGGTACGATGACCTAAATCTGCTTCACCTGTGAGAGAGTAGCGGTATCCTGGTGGTATCGTCCGCTAGTTACGCGCTTTCATCTTCATCAACATCAACCTTTTTATCGTCCCACTGCTGGGCACAGGTCTTTCATACAGAAAAGGATTGAGCGTAATCATTCCACTTGTTCAAAGTAGGTCGGCGATTTCAAACTTTAACTCCAGGTTTCCTCGAGATGTTTTCCTTCACCTTGTAATCAGTTATTGGTGTGCAAGACATACTTAGAAAGTACATGTAACTTAGAAAAGTTACATTGCTACTTGCCTGACCTGGAACCAGGTGCTTTACTTTATGTTAATTATTTTATCACCACTATTCTAAAACGGTGATGGAAAATATCGCGAGGAAACCGGCATGTTCTAGAGCCAAAATGCTATATCTACCAAAATGCACTGGGCCTGCATGGATTACGGCCCATTGTTGATGTGCATTCACGTGCTAATCTAAGTCTCATTCTGTCCAAAATGCTTCTAATTTTCCGACTTTTTTGACATTTGATTGTCGCTGAGACAACTAGGCTGACTAGATTTTAAAACAGTTTTTATCTATAAGAACTGATCTACTGATTATTATCAATTTCAGCGACCACTCTCTTCCAAAAATCCAGAGTCAGTCCACCATCAGAGCACAAACATAGCCTACTCTTTACAAACACCTAATAACAAATTTAGACATGTCCCTTTGTCCCTATTCACGAATATAATTTGAAAAGGCATCGAATAATAGCCCCCAATGGTGAGATAACAGGCAGGAAATGGAACCCTATTTTGCGATGGTCGAAATTTGTTTTTCAATGTTTCATGGCAATGATATTATGTGGCGAATCGATTATTTTTGTTAAATTGAAAAAAGGGTTCCCTTTTCGACTGAGTGTCCATGTTGATAGGCTTTAAAAAATAATATTCAATTTCCAGTTTGTGATTACCTGAATGGGAGTTAAACGCTTGCTTAGTGCTTATTCACACAAGTGACACGTGTAACCTGCAGATGCAACTGTAGCCAAGTGTTTGCAGCTGCCCTCGCTAACGTATCGCTTGTATTTGAGTACAGTGCTTAAATACACGAATTGTATCTTGCTCTTGACGGTAGCCGTCGACTTTTCTTGACAACTGCTACTGTTTCTGTCGTGGACACGTATCGCTAATTTATATACACATTAATTCAATTAGCTTAATCGATAAAATTTAATTTGAAACAACAAAAACATTTGAACTAACGTACATAAACAGCCAGACCCTGAACAACTCACTGTAGGTCAAAAAAATATTTGTTAAGTACGAAAAGCGTAGATACCCGCGACACACTACAATGACTATAAGTTCGGACTCACGCACAAAGGGTTCCGTACCATTGATTTATGAAATTAAAGGATTTAAGTTATTTGTATGAAAGATTACGCGGTAATAAGCGGTTTACGATTTACGAGGTATTAAAAAAACTACTTACTAGATCTCGTTCAAAACAATGTTCAATGGAAGTTTTTATAGTAATGTACATCATATATTTTTTTTAGATTTTTCATTTTCTTATTTTAGAAGTTAGAGGGGGTGGGGCAACTTTTTTCCACTTTGGAAGCTTCTGTCACGCAAACTATTCGGTTTAGAAAAAAAATATTTATGAAGACCTATCCATAGATACCCCACACGTATTGATGTGATTGATGAAAAAAAAAACATTTTGAGTTTCAGTTCTAAGTATGGGGAGCCCCCAATATTATTATCATTATTTTGCATCAAAATCTTAATTCGGTATACAGAATACATCTAACTACCAAGTTTCAACAGTATAGCTCTTATAGTTTAGGAAAAAAATGGCTGTGACATACGGACGGACAGACGGACAGACAGACATGATGAATCTATAAGGATTCCGTTTTTTGCAATTTGGCTACGGAACCCTAAAAATCTTTATAAAAACGCCTTTCTTTATAAAAAAAGAAAAAATAGCTTTAACACAAAAACGTTTACTGTTAACTTATAACTTCATTTTACATTTCAAGCAATGCACCTATATAATATACAATATGTTAAGAAAACCCTGTCCGACCCGTAAGGATAATAAAGGTTAGGTAAACACATGACCAAATAAAATATGAAATTTTACATTAATCATCATAGTAACAATACTAGTGAATTTTGAAATAACCTCTTTTTCCCGCCAATTAATTCCAACTTCCCCAAAATTTGGTAATTTTTAAAAAGTGACAATATTATTTTTGACGGTATAATTCTGAGCGAATAGCGATGCGGCCGCGTGCCGCGTGCCCTGCCCCTCTTCGCCCGCGCCTGTATGGCATACTGCACATGTTTTAAGTTAACTCTTTTTGCGAAATAATATTTACTTTTTAGGGGGATTTTTTTTTAAGTTTAGCACTGCTTTGTGGGCATTAGTAGAATCAGTTATCGCTACCTAACAATACCTTCACGGATCGGACAGGGTTTTCTTTACATATTGTATAAGTTTGTCGCAAAATAACCACGCATGGTCATCCAAATTAAACGTATATACATAATTGCAGCACAAGCAATTAATGATATCTACTGTTAAATTATTTTTTATGCTTCAAGTCTCCGCCATGTTGGATTATGAGTGACGTTACACTATTTTTCAAGTTAGTTTTTAGCAAGCGCTTTAATTTGATACCCATATTGTAAAATCCGCCATCTTGGGTATGCCGCCATATTGGATTTATATTCACTTCACACCATTAACCATACATTGTCATCCAAATTGAACCTGTATACAAAATTTCAACTAAATCGGTTAAAAATATATTATTTGCTTCAAAATTTTGTTGCTAAAAAACACCCAAACATACATTGCAAGCTAATAAAAATCTTGTAAAAACAAAGGCTTAAGGTAAAAAAAATGGAGAGCAAACCCCTGTTCTCTAATAAAGCAGACGTGCCAACAATCTTTGATCCTTTTAGACAACATGGTAATCCCGACAACACTCAAAACAAAATTCAATTCCCAGTGCAGACCTTTCTACGCCAACATACCACAAAACTCATTCATCATAATAATACCAATACTGTTCGATTCCCAATCCGCCATACTTTTCCATGGTTCCATTATGCGCGCGCCCGAACGCAAACAATAATAAAGAGACGCTGTTAATCTTGCTTCGACTGTGACCACTTTATTAGACACAGACACCCGTGTATAGAGAAATATACGCCTTCGGGGAAAAGTTACGGAGAAGATGTCGGATTACTGGATGTGGCTCGCACGGTTGTATGTCAACTGAGTCTACCGCAGTCCACACCAGGCTGCACCACACAAGCGTGTTCCATCCAGTCTACCCTAGCCACCTTCTTCAGGTCGACGGACCTAAATTACAGTTCTTTGGGACAGTTGTATATAAAGTTGTAGAACCCTTTTTATATCTGATTTTATTTTGTGGCTTTTATAGGAATATGTCAGCCCACGTATACTCTTTACACTGATCTTACTAAACATAGTACAAAATCTAATAAGATAAATATAAACACATTAATTTAAAAAAAAAAGAACAGAGCTATTGATATAGAACAGACATTCATATAGACATGTCATATCCGAGGCAAAATCTGTCTGACAAAATAGATTGTATTAAACCTAAGTTCCAAGACCCTCTCATGTTTAGTAATTAAAGAATATTCAAAATCATTAGTAAGTTTCACTCCGCCAACATTCACAAGTGAACATGAAAGTTCCAATGATCATTAAAATGACAGAGAAATTATGATAATAATTCATTAAAGGATGCGGTGAGAACAGTTTGTACTTCATTAACAACATCTAGACATGAACTAATTGAAGCGGCACTACTATCTCATACTTTTCTCTCCCTATATTGTAAATATTATTTATGACAAACTTGTGAAATTTGGCCGCAAACCAAATATTGATCTTGGCCCCCTTAAAGATTCTACACAAATCTACTTAATTGTTATCATTATCTCAGTCAAAAGGCATCTTCCCTCCAAGTATCTCCACTTCGGCTGATTCTGAGAACCCCGAATTATGATCAAAATCAAGTCCATTAATAGGACTCTTAAATTCATTCATTCACTCATGTGGGTAGGCCCTCGATAAGGAGGACCGACGGCCAAGTGAACGTCGCGAGAAATCACTGGATGCGGGAGGCGCAGGACCAGTCGTCGTAAAAATCCTTGGGGGAGGCTTATGTCCAGCAGTGAACGTCTTTCGGCTGAAATGATGAAATGATGGTGACTAGACAAAATATCGCCTAAACACTAGAGCTAGAAATAAGTGCATGAAGAAATTTTGTACAAAAGCTTCAAATCCAACAAAAATGAGCAATAGTTACTATGATCTTTTTTCTTACTCCTCCGCTATTCTTTTCTGATTAATTTCGTTGCGTGACCCAAGACAGTTGAATCGTTTCTCCGGGACTCGTCGAGCATCATTGCTTGGCGTTTTTTCTGGCGGTCTCCACTGTTGATTCTGGCTTTCGGGAGTTGCAGTGGGTGGGATAATGTGTGGTGGGTTTTGACCCAATTAAAAAAAAAAAATAGTTACTATAGTTTAAAAATATATCCTATGGAGTGGGATTCAAGTTTGTATTGAAATCAATGCAATCGAACACATGGTTTGGCCTTTAGGAAAAAACATTATCCATTAAGATTATCCAATACTGCATGTGCTGATTCTCAGCCTAATTTGGATAGATCATTTTTGATTTTGATTTTTGGTTTTCATTACCGATTGTACAACCATTTCCATTTTCGTTAACTCCAGAATCGCCGTTTAAACTTACACCGTCTGAATTTATGGAGGCCACTTTAGTTCGTGCATAGGTGGGTGACTCGGTATAAAGCTGGCGTCTAACTTCAGCATCTCAGTGTTCAGCATCTTAGTGTTTGCACTACTGTCTATTCCGTATATGCTAATTTCGCTTTAAAGTTTGGAAGCCCGTTCTTGTACAACAAACTCGAGAGTTGGTCTTAAAATTAATATCGAGTTTGATGACGTCACTTCGTGTGAAATTGTTGATATTAATGTATTAATTGAAAGTTTATGATTGGAAGGGTGTAGGTATCGATTGCTTAAAGATGTTTGCTTAACGTGGTCGTGTGTTCTAAATAACGTGATAGCAGAATTAAGTTTTGCCTAACTTAGTTTTGCTATTACGTTATTTTGTAAAGAAAATTTTTAGTATCTAAAAATTGGCGATCATAGACATTCTTCGCAGTCCTTATTATTATATAAACGCATTTTGTTTGTGCGATTCTCTCTGCGATTAGCAATCTGTTATTTTAAATTTTAAACTCTTGGTCTAAAGAAATTAGTAATAAAACTACGTGCATTTATTGACATATACAAAACATAGCTTTTGTATATAGAGTGGCAGAAACATCGACGAGCGTACATGGTTCTGAAAAGCTGAACTTTATCCCCTTTTCTATGAAACTATATGAAATTTTAGTTACATTTTCTACGATTGGGGTTTAATTAGGATCCTGTGCTGAATTCCTGGAAAAAATACTAGTTAACATTCACTACTCTTGGGGTTTATCCTGGGATTTTTTTTTTTATATATTACAAACTAGTGCTTGACCGCAATCGCGCCTGACGTTAAGCAGTGATGCAATCGTTGATGGCAAAGTGCGCTAGTTTATTAGGATCCAATTCACTCTAGCGATAAAGAAACTTAAATTAAAGTCAGACGCCGCCAAGAAAACCGCCGCTAAGAAAATTGTTCTTGTCCCTCAATCATCATCATCATCATCATCTCAGCGTTAATCCCAGTGGCAACGGCAGCTTTTTCAGCTTTGGAGTCTGGGGTCCGCTTTAACAGTCTAACTGCTGATTTTGGCTAAACTTCGATATTTTCCGTGAAGCGACTGCCGTCTGACCTCCACAACCCGAAGGCGATATCTAAGCATTGCAGTTAGACCAATTGTTAGACTTTTGAGGACTCCAACAACCCGTAACGACTGCCACTAGATGTTCGTATGGCAGCCGGGACCAACGGCTTAACGTGCTTTCCGAGGCACGACCAGACCAGTGCAAATATTCATATTCATGCATACAAATATTTGCACTGTGCGGGGATCGAACCCGCGCCTCCTTGCGGAACGGCCGCGTTCGTTACCGCTACGCCACGGAGGCTGTCCAGTTCTTGTCCCTCAATGTACGCGATATAAAAGACGAGACGAAACCCTTCGTCCGGATCGTAGTGCTGGCAACAAGGTAAGGGTGGATACTCGCCGTACCAAAGGCGTTTGCGATGTATTTGCCAAAAATTTAAATAAACATGAATTAATGAAAAAAAATATTATCATTCTTACGCGAAAGAGTTCAGCTTACACCACCACCACTAACTTCAACCGTTTATTTTAAACTTTTTCAGTAATAATAGTCATTCTGCAATTAAATTAATTGTAATTATAATAAAGTTTATATTTGCTTAACTTTAAATAGAGTGTGGATATGTAGCACTGCTCACTCTAGCTAAAATCATGTGCATGGTAACAGATTATGCGCTAATATCCCTTCCACCATGTTCATAAAACTTAACATGACATAATCAGTTTATAATGTTCCCTTTCCTGGGAGAAAAATTTCCTCTCAGTGAAAGGGAGTCTCCTCTCAGTGACGCGGGCCGTAATCTACCACACGGGCCCAGTGCGGTTTGGTAGATGTCAAACGTCTTCGAAATTTTTGGCTCTAGGACATGCCGGTTTCAGTAACACAGTACACAAAGAAAACCGCCTCATTAGGCGGTTTACTTTGTGTGCGGAACCGGGAAGTTGTAGGTAGGATTGCTTGACAGCAATCAACCTACAACTTGATTGCTGTCAAGCACTAGTTTGTAATCATTAAAAGCGCGAGAGAGTGGAGCGATCCACTGCTGCGCTGTGTGTCGCGGGTTCGATCCCCGCACGGAACAAAATAATATTGATATGACTTGCAAGTAGTTGTTCCGGGTCTGGCTATTTGTGTGTGTGAATTTAAATGTTTTTAAACGGGCCTGCGATACAGGAGTAATTCGTAGTGGGACGAAATGTTTAAAAATAAATGTTTGTGAATGTATGAACTATGTGGGCCATTTCTTGTTTCCGTTTCTTTCTTTCTTACTGTAAGTTTTAGTCAATACTTAACAATTTAAGTAATTTATGCAGCCAACTCAAATCTGTTTTCTTTGGAATTGTTCGTCAAACCTATTGTTGAACTCATCAAGTTTTGAGTTGAGGGGCATGAGTTCATCTACTTAAAAAAAGTATGAGTTATATGCGTACAGAAGCCTACTTACAGATAAATAGAAATTAATCATTTAACACAACGATTGTAAAAGCTTGACGTATAAATTATTAATAGTAATAGCACAAGATATTAATAATACTTGACGTCATTGAAACCCATATTAAACAAAGCAGTAAAGTGGGACAACTGTCGAACACAACTGTTCACGTTTAGCTTTGTCTCTGGGCCGTCACGGGCAGCCGTCCCCTGTTATTATAATAAGATCATAGTTTATGTTATTAACAAATTGCTCTAGAAGAAAAAGATTAGAAGTAATCATGTAGACAATAGGTTATCATTATGTCTCAAGACAAAAATCTAAGACCGGTTGGTTGCCAGTGATGACTTATGGAACTGAGACGTGGTCGCTAACAATGGGCCTTATAAGAAAGCTCAAGGTCATTCAAACGGCAATAGAGAGGGCTACGCTTGGGGTTTCACCGCGTGATCAAATCAAAAATGAGGAGATCCGCAGAAGAACGGGAGTAACCGACATAGCCCGAAGAATTGCAACACTTAAGGAGTAGGCCGGCACATTGCCTCGAGTGCATTCGTTCTCGACTGGCGACCACGCACCGGAAGACGCAGTGTGGGTAGGCCTCTGACAAGATGAACCGACGTCCCGGCGAAGGTAGCGGGAAGCCGCTAGATGCGGGAGGCGCAGGACCGGTCGTCGTGGAGAGCCAGACATCTTTCGGCCGATATGCGGTTATCATTAGCCTACAGTTATCTACTACTGCATAGTAATTGCGTAATAAACTACGAGTAGCAATGAGTTTCATTTTGACAGTTCAACAACATTCATTGCATTATTTAAGTGGTTGAGAAGATACATTTATCTAACACATAGAACAAAAGAGTAGCAATATGTTTCAAAAAGATTCAAATTGAAATTAGTAGTGTGTTGGGCATCAGGGTGCAGGACATGGCTTTTAAAATTTCACACCATGCAGCTCGATTCTCGGCATTTTTTTATCCAGCTGCTATTCTGCGAAGATCGTCCTGCCTCACGTTAGCTAGTTTGCGACCTTCTTCTTGCGACTTGTGATCACCATCTTACAGGAATTACAAGGTAATCGATAGTATAGAAGCTTACATTCAACGGTAGAACTTGAACAGTTTTGTTTCTTACTGAGTTACTTATAACTCTTCGTATACTGCACCGTGTCGTAGTGGTCTAGTGGCTAAAACACCAGCCTCTCAAGTATGAGTGTGCGGGTTCGATTCCAGGTCAGGCAAATACCAATGTAACTTTTCTTAGTTATATGTACTTTCTAAGTATATCTTGGACACCAATGACTGATTACAAGGTGAAGGAAAACATCTTGAGGAAACCTGGACTTTAATTTTGATTTCGCTCAATCCTTCTCTGTATGAGAGGAGACCTGTCCCCAGCAGTGGGACGATAAAAAGGTTGATGATGATACTGCATCGGTATGATGTCATCACGTCAGATCATCACTGAAAACCGGCCCTGGAACCATTATGCTACAAAGCTTTGCGAGACCTCTGTCTCGCAAAGCTTTGGTTGGTTTGGTTGGTTGTTTGGTTTGGTGGTTTGGTTTGGTTGGGTTATGGTTTTTCTTTTTATTTTGCTCTACACTAGGGATTTCTCCTGTATCGTAGGTAGGTTTACAAACATATAAACTTACATACACATACAGCCAGACCCGAAACAACTACTTGTAGGTCATACAAATATTTGTTCCGTGTGGGAATCGAACCCGCGACACGCAGCGCAGCAGTCAAAAACTTAACCTCTATAACAACCGTGCCGTCAAATTATAGCCATTTCGCGTGAATGATGTATAATACACACATCAAAAGTGTCTAGGGATCAACATATATTTTTGCAATAACTTTTCTCCTGATTGATATTAATTAAAATTTTCTTTAAGGATTCATCAAATAAAGTGTTTTCGTTTGTCACAGTAACGATAAACCAAGTCACCTTTGCATTAATAAAGAAATTTGCCATTTTCCTAATAAAGGGATATTTGACATTTGAACCACTAACACAAAAGTTCGAAAAAAAGACTGAAATAACAGTTTTCTCTAAAATTTTATTGGGTAACTTAAACAATTAATAATCCGTGTTTCTACCGCGAACACTAACAACACAAGAACATCGGTTTGGCATACTCAAAATGAGTTCATCCAAATCACGCTGTGGAATGGCCGCCCATGTTCGTTGCAACAACAAAAAAAGGTCTTCTTGCGACTGGATACCCTCCATATTCGGCAGAGCTCTTCTCTGTAGCATATCCCATGCATGCTCAATCGGGTTCAAGTCTGGCGACTGAGCAGGCCAGGGCAGGACATTGATGTTAGCTGCGGCGAGAGTCTGTCTTACAACTCTTGCGGTGTGCGGTCGTGCATTATCATGCATTAACTGAAATAAGGGACCGATTTGCACTTGTAGAGGAACGATGACGTCTGATACAATCGTTTCAGCATAAATTTGAGCGTTGAGGTTGCCTCTGATCCAAATCAACTCAGTTCTTCCGCCGATCCAAATACCCGCCCATACCATGATGGTTCCACCACTATAAGGATGGACTTCCTGGCAGGATTTTAATCGCTGTTGGCGTCCAGGGGTTCTCCAGTGTCGTATACGTCTTGTATCCGGTCTCATACCAAAACGAGACTCATCAGAAAAGCACACGAAACGCCATTGTTCTTCTGCCCAATTTCTGTGTTCAAGAGCCCATTGATATCGAATCCTACGATTGTGCATTGCTATAGGTGGTACCCGTAGCGGTCTTCGGGAATGAAGGTTCACTTCATGCAAGCGGTTTCTGACTGTTTGGTCGCTAATTAAGTTCCCTGAAGAGTGATGAAGCCTCACGGCTAACATCATGGCGGTTATTGTTGGAGCTCTTCGAGTTAAGATTTGAATGTATCGGTCTTGTCTCCATGTGGTGCAGCGATACCGTCCTCCATGGCGCTCAGCCACGGTACCAGTGCTTCGGTAACGTGTCCAAAGTCGACTGATAACACTCTGACTTGTATTCAGAGCTAAAGCCACAGTACGTTGCCGGGAACCAGCTTCTATCATTCCCACGGCTCTGAGCATTTCTTCCCTGCTTAAATGACGTCGCCGCTCCATAATAACGTTGGTTTTAATCAGTAGTAGGGAAACAGTAGCACTAATAATGTCTTCAATGCGTTGTATGTTTTTATAGGGAAAATATTGACAGCTGATTTTCATCTTTTACTCGAATTTGATTCACAGTTCCTGATTCAAATTATGAAATGCACCAAAAAGGATCCATATAAATTTATAAAATCATAAATTTATTACAAAGCCACATCTCAATCTCAAGAAATCCGCATAAAAATGCTTGATCCCTAGACACTTTTGATGTGTGTACATACAAATAAGCATATGTATATTTATAAGAATAAATATACATACATACGTTGGTTCATATCCTAAAAACAAAGCCATACAATTAATTCCACCATAAACAAATGACAATCTCCAATCTTCAAAACAAATGAAGATTATTGAAATGTATTCCATTGATATTAACCGGTGACATGACCGTCTACTTGTGTTGCAAAGACAGAGAATACACAACCCGTCATAGACAATCGACGGACGAGTCACGTGGCGTTGTTCCGGAGGTTCTTACGTATATCTGCTATTGACAGCCATGTTACAGGAGTTACTACCGTAGTATTGTTATATTTCCTTAACTATTGAATCACAATAATATTAATTCATTGAGTATTTTCACCAGTACCTTGGGAAGGCTCTTATCTATACTAATATTATAAAGAGGTAAAATTTGTAAGGTTGTATGTAGGAGGTAATCTCTGGAACTCATAATCCGATTCTAATTTTTTTTAACTTGAAGAAAGCGACATTATTCCTGAGTGCTATAGGCTATAAATTGTTGCTATAACATGTATATTAACCGAGCTATCACAACTTTTGCCCAGCAAGTCGGATAAAAATACCCCATAAAACAGAATTATTTGCGTGCGCTGCCTAAACAGTTGCTTAAAATTAAAAACAATGTATGGCTACCTGGTTCGTCTTAATTATTGCTACAAAAAAGTCCGGGTTACCATATCTCTATCTTTTATATTTTGTCTTTTATACTTCTTTTATTGCATTAAATTTCTTTTTTTCGTCTTACTTTACGTCTTACTTACCTTTGATTGATTATTTGAGCAACAAAATATTAATTCTTATGACAATAAATTATTTCAGTATCACAAGAACATCATACAGATAAGATTTGCCATTTACAGTATATCAATTGGCCATAGAGTTTCGGAGATAATATAAAATTACTAAAACGCAAAATGCTTAGAAGCATTTTGCGTTTTAATAATTTAAAAGCGTCTGCACAATGAAAGTTATGCTAGGGCATAACGTTTTACCTATTTGCCCATAGATGGCGTTCTGCAATTACGTCATTTTTCTGAATCGTGGTGTTAAGTTATCGTATGGTTGTTGTTGTTGTTATATACCTCATTATCGAAAATATCGTAATTTCGTTGTAGGTACGTTTGTTTTGTATGTTCGTAGTTTCGTACTTCGTTCTATCGTAAGAATCGATACGAGTTATTCGATATTACGATTATTTTGTTTTGTAAAGGCGGACGGTGTTCGAGTCGCTCTCCCTTTGTTCATAATTGTTTTCAAGTTTGTGGTTAGTTTGTTGAGAGTGTATATATATAGAGTTTGCTAAAAGGAAATCTCAACTGTCCCGGCAGACATCACAGACAAGAGCCGCTCGGGTACGCCGTACGGAAGAATCTGCCCCTGAAAATGAGCAACGCCTCTCGAGAAATAGAGAATATATTTTGCAAGCACGCGCTAGAGAATTTAGCTCCGAGCGCTCACAGCGTCTCTTTTTTTTTACACAATATAAACCTATAAACCAGCGCTTGACCGCAATCCTGCCTGATGGTAAGCAGTGACGCAATCGTTGATGGTAAAGCGCACTAGTTTATTAAGAGCCTATTCACTCTAGCCTTGAAGACACTCAAATTGTAGTCCGACGGAAACACCGCCGCTGGCAAATTGTTCCAGTCCTCGATGTACGCGGTATAAAGGAGGAGGCGAAACGCTTCGTCCGGATCGTAGTGGTGTTAACAACGTAAGGGTGGAAACCAGCCGTACGACGGGTCGTCCGCTGGTGGAACGGAGATGGGGAATTAAATCATGCAATTCCCTCGCACACTCCCCGAAATGCATCCTATAGAACACCGAAAGGCTGGCTACTCTACGCCTGTGCTCTAGGCTTTGGAGACCAACTCAAGTTAGATCAGGGTCACCAATAAGCCTCTTTGCACGTCTCTCCACTGAATCCAAAGTGGCCAGGTGACACTTGGCAGCACCAGCCCAAATATGGCTGCAGTACTCCACACACGAACGGACCTGTGCATTAGAAGCTGCCCAGGTGTGAAGTACTGCCGGACCTTTGCGATAACGCCAAGTTTCCTGGCAGCCACCTTGGCCTTGGACCCAATGAACCGCCCAAAGTTAAGGTTCGAGGAAATCTCAACTCCCAAAAGCTGAAGGCGGTCGGAACACTCCAAGGACACATTCCGAAAAGTAGGGGTCAAGGTGAACGGGCTCCTTTTGGCGGTGAAAAGACACGCCTGTGTTTTGGCGGCATTGAATGCTACAATATTGGCATTGCCCCATTTGGAGACTGCCTGCAGTGCAACACTCGTTCGCTCAACCATGGCCTCTCTTTCGGACAAGATTGATTCCCTACTAGCCCGAGCATCCGGCAGGTATCTCTCTACAACTGTGCTGTCATCTGCATACCCATAGATACCGGGCATCAGCAGATCGTTAATATGCAGCAGGAACAGAGTTGCAGAGAGAACAGACCCCTGAGGAACACCGGCATTAGTTGACATGGTCTCAGAAGAGCATCCGTCGACAACAACTCGGAGGGACCGTTCAGTCAGGAAGTCTTTTACCCAGCCAGTCAGGCTAGGGGAAATGCCGTACGCTGAAAGCTTACTCAATAGGCCAGCGTGCCATACCCGGTCGAAGGCCTTCGAGACATCAAGGGAGACAGCAATCGCTTCCCGATTCTTCTCGAGGGCCTCGCCCCACAAGTGAGTGGCATACACTAGTAGGTCCCCAGTTGCCACTGAGGAGATCGTTACCTTCCAGGTATGCCAAGAGGCGCGAGTTCAATACACGCTCCATAATTTTGCAAAGTATGGAGGTGATCGAAATCGGCCGATAGTTGGCAGGATCGGCACGACTACCCTTCTTGGGCACAGGCTGCACGTTAGCAAGCTTCCAGGACTTGGGCACTATACCAGTCCTAAATGAGAGGCGATACAAGCGCGTCAATACAGGAGACAACTCGGGCGCACATGATTTAAGAACAATCGCTGGTATACCATCCGGACCACTAGCCTTATTCATGTCCAGACGACACAGTACTCTCAGAACCTCCTTGTTTCTAATGCGAACCTCGGGCATTGAAGCTCCGCAGTGAGGTAAATTAGGTGGAGTAGCACTGCCAGTATCAAGACGCGAATTATGGGCAAAGAGAGAAGCAAAGAGACCTGCTTTCTCTCTCGCCGTATGAGCCAGTGTTCCATCAGGCCTAACCAGCGGAGGCAGTGAGGGCCGACAGAAGTTCGCCTCAACCGATTTGGCAAGGGACCAAAAAGATCTGCTACCGGATGGCTGCGCAGATAACTTGTTGCCAATATGGGTAATGCGGTCGAAGCGACCCTTCTTGACCGCTTTCTTGTAGGACTTGGCAGCACGGTTAAAGGCTCTCTTCTTTGAGCTTAGATCCGGAGCCCCGCGGTCATGAGCGTAAACCCAGGTGAGAAATGCCGTGTGCTTACGCTGTTCAGCTTGGACACAATCGACATTGAACCATGGGCGAGCCGAGCCGCCGACGGGCACGTCATTGAATGGGATAAAATACTCGGTGTACGGTGGGGAGAAGGACGACACAGACTTCACCAGACAGTGGTCTGAAGTTCCCAACGGTGAGGAAACTGTTACAACACATCTGTCCGGATCAGTGGTCAGCAGAAGGTCCACACAGTTGGCAGTGTGGCCAACTACATCAGGCACCCTAGTCGCCTGCTCTACCAGCTGGGAAAGGCCCATAGAAAGCGCGAAGTTTCGCGCTTCTCTCCCAGCGTGGTCGGTCCTCTGGTATGGGAAGAGCCAGTCCTGGTGGCAGGCGTTGAAGTCCCCCAGAGCGACGAACTGAGCGTCAGGGTGCCGATGCAGCGCATTGTCAGCAGCCTCACTGAGGTGGTCAAATAATCGGGTTGTCTCCTGATCACCGCTGTGCGATCGGTAGACACAGGTGTAAACAATTTTGTCCACACCAGTGTCAACCAACAGCCATAGGGACGAGAAGTGAGGGTCTTCGAGGTGACGGAGGCGCCGGCAACAGATGTCATTGCGGACATACACACAGACCCCGGCACGCTGCAGGAAATGATGCTCCAAAGAGTATCTCGGGTAGCCGAGGTATGCCGCATCAGTCGGACATCTGATCTGGGTCTCCGTCAAGAAAAGTAGGTGGGGCTTTTCAGTCTCAAGGTGGTGATGGACTGCATCGATATTGGAGTGCAAACCTCGGATGTTTGAGAGGTGCACTATGAACGAGAGGACGTGCGCCCGCTGTGCACACCTACTTTTTCTTTTGTAACCTTTCATAAGAATATACTGAGTGAATAGGAAGGAAGACGGCAGTTGAGTGAGGTGATGCAATGATAAACCCAACAATACGACCAACGATGCTGGGCCAGAGGGAGATTGTTCTGGAGACTGCGGGACGCCCGAACCCCCCCAGGGATCGCCATCGGGTCCTCTCGTCCGGTCGCCAACCGGCACGATGGGGCCACCCTGGGATTTTTCGCAGTTGGCGGGGCAGCCTTTCGTATGTGGCTGGCACACTACTTGGGCCCCCAACTACCTGCGGTCGGCCAGCGGAGAACCGTGCTTCGGATCCCGCTACCCTCCACGAACAAACTCCCGACACAACACCATCTGGCGCATCGCACCCGGCACACACTGCAACACAACTGCTCAGACCCGTCCTCCGAACGGCTTCATCAGACATCATGCCGGAACACGACGAATCGCTTGGCGGCATGTCTTTGTCTGGTGGGTGGTAACTTACGCCGGCGGTCGTTGTTATGACCTACCACCTCGCTAGCCAAAATGTGAGGACGTCGCGGACCCGTGCTCGAGCGTCTATCTGATTTAAGGCAGCATGTCTCTGAAACAAGGGATAAGGAGACTAGCGCTGAGCGCTCGCGGCGGCTCGCTAGGCAAAATTCCATACAATCGCAGGCCCGCGCTCGGCAATCCAGCGATGTACGTGCACAGCGTCTATCTGTTTTAAGGCAGCATGTCTCTGAAATAAGGGATAGGGAGACGCAGAGGGACACATGCGAATATCATAAAGGCATGTCTAAAATCATCGCCCCTATTGAGTATAGTCCAAACTTTGAATTTACGTACGAACATGAGAGTCCACGTTATCGGAAATATGGATAACGATTTACCACAACAGCTGCTCAAAATTGGAAAAGGGTCTTTTTCTTTTCGAACCTTGGGCTCTAACTCTGCGAAAATCGTTATAAATGAGACTCTGGGTCGTATAGTTCACAATCTGCAGCATCTTATAGACGCAGTATATCCTGACCTCGAATATTTACAGGTAGAGACATTGATTGGCTTTGTTCAAGGGCTATCGTCTCACCAAGGAACGATACAGTCAATGAAATCAACAATCTGATTACAATCGAATAATCTGAGTGTGTAATGTGTGTGCAATGGCACAAGGCTACTAATAAAAGATTTGAAAGACAACCTAATTGTGGCGATCATTCCTCATCGGCCCAGGAGCTGGCCAGTTGGCGTACATCCCAAGAATTCCAATGATTCCGACGGACCTACCCATACCGTTTAATCGACTTTTATAATAAAACAAAAAAACATCATTAGCTCTGACTGGAGGGGCCAAGTGGCTTCGCGAGATTTAATATACCTTCCTTCGATCTGGACTGTAATTTGTAAAATAGTTGAAAAGAAAAATGGCGTCACTGGGTTATGGAGTATCATGCACCTTACCTCTCTTCGCGGGCTGTTCCGTCGTCTCGTAGGAGTTCGATCAGTCGACTTTGTCTTCGACGGTTCTTCACCCTCGCAGTTCGGCACAAGCTCAACAAAACACACGTGGTTATTAAGTTCTCCGCTAACAGCTTTGGTTTCTTTTCTTGAAGCCATAAAGACACGTCTCCAATTGAGCGGTTGGATATAACATATAATCGCTTGATTATATCGTTAGCCAAAAGGATTCACACAGCAAAAGCCATGCGACTCGCGGGAGCGGAAGCGATACTATTACGGTGACAGCGGGAGCGGTACTACTACTGCGGCGACAGCGGATAGCGGATAGGATCACACCGCAAAGCAATGCGAAACGCGGTTAGCGGATCGAGCTCCAAATGGATACTTTTCCGTGTTCTTTCTCGTATGATCTACGCGCTTTTCGATCAATAACGAAACAGCGCCATCTCACGGGCAGCGGGTGCATGACGTGATGTAGGTTACGGGGTAAAAGGAAATTAGCTAAGAGATTATGCGCAACAGTTCCATTTATAAACGCCAATAGATGGCGCCAACACTGACTATTAGCAAGTCTCAGGGACAAACATTCTCTTTGGTTGGCATTGACCTACGAAAAGAATATTTTCATCCCACCATCTCGGAAAGAGTATTTTTAATCTTCAATATCTGACTGGAAAAGCCGTTTTTATTCTCTAGAGGATAAAGTAAATTGAATTTAGAACATCGTGTGCACTAAGTTTGTAAATTAAAAAAAAAACATTAAACCTATTTACTGTTACCTTTATGGTGCCGAATATATCATACAACTTTTTTTTAATTTGTTAAAAACTCAGACTCGGAACCTTCTTGGTGTCCTTTTTTCAATTTTCTTTGTACGCGGTTCTTTACGCGGCATTTTTTCATGTCATTGTTAAACCTTATATTAAAAAAAATAAACTTGAAAACAAGTGAAAAACTAAAATGAGTGATTCTAGCGACGAGGAAGTTTGTTTGACGCCAACAGAATTGACTGAAACTGTTAATAATGCGCAAATGAGCTTTCTACCTCAACAATCACGCGAGAAGTATTTAAAACAGTACGATATGTTCAACACGTGGCGACTAGCAAAAGGAGCCAAAACTTTCTCAGAAAACGTTTTGCTGGCATATTTTATAGAATTATCCGAGAACAAGAAAGCAAGCACTCTATGGAGTACGTATTCGATGCTAAAAGCAACAATAAAGATGAAAAAAGACATACATATCGATACCTATCCTAAATTAGTAGCATTTTTAAAAAGAGCCTCATCTGGTCATCATCCAAAAAAATCGAAGGTTTTCACAGTATCTGATATTGAAAAGTTTCTTAACGAAGCACCCGATTCCGTATATTTGGCGGCAAAAGTAAGTCAGTTGCACATTCAGTATCTACTTAAGTACATATATTAATCTCAATTAAATAGTATACTTAGTAAATGTTGATAGGCATAATTATGCGTTCATATAAATTTTATTCATTTATCTACTACAATACTCTTTACATTGCAGGTTGTTCTTATTATTGGAATAAACGGAGCATGTCGAACTAATGAACTAACACAACTTAATGTCAAAAACATTGAGAAACATTCAGAAGACTTACTATTATTTAATTTACCTAATACAAAGACAAAAAGAGACCGCAACTTTGTCATTCGCAAGGAATACGTAACGATTGTTGAGAAATATCAAGCCTTACGGCCGCCTAACACTCCAATCAATCGTTTTTTTCTACAGTATCGCAATGGAAAGTGTGTTAGACAGCCTATGGGTACTAATAAAATTGGCAGTATCCCACGAGAAATAGCAACATTTCTTGAACTTCCAGAACCCCTGTTGTACACGGGTCATTGTTTCCGACGAACTTCAGCCACACTTTTGGCTGATTCCGGAGCTGATCTCCTGTCCCTTAAGCGCCACGGAGGCTGGAAGACCAATGCAGTTGTAGAGGGATACATAGAGGATTCCATCCAAAATAAGTCTAAAATATGTGAAGGCATCGTAGGAGCCATTACACTGAAAGAGCCTCAATCAGAAACTTGGACTGGCCCTTCTACATCAAAAATAAGCCGTTATGAAACACCTAGCCATCTCCCTCTCTCTCCAACATTCACGCCAAGGGAATCCGATGAATCGGTACAACTATTAAGTATGACAGACAGTTTACCGAAAAACAGTACACAAGTGACTAACACCAATATTACAGTACCAAACAAAAATATTACACTCAATTTAAATAACTGTTGCAACGTTACTTTAAAATTTTCTTAATTATACTTTAGTATTATTTTATTATAATTTAAAGATTATTCTGTAATACTTACCTGTCATAATGTAGTAATTAATACCTAAACTGAAATAAAAGTGTACCTATCTTGTGATTGTAAACATTTTTTTATTGCATTTAGTCATTTCCTCGCTGAGGTGGAATGAAAAGTTACGTGTTGCACTCAAGTGCAAAGATTTTTCACCTCGTGTCTTTTGATTCCCTCGCTAACGCTCAGGATTCTAATTTTGAATCACTCGCTGCGCTCGTGATTCAATTTTAGAATCCTTCGCTTACTCGGTCATCAAAATTGAACACGCGGTTAAAAAGCAACTTTGCACTCTTGTATAACAAATAACTATTTTCCCATGGGCAATCATATGTTGGTCTATCAAGAGTGGGATCATCCGAAAAGCAGATTATTCTGTTACCGGAAAATAAAACAACTTCAAACATTGTATATAGAGAAGCTTTAGATTAAATAGATACCTAACTTAAATCTGTACTATAATATTATAAATGCGAAAGTAACTCTGTCTGTCTGTCTGTTACGCTTTCCCGCTTAAACCTCTCAACCGATTTTGATTAAATTTGGTACAGACAATCTTTAGACCCTGAGAAAGAACATAGGCTACCTTTTATCCCGGAAAAATTTGATATTCCCGAGGGAAATGTAAAAAGCGCGATATAACCGAACTCCACGCGGGCAAAGCCGCGGGCGGAAAGCTAGTCATATGACAAAATTAAAAGTACCTGATGTCGTGTTGTGCGGATAACCAAAATCCTTTTATCCGTTTTGTCTTACAAGTATAAAAAAAAAATGAATTCATTGGTATTATTAATTATGCAATTATATTATGAATTATTGTGGAAAAACCATACTATTCATTTATTGCGCTATCGTGCACAAACATGACATTAATATTACTTAAAGAAAAAATAACACATCGGAGCTTTGAGTATCTACTTTCATCTGTATTTCAGCGTATCAGGGTGTAGTACAATCACAAAGGCACAAGCGCCCTACCCCACTTAAACGAAACAGCAAGAGCAGACATACATATTCGCCGCTCGGTAGAAAGAGGTGGGTTTTTTTTACTTCTGCTCTTTCTCCATGCCGGCGGTGTACTCTCCCTCCATCTTAACATTATTACCTACCCATTCCAAAAGTTCAGAACGCGGCTAAAGAATCTGGGAGAAACGGTCTGGTCGTTTGTGTATATTGTGAGTTTATGTGTTTGTAGACGCACTTCTCTGTATGAGAGGAGACCTGTGCCCAGCAGTAGGACGATAGAAAAGGTTGATAATGATGATGATGATGAAATGCACTCACGACATAGAAGAAATTCGTAATGAGGCGCAACGTATTTTTTTTTTTTTAATAGGAACACTCATTTAGAAGTAAAATAATAGAAAGCAATGCTTAAGTCCCGTCTACACGCGCCGTCTTGTCTGCGCAGTCCAGGCCTGTGCAGTCATGACTGTACAAAAAGACGGAAATTTCGGGACTACGCGCGCTACCGTCTTGCCGTCCACACACACGCGCTTACCTGCGCAAACTGGTTTGCACAGGCATGCTCGCAGGTAAGACGGAGCGTGTAGACGGGGCATTAACTACTTACTACTGCAGCAAAGTAAAATTCCGTTTTTATGTGATTGTTTGACCCATTCTGTGATCAAATAGTCGCGAGTGCGACAGCTGAGCATGAGTTCCTGGTTTCAATTTTCAGTATGAGCAAGGATTTCATGTTAAGAATTTAACAGTAGCAAGCAGCCTAGAGGCTGCATTTGTGCCCGGTTCATGCTAATAAGACTGCCCGCTATGAAACGGGATTTGATTATAACAGGCAAAATGTGGGTTTACTCTAAGTACACCACTGCCTAATCATTCTGAGATTACAGGCGTGACCTTGTCTTTATGAATATCAAATATCCAAAGTTATAGCTTCAACGAGTGACTTATTCTGTGTAAAATGTTTGGCAGCAACCCGTGGCTTCTTCCGACTTTTCTGAAGTGAATCCTTTTTAGTGGCATTGTGCACTTTTAGGGATGAATAAATAAAATGTATCTCGTGTCAGTACCTACATGGCACCTGATCAAAAAATTCGTAAGGAAGAGTAGACCGCGTATAGGACCTTAATAGGTATCATCATTATCAACCTTTTTATCGTTCCACTGCTGGGCACAGGTCTTCTCTCATACAGAGAAGGATTGAGCGTAACCACCACGCTTGCTCAATGCGGGTTGGCGATTTCAGACTTAAAGTCCAGGTTTCCTCAAGATGTTTTCCTTCACCTTCAGTCATTGGTGTCCAAGATATGCTTAGAAAGTACATATAACTTTAGAAAAGTTACATTGGTACTTGCCTGACCTGGAATCGAACTCGCACACTCATACTTGAGAGGCTGGTGTTTTAACCACGAGGCCACCACGACTATGTTAATAGGTATTTGTAAACTAAAAAAATATCATCATTTGCTCAGCCTATTCCCAATGATTTTGGGGTCGGCTTTCAGCGAGTGCCTTTCTTACGACTTAGAAGCAACTTCCACAGGCAGTCGCTTCATTTAAACTACGGGCATTCAGCTGAATCTGGTTTGACTGAAAAAAAAACAACTCAGTTACAGGTTAATACGATACTCCTTGCTCCTGCTTTTTATCTGGTGGTCAGACTGTCGGACTTCTGAAGTCCCGTAACTGCTGTCAAAGATTTATGATTGACATCCGGAACCAACGACTTAACCTGCTTCCCTTGACATGGAGAAATCTCGGTATGTACCTATAGACGGTCACCACATCCGCAGACCAACCGTGGCAAGCGTGGCTTAACCTAATTGATCTACCTATGTGGCTTTTATTAATTAGCCACGAGTTCCTAAGAACTAAAAATTTTAATTCTTCACTGCTGGACAACGCCCTCCCCAAGGCTTTCCACGATGACCGGTCTTGTGCTGCCCGCATTCATCGGCTCCCCGCGACCTTCACCAGGTCATCGATCCACCTTATTGGGGGCCTCCCTACGCTGCGTCTTCTGGTACGTGGACCACTCCAGAACCTTACTGCCCCATCGACGATTGGTTCTACGAGCAATGTGCCCCGCCCACTGCCACTTAATTTCAGCGACTCGAAGAGCTATGTCGGTGACTTTGGTTCTTTTGCGGATCTCCTCATTTCTGATTCGATCACGCAGAGAAAATCCGAGCATAGCTCTTTCCATTGCCCTTTGTGTGGCTCTGAGCTTTCGTATGAGGCCCATTGTGAGCGACCACATTTCAAAAATTTGTATTACCTGACTGAAATTATAAAAACATTTTGCAATTTTGTGGGAATAATATGCTCGTACGGAGGACGGGTCTGAACTGAGGACGGGTGTGGCGATGTGTGCCGGATATGATGCACCGAATGTTGTTGTGTCGGGAGTTTCATCGTGGAGGGTCTCCAGATCGATCTCCCTCTGGCGCAGCATCATTGGTCGTGTTTTTGGGTATAACATTGCAGCACCTCGTCTCAATTGCCGTCTTCCTTCCTATTCAGTCAGTTTATTTTTTAATGAATAGGCTTATTAAAATAGTGCGCTTTACCATCAACGATTGCATCTCTGTTTACCATCAGGCGGGATTGCGAGCAAGCACTAGTTTATTATCGTCCTGCTAAGCCCGTACCGGGCTTAGAATAATACCAACATATATCCTCCCGTGGGTTTCGTAAGAGGCGACTAAGGGAACTCTCACCAGGGAAGCGGGCAGCAGCGCTTCTACTGTGGAATATCAAATTACTGCGATCCCCAACCCGCTTGCCAAGCGTCGGGATTGTGGTAAACCCCCCATGCCTTGGTGAAGGCCTTCGTCCAGCAGTGAATATATTATATTCTCTGCCTATAGGGTGGCTGAGAAGACATGTTGAAGTTTTCACTTTTGCCGGCGCTCCCGGGAACAATCAGTTGTATTCTTGTTCTTTCAAATTTTTTTTTTCTTTTTTGGGGAAATTGTTTTGAAATGTTGAGTTTTGTATACATAATGGGACTACGAGTGTATTACTTCTATTATGAGTTAACTAGCTTTCCGCCCGCGGCTTCGCCCGCGTGGAGTTCGGTTATATCGCGCTTTTTAGATTTCCCTCGGGAACATCAAAATTTTCCGGGATAAAAGGTAGCCTATGTTCTTTCTCAGAGTCTAAAGATTGTCTGTGCCAAATTTCATCAAAATCGGTTGAGAGGTTTAAGCGGGAAAGCGTAACAGACAGACAGACAGACAGACAGACAGACAGATAGACAGACAGACAGACAGACAGAGTTATTTTCGCATTTATAATATTAGTATGGATGATACTCGAAATAGAATGATATTACATATCTTCCTTCTTACTTCTTAAGCCTTCTTAAGCCTGTCCACTGCTGGACAAAGGCCTCCCCCAAAGCTTTCCACGATGACCGGTCTTGTGCTTCTCCAGATCATCGGTCCACCTTGTTGGGGGCCTCCCTACGCTGCGTCTTCCGGTACGTGGCCGCCACTCCAGAACCTTACTGCCCCATGATTTTATCTATTTTTTTTTTGTTTATTTTTCTTGACACTTACTTAGTATTGAAGTCTTCCTCAAGCAATCAAATGCCGACTGGTAGCTCCAGAGACTAGCCAGTTTAAACAAACAAACTCTCGAGCTTTATCAATAACATAAACAGACAATTTTCATATAACTTAGTTGAGTAGAATTAACCAATTTTAGATGAATATTACAAGTTTACCTCCAAACTGATTGGGAAGTAAACAATTAGATGAAGCTATGTAGTTTATCATAATCTCAACCAATTCCCTAGAGTTGATCCCAATTTGTGTAACCTTTCACCTTATGTATCAATTATTGGGGACGCTAACTTATCTACAACTAGCAAAGTCGGCCGATATCATCTGAATAACGGCGAAGATAACTGTTTGATACATATTAAGTATGTATGACAGTATCTGGATTCTCAAGACCTATTTGTAAACTAGCTACGAACGGTGGTTTTACTTGCGTAAGTTTCAGTCTTCTCGGAATATCGAGATGAAAAAAATATTTTATGGTAATCCTGTGTATAAACCATTTGTGTGCTAAATTTAATTCAAATCCGTTCAGTGGTTTTAGCATGAATGAGTCGCAAACATTCATCCATCCGAACATGAATCTATCGGTGCATCAATCAATATCCATCCAATCACACATCCTTCTATTCATCTATACAAACTTAGTAGAATAATAAATAAATAAATAAGTATCCGTCGTTGATGTGGGTCGCTAATACTACCGCTGAGTATGAGGCTCCTGGGAGAGATGACCAGATGAGCAAAGTGTGATTAGGTTTATCCATCCTCCAGCCTGGGGTTTAGATACATGCATGAATGATGAAAATAGGCTTATTTCTTAATTTTATTACTGACTTTAGTGACACGTAAAAAGGTACGTTTATAAGGATTAGATACAAACGTCAACTTAAAAAAAAAAGGATTGTGTGGTTTTATGAAACCACGGTAAAAACAAAATTACACATCACACGGTTACACGGTCACGGGTTACATTACACGGTCAGCTGCTGTGAACTATAGGCGCCGCCATATTGGCCTTGGCTGCTCTTACCAGCGCTTTTCATAAATTATCCCTATTTCGCAGGCGAACGTCACGCGACATGCAACACACAGACGAAAAAGTTTGAGACGATGTAAAAAAGGTTTCACTATAAAAATGTTACTTAAATAATACAACTGGATTCCACAAGAGTCAGTAAACAATTCTAAAGTTTCGTGAAAGCGATACATAAAAAATGGGTCACCATTTCCCTTTGGCGAAAACTAACCCTATCAATAGCCGCCATAAAATATCCACCATTTAAAACAATAAGCCTTTAACAAATTCATCCCAACCCTCACGCATCCATCAAATGGAATGCCATACGACCCTCTGTCATGATCCCTAAGATAATAGCAATAACATATTGTATATGACACATAACAATACACCCTTGTCCATAAATTAGTCTTCATCTCCATACAATTTATTATGTAGATACTTCACTTGTGACGTCACGAAACAAATTAAATTATGACCTCGTCGAACGGTGACGTAGTACTCAAAATTTCAGCAAACGACGTTGTTTATACGCAACTATAATGTATGACGGTCCCTTAAGACCTTAAGTGGTTGGTCTAAGTTATAAGAATTATTGGAGTTAAAGAACCTGTCTACAAAATTACTAGTCTTTTGCATTTGAAATATTTTATCCATAAGATTACCTGACTCCAGTTAGTGAGTGAGCAGTTGAGCTGTTTTGCGTGGATGTGACGCATGTTTCCCTCAAACATTTCATTTTTTTTGGGTTTTTGTAACTCTTTGCGTCATGTTTATCGCTAATAAATACTTTTTTTTTCAGTTTCTAGTAAGATATTTTAGTTGAAATAACCGCAAGCCTAGAAAAAAAGAAAGAAAATTGGTGTATATCCGCAAACTTAGCGCGACGATGAACACAAAAAAACCTTGGGGGTAAATATTTGTCACATCTACAAAACTGCCATTGCTCAGCATTATGCATTAAAATTAGAGCTTGCATAAGAAAGAACCTTATGCGAGTCCCAATGCTGGAGTGCATGTTTTTTTTTTTTTTTTAATTTATAAACTAGCGCTTGAACGCCATCCCGCCTGATGGTAAGCAGTGACGCAATCGTTGATGATAAAGCGCACTAGTTTATTAAAAGCCTATTCACTCTAGCCTTGAAGACACTCAAATTGTAGTCCGACGGAAACACCGCCGCCGGCAAGTTGTTCCAGTCCCTTGATGTACGCGGTATAAAGGAGGAGGCGAAATGCTTCGTCCGGATCGTAGTAGTGTTAACAACGTAAGGGTGGAAACTCGCCGTACGACGAGTCGTTCGATGGTGGAACGGAGATGGGGTAATTAAATCATGCAATTCCCTCGTACACTCCCCAAAATGCATCCTATAGAACACCGAAAGGCTGGCTACTCTACGCCTGTGCTCTAGGCTTTGGAGACCGTCTCGAGTTAAATCAGGGTCAATTCAATTAGTCTCTTCGCCCGCCTCTCCACCGAATCCAAAGTGGCCAGGTGACACTTAGCAGGACCAGCCCAAATGTGGCTGCAGTACTTCACATACGGACCTGTGCTTTCTACATCATTAGAAGCTGCCCTGGTGTGAAGTACCGCCGGACCTTTGCGATAACGCCATGTTGACATGATGAAGTCAAACAGTGCAGTATACGATGCCCAATAAAAAAAAAAACAAATCTAGATATACTGTTGTAAACTTCTTCGTTCTGAATTACTTCAACTCAGTAAAAACTATTTATTCATAAATAACTAGGCAGGCTTGGACACCTACTAACAAACTCAAACATTATATTAAGGTATGTTCGTGTGATCTAATGACACAAAATTAGTACATTAATCTTAATTCTAAGTCTGGCTGTTTGTGTTTATGAATTTATATGATTGTTAACACACTCACGATATTAGAAATATTGAAATTAATAATTAAATATTAATTATAATAATTATTAATATTATATTATTTATATTAATTATAGAAATTAATAATTTTATATAGATTAATAATTTTATATATTAATAATTTTATATAAATTCCTAATGCGGAGCGACGTTTGTTTTTTTTTTTTAAAGAATAGAATTGGTCAGAAAACCGTATTTTGTTTTAAAAAACACACACTATTTATGAACATATTCGATACTATTGTTTATCTTACAAATATTAATTTATTTTATTTAGGTACACACAACATAGCCAGAGATAGCACAAGACAGGCAGGTTTTGAAGGAAAAAGGGGAGGTCTTTGCCCAGCATCAGGACACCAAGTAGGATACAAAAATATCATATACCTACACATCTCGTTGCGATGTATAATTGATTAATTTACCTCATATGTCAGGATCAATTGAAAATCAAAGCCAAACCTTGGATGTCTAGCTAGAATTTTTGCTAACTTGTGTCTTTTTGTGCAGCCATGGTAACACTTTCCTGCTATTTTCTTACCTCATGAAACCTCAATACCTTACAGTACTACTACTCTTCTTATTCTTTGGTACTCTTTTTACTTCCTTATAACTTTTTATTGCTTTTTAATCTGTGCTAATTAAATGTATATCATTATGGTTTTTAGTGCACTGTTGTCTCAAAACGCGTCCGCTCGTTCTTTGAACACCACCTCATAGGGTTACCTCAAAACTTTTGGACTTACGCACACGTTTCGTTAAACTTCAATAAATCTCGCACCAGGCCGACTTGGATGATGTTTATATAGTAATGTGTTGCCATTCGAGATTTCCTCCAACACCTACGTCCAATTCATATTGCTACGTTGATGTTACATGAATAATCGCTTTCGTCAGAAGTTTAGGTCCCAATAGGTGAGTTTATGTAACAATAGGAAATTGGTTAAGATGCCTAACGTATAAAGAATCAGAAAACCTTCTGATCAGGGCGAAATAACATGCTGGATACACAAACCACACACACCTCACACCAAACACACACAGACTCACCACACATAGAACTCGCCACACACACACACACACACTTCATATACTGTACACCGCTACGAAAACCTATGCATTCTTGACGCATCTAGAGCTGCCTAATTATTTTTATTATTATTTTTAATATTTCCTCTTCTTTTTTTCTTTTCTTTTCTGTAATTATTAGCTTCATCACTTCCATTGTTAAGATAGCACATAAGGGAAGAGCGAGACAGCTCCGACACAAGTACTATTGTAACTTACTGGAGCTGCCTCAATTTATGTATGACACAATGTTTAGATGAAATAAATAAATAAAATAAATAAATACGGACAAATCACACAGATTGAGCTAGCCCCAAAGTAAGTTTGAGACTTGTGTTATGGGATACTAACTCAACGATACTATATGTATTTATAATAGGTACATATACAATATGTAAAGAAAACCGTCAACCGTCAGTCGAAACCCGTCCGACCCAAAAGGATAATAGAGGTTAGGTATACACATGACCAAATAAAATATGAAATTTTACCTAATCATCATAGTAACAATACTAATGAATTTTGGAATAATCTTTTTTTTCCGCAAATTAATGCCAACTTCCTCAAAATTTGGTAATTTTTCAAAATTGACATCGCGACATTTTATACAGTATTATTAAAAGTATGAGTGATGCGACCACGTGCCGCGTGCCCTGCCCCCTTTCGCCCCCGCATGTATGGCCTACCGGGTTGCCTACCGCACATGTATTAAGTTTCCTCGCCTTTTCGAAATAACGTTTATTTTTTATGGGTATTTTTTTTTAAAGTTTAGCCCGGCTTTGTAGGCATTAGTAGAATCAGCTATCGCTACCTTCACGGATCGGACAGGGTGTTGTTTACATATTGTATAGATAAACAGGACAATCAGGTGTATAGATAAACATCCAAGACCCAGGACAATCAGGAAAAGATCGTTTTTCATCATGACTTGGCCGGGGACCGAACCCGGGGCCTCCACGTCGCAGGCAGGCGTGTTGACCGCTGCGCTACGAAGGACGACAAATATTTCTGTAGTTTTTTTTTTTTAATTGGTTTGCCTGGGCTTAGTTTCTATTGAAAGAGGCGTATTTATTTTGTGTGTATATATACACTTTTTCGAACAACTTTTCCAGGATATTAAAAAAGTTTATACAGCCAAGCCTTACTTCGGAGAATATTAAATATGAATTAATAAAAAAAAACTCATTTGTTAGCTGGTGTGTTATTCTGTTGACTATACACGTACAAACTCCGACAAGTTATTTAATTAATTTTAGTGAAGCATTTAATTCGTAACTAGAAATATTATATTTTATATCATATTGAGTTTCAATTGACATAGTTTACTGTGCATAATTATAATGAGCAAAGCAAAATTAATTAAATTATGTAATTCCGTTATTGGTAAGAGTAATGCACATAGTAATAAAATAATATAATAGAATTGCCTGCTACAGGCATTATTGAAAACTTTGAAAGGGTTATTCAACCCATCAATATGAATAATAAATTGATCAACCCTTTGTTTTAAGGATGGGAAATCATCAAATGACCTCTCCCGTTCTGAGCGGAGCGGAAGGGCGTGTCAAACTTTTACTGACTGGTTGATTAATCAAACTTGAAATCTACAAATTGTAACAAAGAGCAAAATATTTCATTATTTCAATAAATATTTATTTAAACAATTATTTTGCAACATTTTTTTTTTTTTTTTTTTTTTATAAGTCATAAACAAGCGCTTGACCGCAATCCCGCCTGATGGTAAGCAGTGATGCGATCATTGATGGTAAAGCGCGCTAGTTTATTAAGAACCTATTCACTCTAGCCTTGAAGACACTCAAATTGTAATGTGACGGAAACACCGTCGCTGGCAAATTGTTCCAGTCCCTCGATGTACGCGGTATAAAAGAGGAAGCGAAACGCTTCGTCCGGGTCGCAGTGGTATCAACAACGTAAGGGTGGAAACTCGCCGTACGACGGGTCGTCCGATGGTGGAACGGTGATGGGGGAATTAAATCATGCAATTCCCTTGCACACTCACCAGAATGCAACCTATAGAAGACCGAAAGGCTGGCTACTCTACGCCTGTGCTCCAGGCTTTGGAGACCGTTTCGAGTTAAGTCTGGGTCGCCAATCAGCCTCTTCGCACGCCTCTCCACTGAATCCAAAGTATCCAGGTGACATTTCGCAGCACCAGCCCAAATGTGGCTGCAGTACTCCACACACGAGCGGACCTGTGCTTTGTACAACATTAGAAGCTGCCCCGGTGTGAAGTACCGCCGGACCTTTGCGATAACGCCAAGTTTTCTAGCAGCCACCCTGGCCTTGGACTCAATGAACCGCCCAAAGTTAAGGTTCGAGGAAATCTCTACTCCCAAAAGCTGAAGGCGGTTGGTGCACTCCAAGGATACATTCTGAAAAGTAGGAGCCAAGGTGAACGGGCTCCTTTTGGCGGTGAAAAGACACGCCTGTGTTTTGGCGGCATTGAATGCTACAAGATTGGCTTTGCCCCATTCGGAGACTGCCTGTAGTGCAGCACTCGTACGCTCGACCATAGCCTCTCTTTCGGACCAGATTGCCTCCTTACTAGCCCGAGCTTCCGGCAGATATCTCTCCACAACTGTGCTGTCATCTGCATACCCATAGATACCGGGCATCAGCAGATCATTAATATGCAGCAGGAACAGAGTTGCAGAGAGAACAGACCCCTGAGGAACACCGGCATTGGTCGACATGGGCTCCGATGAGCATCCGTCGACAACAACTCGGAGGGACCGTTCAGTCAGGAAGTCTTTAACCCAGCCAGTCAGGCCAGCGGAAACGCCGTACGCTGGAAGCTTACTCAAAAGGCCAGCGTGCCATACCCGGTCGAAGGCCTTCGAGACATCAAGGGAGACGGCAATCGCTTCCCCATTTCTCTCGAGGGCCTCGCCCCACAAGTGAGTGGCATACACTAGTAGGTCCCCAGTTGACCGATTGAACATATATATATACCTATGTATATTATCAATAAACACTACCAAGTTATTTATTTAATAGCTGCTGCCCGCGACTCCGTCTGCGTTTTGATATAAAATAAGCGCCTGTTAAAATAATGGGAGCAATATGTACGTCCGAGTTTGCCACCGTTTTCGCAACATTTTTTATTACTGCTCTGCTCCTATTGGTCATAGCGGGATGTTATATTATTATAGCCTATGTCCTTTCTCAGGCTCAAGTCTAGACTATCGGTGTACCAAATTTCATTATAAACGGTTCAGTAGTTTTGGCGTGAAAGCCAGACAGACAGACAGAGATAGTTTCGCTTTTTTAATATTAGTATGGATTAAATTTACCTTAAATAAGAATACCGTAACGTCACCTTAAGTAAGAATACCGTAGGTCAGGTACAGACACCAGCAGAAATTTGTCCCAAACTTGAACCTTACTGCTTTAGTAATAAACTTGAAAATCTATTAACGAAATTTCATATATCGTTATAGCTTTTTTTTAATAGACTAGTGCTTGACTGCAATTCCGCCTGATTACCATCAGGCGGAATTGCCAGAAGGATTTGCTACTTACCAGTAGTGATGCAATCGTTGATGGTAAAGCGCGCAAGTTTAGTAAAGCCTATTTACTTAAAAATCTTACATTAGCAATGTTAAACCCGACACCACGACCAACGATGCTGCGCATGAGGGAGATTAAACTGGATACCCTCCACGACCAAACTCCCCACACAATAATATTTGGCCCATCGTACCCGGCACACATCGCAACACAACTGCTCAGACCCGTCCTCGTCCTCCGTACGGCTTACTTACTTGGCTGACTTGTTAAAGCGTTTGTACAACGGCACTTTCAGGAAATAAACCATTTTATTATGTGTGTTTTCTATAAAACAGCTGATTTGTTATTTTAATAATAGACAAAAAGATCGTAGTGGTGTTAACAACATAAGGGTGGAAAGTCGCCTGCGACATGTCGTCCGATGGTGGAACGGAGATGGGGGAATTAAATCATGGAATTCCTTTGCACACTCACCAGAATGCATCCTATAGAAGACCGAAATGCTGGCTATTCTACACCTGTGCTGCAGGCTTTGGAGACCGTTTCGAGGTAAATCTGGATCGCCAATCAGCCTCTTTGCACGCCTTTCCACTGAATCCAAGTAGCCAGATGACATTTCGTAGCACCAGCCCAAATGTGGCTGCAGTACTCCACACATGAGCGGACCTGTGCTTTGTACAACATTAGAAGCTACGACAGAATAGAATACTCTTTATACAAATACAAAAAAAAATGAATTACGTAGTAGGTACCTATAGTATAGCCAGGCAATTTCCATATCCCTCTAGTTTCTACCAACCATAACAAAAAGCGTAGCGTGATGTTAAAAACACTAAGTGGACAGACTGGCATGTTCTCAGCCAAACAACCCTTCTCGCAAATTTCATCAACATGAAATGGCAAATTACTAAAAACTCAATTACGTTTCGCCGGTTACATTACTGAGTATATAATATGGTCAGAGAGATAATTTAATACATTACACTGTACTTTAGTCATCATTTTGACGTAGGTACCGCGTCTTTAATTATTGCTTGTTTGTAATCCTCGTTAAGGACGAGAGATTAACTACAACAAGATGTTGTTGTTTGCTGAATTCTCATATGGGGATCATACTGAGTTGAATAATAATGGTCTAACTGCTATGCTTCGATATCGCCTTTGGGTTGTTTTTTATGGGACAAAACCCGCCACACATTATCCCACCCAAAAGCCAGAATCAACAGTGGAGACCGCCAGACATGCGCCAAGCAATAAAGCTCGACGAGTCCTGGAGAAACGATTCAACTGTCTTGGGTCCCGCAACGAAATTAATCAGAAAGGAATGGCTGAGGAGTAAGAAAAAAAATTTTTTTTCCACTTCTCTCCATAACAAGCAGGAGACAGAACAGAACTAGGCCAATCGGCACAAAGGGGCATTATTGCAACTGGGAGAAGCCCAGATCGCCAAGCACCACGGAATAAAATTTGATTAAGTTAATGGGTCCTAAGTAGGTATGTGCTGTTACAATTGATTCCAATAATAGGTATCGCCTTTGGGTTGTGGAGGTCAGACGGCAGTCACTTCACGGAAAATATCGAAGTACAGCCAAAATCAGCAGTTAGACTGTAAAGTGGACCCCAAACTCCAAAGCTGAAAAAGCTTCGGATGATGATGATCGAGATCTGCTAATTTAGTTTCTAGTATTAATAGTTCGAATCAGGAATGAGGAGATCCGTAGATGAACTAAAGTCGCAGACATAGACCAGCGGATTAGCTCTCTGAAATGGCAGTGGGCGGGGCACATAGCTCGTAGAGCCGATGGTCGATGGGGCGGTGTTGGACTTCATAATCCAACACCACCCAAAATGTAATTGTTAAGAAGAAGATTGGGGTAGTAAACATGTCAGACAGGGTATAATAGGGTATAATTGACTTAAAAAAAAACTAATTAGACCGTCAGTCACATTTCCAAAAAATACTAGACACGTATTTTTTCTGTTTTCATATAAACAAAAATGAAGACGACATAGCGCGTTGAAAACTCGTGTGACGTCACTGCACGCTACAATTTTTAGCGACCAGTGACGTCAGCAGCCACCGCTCCTGATCTTTGATGCCTTTTATATTTGTCAATTTTTATTGATTTGATAAAACAAAATATACGTGTCTATTATTTTTTGGAAATCAGACTAACGGACTAATTAGATCCTTTTTTTGGCATTAACCCTATTTAAAAAAAAATTAAATAATTTCACACAAGTCCAACTCGACAACACCAACGCGACACCGTCCTCATAATATACGTACGAGCTTACAGTGGCAGAGCGGCCGCACAATTTAACTTGCGCCCGTGTCAGCCACCGTGACGCGATGCCTCTTAGTGCCAGCCCATGTTACAAATTGACCGTAAACATAGTTCCGTAGGTTCCGCTCCAAGTTGTAATACTATGCCCTGTGTTGGCTTAATTTTGGAGTATGTTATGTTACACTTGATTACACTTCGGTAATTTCATTCTAGAAGCTTAGAAGACTAATGGAATATGTATGAGTAGGTGCCTTTGTTCGTAGATTAATCATAAAAGTTTTAAGTTGAGCCAGATGGTTGAAAGTGTAAATGCTTTACTAAAAATGACAAAGCTTTCAAGGAGCTTGCAAGAATAAACTACAAAACTTTTTTTTTTTGGAGGATACAGTAGATTACTCTTTATCATGTACTTACCTACACCATAAAACACATATATAAATAATAAATATTACAGAAGGGTGATGCAATGAGCGTTCTTATAGCTAAAAGTAAAGATAATTCGTAATGTAGGTACTTCCTATCCTATCTTAAGAGAGGACTCTAGTGCCGAGGAATTTAGAAAATAGGTATTTGAAGAAACTATTGCCGTCGCGCTGCTTCCAACCTCTCCCGGTAAATTGCGAAAAGAGCAGTTGCAGTTCAGGCTGATTTTCCCTACAAAAACGCTGACCAAAAGACGTTTCGTATTCCTGTTTTCTTTTTCAAAGCACGACAGATCTCAATTATTTTTATATCAAAATTTAGAGGAGTATACCTATGCTTTTATCATTTTCTTTTTTTGTCAAAAACTTATCGCGTTTGTCTAATAGTCATCACGGTAAAAATGGGTTATTTTTCGAGATTTTGAAGTATCGTATTTCTTCTATTAATTAAGTTTCGGGAAAAATCAAATGATCACGTATAAAACGCGAATCACGTATAATTACGGTGTAAAATTGTAGAAAAAAATTGCTCTAAAAGCATTATCCACGTAGAAAACAGCGGAATACATTTGAATAGAGAAAGCATCACTAAAGTTTCCTCTTAATAATATCATTAAGTTTGTTACACTATCACGTTGAAAGTGCTAATTGGATTTGGATAAAATTGGGCACGTGATAAACCATGACTCAGAGAAGGGCATAAGCTACTTTTTATCGTGGACCGCATACGTTATCACCAACAGCTAGTAATACGTATATTATAAATGTGAAAGTTTGTATGTTTAGATGTATGTTTGCTACCCTTTTACGCGAAAACTACTAAACTGTTTGAAATAAATTTAGCACACAGATGGTTTATAACTAGTATTAATATACAATATGTAAAGAAAACCCTGTCCGATCCGTGAAGGTATTGTTAGGTATCGATAACTGATTCTACAAATGCCCACAAAGACAGGCTAAACTTAAAAAAAAATCTCCCTAAAAATATAAATATTATTTCGCAAAAAGGGGTAACTTAATACATGTGCGGTTAGCACACCCTTCCGCGGGCGGCGGGGGGCAGGGCACGCGGCACCTGTGACGTGGTCGCGTCGCTATTCGCTTATTAATTAATTATAATAATATAATAAATTTAATTCTTGAAATTGGAATTAATTCCCGGGAAAAAAGGATTATTTCAAAATTCATTAGTATTGTTACTATGATGATTATGTGAAATTTTATATTATATTTGGTCAAGTGTTTACCTAACCTTTATTATCCTTATGGGTCGGACGGGGTTTTCTTTACATATTGTATAGGTTAGTTTTTATTTGGATATTCAAACAGAACTGAAACTTATGCTCGTAAAACTGCGAAGCTTTACTAGTCGACTTACAATGTCCATTTCGCTCTGAGAAAGAGTAGGCCTATGTAAACCCACGACAGAGGCAGTACGGTTTGGTGGAAAAAAGAAGATATTTAAATTCCTTACGTAACATGGAACTCGGTGGTAGCCCATAACATCGGTTGCCGGCAGAAGTTACCATCCACCAAACAAAGTGCGTCAAATGTTGCTGTGTCGGGAGTTTAGTCGTGGAGGGTCTCCACATCAGTGCTACCCTATACATAAAACTCTAGGCGCAGTATCGTTGATCGTGTTGTTGGGTTAAACATTTCATCACCTCGCTCAACTGCCGTCTTCCTTCACTGACTGAAAACTGGGTGAATACACCCAGTTTTTTTGAGTGAAGATGCCCTTAATAAACTAGCGCGCTTTACCATCAACGACTGCATCACTGCTTACCATCAGATGGGATTGCTATTAAGCATTAGTTTATAAACATAAAAAAAAATCCATATCACAAGTAAATCAACTCTTCTCTCCTCAAAAATGGACGTAAATTGAAATCCTCTTACTTTAAACACAACCCAAACTAAGCGTATCACGCGACCGCCAGAGGGCGCCACGACCGTCAACTATTTTCTTCGTACAATGTCCCACCAACTGCTTTGTAATGGACAGAGTTATCTCAGTATGTTGTGGCTTGACAACGTAGAATTCAGAAGCCTTTGATAAAACCCGGTTGTAGCAGTGAGCGAGTTTCTAGTGAAACTATTCATTTTGTAGTGTTTTTGGTGGTCATATTTATGAAAATGTTAAGCATTCAGTGTTCAAACAAGGTCTGCGGAATTGGTTAATAGTTTTTCGTCGGAGTAAAATAACTTTTATTTATTTACCAGCTGCGTCCAGTGGATTCAACTGTATATGCGAACGCGTTGGAATATAGGAAACAAATGGATATTATGTGTTAATACTAGTTCTAAACCACATGTGTGCCAAATTTCATTAATTTTTTTTTAGCAGTTTTTCGTGAAAGAGTTAAAAACATCCATACATCCAGCCATCTAAACATAAATCCTCACAAACCTTCGCTTTTATCATATTAATAGGATGTAAAGTAAAATAAAAAAACCGGTCAAGTACGTGTCGGACTCACGCACAAAGGATTCCACATCATTGATTTATAAAATTAAAGGATGTAAGTTATTTGTATGAAAGATTACGCGGTAATAAACGGTTTACGATTTGCGAGGTATTAAAAAAAAAACTACTTACTGGATCTCGTTCAAAACAATGTTCGTTGGTAGTTTTTATAGTAATGTACATCATAATATGTTTTTTTTAGATTTTTTATTTTCTTATTTTAGAAGTTAGAGGGGGGGGGGGCAATTTTTTCCACTTTGGAAGCGTCTGTCACGCAAATTATTCGGTTTAAAAAAAAATATTTTAGAAACCTCAATATCATTTTTGAAGACCTATCCATAGATACCCCACACGTATATGTTTCATGATAAAGAAATGTTGAGTTTCGGTTCTAAGTATAGGGAGCCCCCAATATTTATTATTATTTTTGCATCAAAATCTTAATGCGGTTTACAGAATACATCTACCTACCAAGTTTCAACAGTATAGCTCTTATAGTTTCGGAAAAAAATGGCTGTCACATACGGACGGACAGACATACATGACGAATCTATAAGGGTTCCGTTTTTGCCATTTGGCTACGGAACCCTAAAAAGCGGGGGAAAATGAATCACCAAATCAGCTGGCAAGTGTCTCGCAACTTGTGATTATTTATTTGCACTATCTAGTACATTTATTAACTCAATTTTCCATTCAGTAATTATTTAAATGATTGTGAATATTATTATGTCAAACGATCCGGCCGAAGCATTTCGGCACCTCTTTTATAACGCGTACATCGAGGGACTGGAACAATTTGCCAGCGGCGGTGTTTCCGTCGGACTAAAATTTGAGTGTCTTCAAGGCTACAGTAAATAGCCTCTTAATAAACTAGCGCGCATTACCATCAACGATTGCGTCTCTGACAGCCTCCGTGGCGTAGCGGTAGCGGACGCGGCCGCTGCGCAAGGTGGCGCAGGTTCGATCCCCGCACAGTGCAAGTATTTGTATGCATGAATATGAATATTTGCACTGGTCTGGTCGTGCCTCGGAAAGCACGTTAAGCCGTTGGTTCCGGTTGCCATACAAACATCTAGTGGCAGTCGTTACGGGTTATTAGAGCCCTCAGAAGTCCAATAATTGGTCTAACTGCAATGCTTCGGTATCACCTTCGTTTTGTGGAGGTCAGACGGCAGTCGCTTCACGGAAAATATCGCAGTTTGGCCAAATCAGCAGTTCGACTGGTACAGCGGGCCCCAGACTCCAAAGCTGAAAAAGCTTCGGATGCGACTGGGATTAAAGCTGAGATGATGATGATGATTAATATGGAGTGGAGTATCAGTGATTGACTACTTGAAATACATAATGACGCTATTTTGTTAGTAGATTACGAAATTTGACAAAAATCTTCATTATAAGATCACTGATCGACTATTCTGACACTATTATAATAGCAGACTACGACCCCTGCAGTACAATGGGGATTGTTAATTTTTTTTATTGTTAATACGTTATCCATTTCGAGGAATAGGTTAGGTAGGTTATTCGTGACTATTGAGCGTTTGAAAAGGTAAAATATTCAGGGATTCTCGTTATTTATCGTTAAAAGTAAATAACCTTCATTTAACCTCCAATTATGGCTTCTTTGGATCTAGAGCGGCAATTCCTTTATGTATATTTATACATACGCTCACACACACTTCTTTCTAACTGTCAAGAGTGACAAGAGACAAACTTATTATTATTATAAATGGAAAACTGAGTTTGTTTGTTTGTTTGTTCCGCTTTCATGCTGTAACTACTGAACGGTTGCTTTGAAATATTGCAGACGTAAAGTTAGAAGTCCAGATTAAATAATTGTGTAGTTTTTATCCCGGAAAAATTTAATATTTCCGAGGGAAACCTAAAAAGCGCGATATAACCGAACTCCACGCGGGCGGAAAGCTGGTAAACAATAAATATAACCTCAAATTCTGCAAACATTCGATTATTATACTTAGCGTCTAGCGAAATTACCAGCAAATAAAGACGAATATAGGAAGTGCTGCGTTCCAACCTGTAAAAACGACTCAAAAAATAGTTCAGATAAATTTTTTTTACCGCATGACACATATGACTGACACCAACATGACACTATTGAAATTTGTCTAACGTCAAAGATATTATTTTAGGTAAAAGGGCAAAGGCACGTAAATATTATGCCAATAATGACGTAGGCGTAACAAAGTCACTCCTTATTATAAATAATATTAATAGAAATATAATGAATAGGTACATAAATTTCAAAAAAAATCAAATTAGTCGATCGACTCATGTTCAAAGGTAACGCATTCCAAAGAAAGACCGTCTAAATGAACAAAGAATGGATGAAACACCAAAGGTGAAAAGGACAACTAAGGTCGTGGACTACCATGGCATTGTCCTTCTCACCTTTCGTGTTAGCCACATAGTTTTTCCTTTAGTCATTATTATCAATTTAAACTAATTTAATATATTTTAGAAGTAAGTTTACCTTTGGCCTTAGATTTGCTCTATCCAAATCTATGATGTATCATCATAATCAACCATTTTATCGTCACACTGCTGGGCACGTGGGCACAGGTCTCCTCTCATACAGAGAAGGATTGAGAGTAATAACCACGCTTGCTCAATGCGAGTCTAGTCTAGTAAGAGAGTAAAGTCTAGGTTTCCTCAAGATGTTTTCCTTCGCCTTTTAATCAGTCATTGGTGTCCAAGATATAGTTAGAAAGTACTTATTTTCAATTTCAGTTTCATTATTATCAATTCAGTTCAGTTTCAGTAGGTAGTCATTATTATCAATTTCAATTTAAACTAATTTTATGTATTTTTAGAAGTAAGTAAGCTTACATTAGACCTTACATCCGCGCTATCCAAATCTATGATGAATGTAAACTACAATATCAAATATCTTATGACATAACATATCGCACAAAACACTCAGCAACCACAACCCAACCCAACTCATAAGTCCACCACCCATTAATGGAAAATCAGCATTTTTAATCAAAATATTTGCCTAAAAAGGTTGACGTGAAAAATAATGCTTTATGGCCATTAATCTCCTAAAAAGGTCCAGGGACGGACCAAGGTGGGCCAAGTAATGGAGTTCCGTTGTACAGTCGTGAACCGAGGAGTTTGGATGTCCCAACCCCTTGACGGCATTACATAAAACATTTGGGACAGGAGTCGGAACGAAAATAAATGTACCAATATTTTTTGGAACACTTTTTTGTTTGTGGTTTTTTGCATGGCCATATTAAAAGATGAATATATTATGTGGATTATTTGAGAGTCTTTGGATGAAATGAGATACTCTGATGCGTGTAGATAGATGTTCTGAATTTATGAATATAGGTAATCTGTACATACTTATGCTTTCTTCTACTTTTGCCTCGCTTTACTCCGTTACAAAAATTGTATGGACTTATAAAAAGATGAATATATTATGTGGATTGTTTGAGAGTCTTTGAATGAAATGGGAAATTCTGATCCGTGTAGATAGATGTTCTGAATTTATGAATATAATCTGTACATAGTTGCTTTCTTCTACTTTCTTCGCTTTACTCCGTTACGTGGCCGGCTTTCTTAATCATGCGAAGCCATTTATTTCGGTCTTGTGCATCATCTTCTGTATGTCCCATGTCACGTAATTTTAGACCTTCGTTCTCCATTTCAATTTGTTGCTTACGTATAATTAGTAGGATGGAAAAATAAAGTTGAATGTGAGTGCATTTCTGTTTAACTCGCGGGTGATTTCTATGGATTACCATCATTTTATAAACTTAATGAATTTTAGTTTAAGTTTTTATCAATTTAAGTAATTTAAAGATAAAAATAATGTCAATAGATTTAAAGATGATTGTGACTTAGCTTATGAATTCTTACAACTTGGTTTTCTGTGTATACCCACCTAACATTACCGTCAATATTTAATTCAAGTTATAATAGTACTAGATACGCTCCATGGTTTTGCGTGTATACATAAGTTGCGATTTAGTAATATTATCGAGATAAAAAAGTATCCAACCCAGCAATACTATTTGCTTGCCAAATTTCACTTTAACAAACTTACACCCATTTATTAAAAATTTGTAAATATAAGTAGGATTATAGTAGCATTTTTCTTAATGTTTGATTCATCATCATCATTAACCTTTTTTTTTATCGTCCCACTGCTGGGCTCAGGTCTCCTCTCATACAGAGAAGGATTGAGCGTAATCATCACGCTTGCTTAATGAGGGTTGGCGATCTCAGACTTAAAATTTAGATTTCCTCAAGCTGTTACATTGATACTTGCCTGACCTGGAATCGAACCCGGATACTCATACTTGATAGGCTGGTTTTAATCACTAGGCCTCCACGACATGATTTTTATCATAAATCTTTATTTTGATTACTATCACAATTATTTCTAAGTACCTATACTAACTATCCATACTAATATTATAAATGCGAAAGTAACTCTGTCTGTCTGTCTGTCTGTTACGCTTTCCCGCTTAAACCTCTCAACCGATTTTGATGAAATTTGGCACAGACAATCTTTAGACCTTGAGAAAGAACATAGGCTACCTTTTATCCCGGAAAAAATTGAAGTTCCCGAGGGAAATCTAAAAAGCGCGATATAACCGAAAACCACGCGGGCGAAGCCGCGGGCGGAAAGCTAGTTATTAACATAAATATCAATATGGATAACTATGTCTGACTAAAATAAATACCTATATCAATTAACCATTACCGTTATATAACTGGTAGCTGAACAAAATGGTTCCAAAGACATTATGTATCAGTCGACTGTCGAGGAACAGTCGTTATGTGATACGTTACGTGATCGTTACGTGATCAACCTTTTTAAGAGCTGTTTGAGGTTGAGAGACTGTAAGGGATAATCACTATACTGTCGTCCGCTTTCATTTATTGTTTTATTATTATAAGATTATAAGTAACTAAAAAGTACTAAATATTTATGCTAACATAAACACATAATTATGAACTTTAATATTTTCCTAAAATTTTGAAGCGTGAACGTCACCATACAATCCGCACTTTTAAAAACTTAATGAGAAGGTAGTGGCCGTACAGAAGACGGGTCTGAGCAGTTGTGTTGCGATGTGTGCCGGGTACGATGCTCCAAAATTTGTTGTGTCGGGAGTTTAGTCGCGGAGAGTCTTCAGATCAATCTTTCTCTTTCGCAACATCGTGGGTCTTGTAGTTGGGTTTAGCATTGCATCCCCTCGCTCAACTGCCGTCTTCCCTTCTAATCACTCAGTTTTTAGTGACTACTTTTAATAAACTAGTGCGCTTTACCATCAACGATTGCATAACCGCTTAACATCCGGTAGGATTGCGGTCAAGTACTAGTGTAAAATTATAAAAAAAAATAGAATCAGTTCTGAGAACATCAAAAAATTTATAAGAAATAGTCACAATCATAGACAAAATATCATAAAGTTCCTAAGTTCGATCCGGACGAAGCGTTTCGCCTCCTCCTTTATACCGCGTACATCGAGGGACTGGAATAGTTTCCCAGCGGCGGTGTTTCCGTCGGACTACAATTTGAGTGTCTTCAAGGCTAGAGTGAATAGGCTCTTAATAAACTAGTGCGCTTTACCATCAGCGATTGCGTCACTGCTTACCATCAGGCAGAATTGCGGTCAAGCGCTAGTTTATAATATATATATAAAAAAAAAAAGTTAAAGCTACATGTTGGTGAGGATTTTGTGGCGAGCGTCTCCTCGCCTATCCCCCTATAGTGCAACCAATCAGTATTTAGAAGTTTTAGTTAGGTGTAACATGGATGGTGTTTCAAATTCGCTGCAATATCATCATCATCATCATTTCAGCCGAAAGACGTCCACTGCTAGACATAGGCCTCCCCAAGGATCACCACGACGACCGGTATTGCGCCACCCGCATCCAGCGGTTTCCCGCGTCCTTCACCAGGTCGTCGGTCCACCTTGTCGGGGTCCTACCTGCGTTGCGTCTTTCGGTGCGTGATCGCCACTCAAGAACCCGTCGGCCCCATTGGTATCGGTCCTACGGGCAATGTGCCCAGCCCACTACCACTTTAGTGTTGCAATGCTTCGGGCTATGTCGGTTACTCTCGTTCTTCTGCGAATCTCCTCATTTGTTCACGCAGTGAAACTCCAATCATAGCTGCAATACCGATTCCTGTAAATCCTACCAGGGTTGCGATCAGTTCGAAAGTGATATCGTGGCCCTGGCGCGCAGGCAAGTGAATAAACACGGGTTGATTTAGTCAGTAAAAGTCTGACACGCCCTTCCAATTTGCCCAGAGCAGGAGAGGTCACTTGATGATTTTCCATCTTGAAAAAACGCTGTTAACAAACGCATTTTTCTTTCTTTATTGCATTTTTTTAACGATATCGCTCCCATCTCCCGTGCTACTGTTCTAAAAAGTTTCCAACTACACTTTAGTCTTTAGGTAAAAAGCAGTGAAAAAGTTCCTTTGCAGAGACATTACCTCTCCGGCGCGTTACATGCTACATTATGCCGAACTATGTGGAATACTGTACTAGTTTTATAGCTAATGCTCCGTGGAGGGTTTAGGTACCCCTTGTGTATTACAGTAAGGGTACATAATTTATGATAAAGTTGTTTATATTATATTATGTTTAAATAACTCGCAACATGCTGAGTTTCTGACGCAAAATTGTAAAGTACATGTTTTTGCATTAATTTGTTAGAATTGTCACTTTCCAAATACATTTCAATGTAAAAGTCTATAGCAAAGACGTTTCTAGTAAAATACTATAGAACTTAGCATTGATATCTCCACAGATAATATATAAATTCAATTCGAAGATTAAGCGCTTTGGAATGGTCGGCTAGCTTTATTATACTGACTGGATGATCTTTGACAATTTAAAATTACCGGTAACTATTTGAAATGAATACTTTGATTTTAATTTTGATTTTTAGCAGTATTTGTACAAAATAATTGTCAAAAATTCATAATTAATTCCAACAATAAAATTATTTTGCGTTGGAAAAATCAGATCTTACTAACAACTTAGAAAAATTGTGTGTGGTTGATAGCATAGGCACGAAACCTATAACAATGAACTTGAAAATAAAAGGCGAAATGTGGGTGTACCAGGCCACACCTCTGGCTCACCATTCAGGAAGAATAGACTTAATGATGTCTTATGCTATATGTAATATTATATGTAGCTGTTGGTGTACGGGAGTTTCAATGTTACTAAACACAAACACGATACAAAAGTATTTTCAAGGTTGATTTTAGTCACTTGACATATTGCGACCAGTCGGTCATTATCCTCGTTTCATCACCAACCTTTTTATCGTCACCGTTAGCACAGGTCTCCTCTCAGAGAAGGATTGAGCGTAATCACCGCGGGTTGGCGATTTCAAACATAAAGTCCAGGTTTCCTCAAGATGTTTTCCTTCACCTTGTAATCAGTCATTGGTGTCCAAGATATACTTAGAAAGTACATATAACTTAGAAAAGTTACGAGTTACCTGTCGGTCGCACGACAAGAATCAAAACCTCTACTTTGAAAAATGTGATTTTAGTATCCTGTGGCTTAGCCGAATTGCCATTTAGACCACCACAAAGTAATCAATTAATAGAATCATTTGGTGATAATCACCATTGTCAAGCCTGCATTAGAACACCATCGATCGACCACAAATTACATAGCAATGTGACCTTTAACTAACACAAAAATCAAAGTCAAATTCACACACATTACTTTTGTTCCATATTTAGAATAAGCCTCCATATAACTGGGTACGTGGGAGTGAAAAAAGCAATTGTTGGGCGACTGACATATTTTGCAGATCTTGCTTGAAGAAAAGAAGGAAATTGCTTGTGATGAATGTTAAAATTGATTTTCTAGGAACTTATTTTTTCTTTGACCAATGTAATAACCTTCAGAGTATATATAGGTTACTAGATTACCGCCCGCGGCTTCGCCCGCGTGGATGTCGGTTATATCGCGCTTTTTAGATTTCCCTCGAGAATATCAAATTTTTCAATAAAAGGTATATCAATAAAGGTATAGCCTATATCCTTTCTCATGGTCTAAAGATTGTCTGTGCCAAATTTCATCAAAATCGGTTCAGAGGTTTAAGCGGGAAAGCGTAACAGACAGACAGACAGACAGAGTTAGTTTCGCATTTATAATATTAGTATGGATTATGGACGAGCATATTATACTTATAGTGTGGAAATGCAACACTCAAATTTGTAGACTAGTAGATAAGACTAGACTAACCTAGAAAAAACCGTCCAGGTAGGTAAGTCCAACTTTGAGAAAGAGTTCAACCATGGATGCTGCAGAAAATCTTCATATTTCACATACCACTGAAATATGAAGATTTTCTGTCAGTCTCAAGACGAAAGTCTTTGACCAGTGCATGTTATATGGCGCTCACAATGAACCTTATGAGAAGGCTTAAAGTCACCCAAAAGGGAATGGAGCGGGCTATGCCTAGATTATTCCAACAAGATAGAATCAGACCTAAAAAGATTCGCTAGAGAACCTCCTTCCTAGACCTATCACATTAAGTATAACTCTGTACATTTGTGTTCAAAACATTAAATAAAGTAGCTGAGCTCTGAGGTTCCACCTTTAGGTATTATGTACCAACGGGAATATCGGAGTATAAAGTATTTTTTTATAATAATATACAGTTAGGTGTACTCATATTCCCCCCCCCCCCCATTTGCTTCGTGGTGTACGGTTGTGTTCGGCCCGACTTGTGTATTTAATTGCGGTGATTTATTTGTATTTTTGTATATTAATTTAATTTTGTTTTAAATCAATAATAAGTATAGAGATTAAGATTTGGTTTTTTTAAATACTTTCCACTTCTGGATCCTAAATATATAAATTCTAGTTTTAAACCATATGTGTGCCAAATTTTATCAAAATTGAACAAATTGACGTGAAGAATCAACAAACACACACACTTACGAACTTTCGCTATTAAGTATAATATTAGCGTGATAAATGAAGGCAACCGACATAGCCCTAAGCATTGCCTAACTTATTTGGCAGTGGGCAGGGCACATTGTCTGGGCCGAAAGATTTTATAATGGTGATCATGTCCTGTAAAATTAGTGACAGCCTTCGTGGCGTAGCGGTAGCGGACGCGGCCGCTGCGCAAGGTAGCGTGGATTCGATCCCCGCACAGTGCAAGTATTTGTATGCATGAATATAAATATTTGCACTGGTCTGGTCGTGCCTCGGAAAGCACGTTAAGCCGTTGGTCCCGGTTGCCATACGAACATCTAGTAGGCAGTCGTTACGGGTTGTTGGAGCCCTCAAAAAGTCCAACAATTGGTCTAACTGCAATGCTTCGATGTCGCCTTCGGGTTGTGGAGGTCAGACGGCAGTCGCTTCATGGAAAATGTCGAAGTTTAGCCATATCAGCAGGTGGACTGGTAAAGCGGACCCCAAACTCCGAGGCTGAAAAGGCTTTGGATGCGACTGGGATTAACGCTGGGATGATGATGATGATCATGTCCTGTAAAATCTAAAAGAAAAATCATTTATTCAAATTAGGATGAGTAAAAGCACTTTTCAAACATCAAAATTGCAACACACTGTCTCCTGAAATGCATCACATCCTAGTGCTTTCGCTGGGAAGAATATTTTCTCGGTGGTAGGCCATAACATCGGCTGCCGGCAGAAGTTACCACCCACCAGACAAAGTCTTGCCGCCAAGCGATTCATCGTGTTCCGGCATGATGTCTGGTGAAGCCGTACGGAGGACGGGTCTGAACAGTTGTGTTGCGATGTGTGGCGGGTACGATGCGCCAAATGTTGCTGTGTCGGGAGTTTGGTCGTGGAGAGTCTCCAGATCAATCTTCCTCTAGCGCAGCTTCGTTTGGTCGTGTTGGTCTTGGGTTTAACATTGCATCACCTCGCTCAACTGCCGTCATCCTTCCTATTCCTTAGTTTTTTAAGTGAATAGGCTTAATAAATTAGTGCGCTTTACCATCAACGATTGCATCACTGCTTACCATCAGGCGGGATTGCAGTCAAGCACTAGTTTATAATTATTAAAAAAAAAAAGAATAAGTAACAACGAGGTCGTGATGTCCTTGCGAAAGATGCAGGAATCTGCTAGATTCAGGAAGCACAGAATCAGACACAGTAGCTGTGTTTGGTGTTATGTCCATTATTGGACGTCTTTTGGTTGAAGAGAACGAATAATTTTTTTTCGTTTCTTTCTTTACTCAAAGAGCTAAAGCAAAACGAGATCTGGGTTAATTAAAACAATTTGTTACTTACTTAATTAATACAAAGTAACCCACCGCGGCTGTGTCCGTGCGATCTCCGTAACTTCTGTATGAATTTTGTTTAGGATTTTCACAAAATGTTTTAGTAAAAATTTATTCACATTAACCAAAATGAGAATAAATTTTTAACTAATGTAATATTTTTAGAGCTATCGCCTGTTCATTTTTATCTGTATACCAAGCTAATAAATTATTTCGAATTTCATTAAATCCAAATATTCCGCGATTGAGTAATGGTCTATAATTTTTAAAATTCACGTAGCTGAATGCTGGAGGTTTGTTTATAAAAGTTTCTGATATTTACGTACGTTTCGATACCCAAAAATCATTGTTAAATAGTCACAACGCTCCCACTTCTTAGCTTTAGTATGTATATGAATAAAGACGTTTCATAATTTCTATTAATTTCCTCATTCACAATCTTCCTTGTGATGGCATCATGTACCAAAAATATAAATTATAAAAAGGTCTCTTCACTCTCAAACCACACTTTTAAGCTCAAACCTCAAAAAGAATCACAAGAAAAGATCACAAGACACAAAACTCCTAAACTTTGCTATAAAACTGCTCCACCTCGGCGCAATCTCTTACTTTTATTTCAACAAAATTTCGTCAAACAACAATAAAATGGTGAAATTACTTCAATATATCCCACAGGGACGTTAACTCTATTAAAAATATCATCTCGCCTGCTCTATCAAATTGCAGAGATGCCTGCAAGACGTTTGCGGTGAATCTTGCTCTGTTCTCAAGATTATATTCCAGACAAGATCGCGGAATTTTTTACGCACTCAGTGCGTTCAACGTTGCAGTTTGATAGCGCGTTTTAGAATGTATAAAAACTGTATATATTGTGTCCACCCCTGGGAATAAACGTTTTACTTTGTCTTAGTTGATATCATTAATCATGGCAATATGTCACTCGAAGATATGTGACAAAAAGAATTCAGTATCTGCCCATATTATGTATGTATCGTAAATCTCATAATCTTGTTTGTCTGTTTCTTAGAACTTAAATTCTGCATCTGTTTTAAGTATTGATTAATTTATTATTACTGTATATTCCGTCACCTGCACCTCGGATGACTTGATGAATTCCACTGATAAAAAAGTCAACGGGGCCACCTAATAGGCTCATCTATACTAATATATAAAACTGAAGAGTTTGTTTTTTGAACGTGCTAATCTCAGGAACTGCTAGTCTGATTTGAAAAATTCTTTTTGCGTTGGATAGCTTTAACCCAGGAGGGCTTTATAACATCACGCTGCGACCAATAGGAGCTGAGCATAATAACTAACTACACGCGAACGAAGTCGCGGACGGCCGCTAGTAATTTATAAAATTAAAATTCTAGTAATGGAAGCATTTTTGTTTTATTCCAGGGTCCAATTAATCCAGGAAGACTTAACTTTATATATCATAACGCTGTGACCAATAGGAGCGGAGCATAACTAACTCCACGCGAACGAAGACGCTGGCGGCCGCTAGTAAAATATAAAATATCGACAACGAACCATCGACAGGAAAAAAAAAATATTATGGCTATAGACATGCTTCGTAAGATGGACTGTAGTTTGAAAATATCAGTGCGATAAATACACTTTAAAAAATCCCTAGCGGAAAAAAGGACGAAAATATATAAGTACTTCAAAATGATTCATTACACATAGTTCTTGATTATACCTAACTGGTTAGTGGTTGGCCCGACCTTCATACATTTCTCTATTTATAAGCGCTTTATAAATATTCCCTATTTGACCTTATCATGTTACAAGAACTTTGATGTTGAGTACCCATCCCAATCGTTAAGGAAAGAGGGTATTGTACTTCAACGCTATGTATTTACTAAAGCAAAAACAAAACGATTTTACTAATGGAATGTAGAATTACTAATAATACCTCCAATGTTGGTATTTCATTATATTTTGGAAGCTATTGAACTGTGAATAGTTGTAAATAATAAAGTATCATAATTTTAGAAACTTCTACTAAAGGTATTGGATAGATATAGATAGTTTACATACTTCTACAAAGAGAAGGTTATATGTTCGTCTGTAGGTGTGCGTTATATTTTTTTAGATATAAATGGCGTCCAAAAGAGCTGTATCTCCCACGGTTTCTAGAATGTTCTAGAAGCCGTATTAGAAACACACGACGAGTACCGTTTTTGACATTAGTCGTCTGACATCTGTCAACTGGGCTGAGCATCAAAGAGTGTCTCTGTTAGATAAGCAACGAAATATTATCCTCCCCCCAACCCTTACAGCCTCGTTACGAATAAGAGTTCTAATTTTAGTACAAGCTCAAACTATCTTGCCTGTCACTGTATGTCAATATTTGTTTCGAGAAAGGTTAAGTTTTTAATACAAAATCGACAACTTAGACTCGTTTGTAACGTATTTTTTTGTACTTTGAACTTTAGCTTTGTCGGAATGAAGTTTGAAATGAAGAAATTTTTTAAACCTGGATCTTAAACTAAACTTTGCTTTGTATTTGAAAAACCTTGTTATTGTTTTGATATAATGCTACTTACGTTATGTTATTAGAAATTAAGCACGTAGATATGCGTCATGTTAAAAAACGTATTGTTTTTTTACATTACTCCCACATAATAAAGCAATTCTAGATTTTGATTTGCACAAGAAATATACTGCTGAGTCTCAAAAGTTTGCACAAAATCCGCCACGTTAATCCAACTCAGTGCGTCCATCCCAAATCTCCAACTGACAAGCGTCAACATTTATCAGTGTCTTGCGACAAACGACAGCAATTAACATTCCGCAAGCATTGTTAGCGACTGCGACTGGTTGCTGCAACTATTGTGCGGATAGCTGAGGTGTGACTCAGTCGCATGATGAATAGCCGAGTTTATTTCCGTACCTATTGTATTGTTTAGTTCTGATTGTTTAGATAGGCTGTATTTTAGGTACAGGTAAATAAACTACATTCATAATGTAGTATCATAAATAATGGATTTTACAGTAGGTAGATATAATGGGTAGGTATTATACAATATGTAAAGAAAACCCTGTCCGATCCGTGAAGGTATTGTTAGGTATCGATAACTGATTCTACTAATGCCTACAAAGCCGGACTACACTTAAAAAAAAAATCCCCCTAAAAAATAAATATTATTTCGCAAAAAGTGGTAACTTAAAACGTGTGCGGCACGCGGTCGGATCGCTATTCGCTCAGAATTATACCGTCAAAAATAATGTTGTCACTTTTTGAAATTGACCAAATTTTGGGGAAGTTGGAACTAATTCGGGGGAAAAAAGTTTATTTCAAAATTCACTAGTATTGTTACTATGATGATTATGTAAAATTTCATATGTTATTTGGTCAAGTGTTTATCTAACTTTTACTATCCTTACGGGTCGGACAGGGTTTTCTTAACATATTGTATGTTACTAGCGGTCGCCCGCGACTTCGTTTGCATGGAGTTAGTTATTTTAACATTTTATTTTAACCCCAAAAAAGTAGATTTCTATTACATTATTACACTTCTAGATCATATATTTAAAAATTTTGATATGCTCCACCCCTATTGGTCGCAGCGTGATGTTATATAGCTTAAAGCCTTTCTGGATTAATGGGTTATCCAATGCAAAAAGATATTTTCAAATCGGACCAGTACTTCCTGCGGTTAGCGCGTTCACAAACAAACAAGGAAACTGTTCAGCTTTGTATATTAGTATAGATTATTACATATATGTCTCTTCACAACTATACCTTCTAAGTACATCTTAGACACAAATAAGGTGAAGGAAAACATCTTGAGGAAACCTGGTCTTTAAGTCTGAAATCAAGCATTAATCTAAGTGAGCAAGCGTGGTGATTACGCTTAATCCTTCTCTGTATGAGAGGAGACCTGTGCCCAGGAGTGGGACGATAAAGAGGTTGTTGATGATAGATTATTACTTATGTAATTATCACACAACTATGTGAATATAACGATATGGTGATTAATAGCTAGACGCATCATGTCCTTTCTTCCATAATTCTTATGGAAGAAAAAGACATGTTGTGCCGAGCACAAATATTTGAGATCCAGTAGGGAAGTTAATTAACACACTATCAGCAGCAATTGGTTTCATTTTGACAATTGAACAACATTCATTGCGTTATTTACATAGCCGACTAGTAAGCAGAGACTTTTTTCTAACATATGGACCAATGGACTAGCAATAAGCTTCAAAATGATTCCAATTGATAGTAATATGTGTTATGCAATTAGGGTGCTGGATAGAATCAAAGTTGGTTATGTATTTTTTTTTTTTATTTGCCCCTACACTATTTAATTCTTTCGTTATCGTGGATGCGTTTATAAACATATAAACTCACATACACAAACATCCAGACCCGGAACAACTACTTGTAGATCCTACAAATATTTGTTCCGTGTGGGAATCGAACCCGCAACACGCAGTGCAGCAGTCAATAGCTGTGTAGACCACTGCGCTAACAATGCCGTCGTACCATAGATATAGAAACGATTACCTATTTGACCTCCACGACCCAGTATACTTAGGTTATACTATAGGTATACCTTGATAATGCTGTTTGTCTAATTTTCGGGCTTTTTCTTGTATTTTATGACCTTTTTTTTTTGGTGGATGACAAATCATCAAATGACTTCTCCCGCTCTGGGCGGAGCGGAAGGGCGTGTCAGACTTTTACTGATTAAAACCTACCAGTGTTTCTTCACTTGCCTGTGCGACACGGCCAGGGCCAGCGGTCTTGTTTAACCAACCCGCAACCCTAACCCAGGAGGGGTCGGTCTTCGTGGACCCCGTCACGATGACCTGGAAAATAAACGGTCATAATTTTCCAAGTAGCATTCTACCGCTCGATAGGTCAGAAACCAGTAACTTGGGTTTCACAAACTTGATTGTAACACCCAGTGTAGTCAGATATTTGAACAATTTTGCAGAGTTTGTCGATCCCTATGTCAAAGTTCTGAACAGCCATCAGTACTTTGAAAGTTCTGGGCAACTCTTTCATTAATTATACTAACTATTTCCGATATCCCTTTTATGTTTTGGGTAACTCGTATTAATAAAGTCAGTGGTTACTACCGGGAAATAGAGGTGGTTGTAGTAGATAGCCCACCAAAGGATGTGGTTGTTAATTTTCTGGAAATGCTTTACTGTACACCTGAAGCCAATACTTGTAATTTAAAACTTTCAAAATGTAGTGTAGTGTGGTCGCAGTGACATCTGGGTGACAAAGATTATATATCAAAAGCTTTTCAAAATCAGAGAGGGAATCAGAATCTTTATCTACAATTCTACATAAACGATTTACCAAGAGCCTTAAAAATTACATAACACACTATCAGTAGCAATGAGTTTGATTTTGACAGTTGAACAACATTCAAAGCGTTATTTAGGTTGTTGAGCAGACATATTTTCGATCACCATGTGATCGAAAATATGTCTGCTGTAATCGATTACCAATATGCTTCGAAATCATTCCAACTGATAGCAATAATGTGTTACTTAATTAGGGTTCAGGTTAGGAATACGACTACCAGTTCAATCACAAAGACAACCAACGTCACTTGGAAAGATGCTACGCTAAAATGAATTAGAGCTGGATACATCTGCCGCATGTCAGACGACGAATAGGCCAAACTTACAACCCATTTAGAGGCATGTAACTTCTGATTTTTTGAGGTCAAGACAGAGACGGAGAGCTTCAACAAGAACTGGTCCTCAGAAGCTTTAAACAGAGAGAAGTGGAAGGAGAGTAGGGTGAAATTTACCCTGCTGTGGAACATCATGGGCTTAATAATATTAAAGAAGGTTTGTAGAAACACTAGGCTCTTAGAACTGAACACCCACTCGCAGGATTACGTACGACAAAATACTACGGTTTATTCAACGTGTATTTAATATGCAAGGTAATAGCGTAACACACTATCATTAGTAATAGGTATCATTTTGACAGTTCAACAACATTCATTACGTTATTTAAGTTGTTGGGTAGATAGTTTTTCGAACATATGTTTCCTTGAAACGCATAAAATCCTTGACATAGCGGGTTGTACAAAGCGTACTTGTACAGTTAAAGTTACGAAGAGGCTTTCAGCTCAAGACTATGCACGGACTGAATTCTTCCTTACTCCCATGCATTGATTTCTCTTCCAAATGCTCAACGAGGTGCAATACTTCTCCCAAACACACACACATTTGTATGGACGACGGCACATCGGGCTGCTACGGTCTGTCGGATTTCCTTGTTAGATTTTCAACTTTATCTCTAAAGCATTAAGGCTCAGGGTTGGTTGGGAAAATCTGGCGGTTTGGGGTGGCTTGACCTGTTGCCATCCGTACATGCAAACTGCACTACATTACACTCCACACAATTCTTACATGTTTTCTGTCATGTTTTGCATGTTTTCTCTAGTAACTTCTTTAAAAGTTTAAATATTGTTTACTATAAGCAACCACTCGCACATATAAGGTGTCTACAACATTGAAGTAACTAGATCCCACGACACAGGGTATCCTAGTGTGGGATCTAAAGTTGCTACATTGCACGACATGTTTCTTGTTAATTTTGATTTGTATTTTCTTGCCTTTTGTCTTACTCTGTTGTGCTTAAGCTATCAACAAAATGTGTCTAAATAAATTTTATTTTATTTTTATTTTTTATTTATATGGAGCAAAGGATCATGCTTCAAAGTAAGTTCAAATTGATAGTTATCATATTTTACGCAATTAGGGTGCTTGTCATCATTGTTGTATGGATCATCATGAAAGCTTGTACGCGGACACATTACTTCTACACCGTACCATAACGAAATGGGTGCCGCGTTCAAAGGGCCGCACGTCTAAGTAAGGTCAGCGTTTCCCTGGTCGATTCCTGGGTCCGGCACTATATTATTGGATTTAACTATCTGGATTTTTTCAATGACAACGAAGAGTCTGGATTTGTGCCCTATTGATGGTAACAGGCTCACCCCCAATTACACGTGACTCAACTGATGAAATAGTCGTGTCATCGGAATCGACATTTGAAAGAAAGAAAAAAAACAGTTTTTATCAGAATCAGAATCAGAATCAGAAATATTTTATTTGTTATGTAGTGTATTTTTTTTTTTGTTCTAAGTAAGTAGTGTATTTGTGTTGTTTTGTTTTTCTGTAGTGTATTTATAAGTTGTATTATTTTGTGTATGTGTATATTTGTGTGTTGTTGTTTTGTGTTTCACTTTGTGTTTTTGTTTTTTTTTCCACCAAATTATATTTGATAGTTAGACTGCTGCCTAATCCATCACAACATACAGGTTTTAAATATTGATTTGTTATATAAATGATAACGCGACGATCCGAAAGTAATATAGTTAATAAACAAATAATAATCATTTCAGTTGAAGCATTCATCCAAATAATATTAATAAGACTGCTATAAATCATGTACAACGTCGAATTTGTCATCCATATTGAGTTTGTCAAAGAGATCGAGCCAGGAACGCTTTCATTGGGTAATTGAACCTAAGATTGAAGACGGGACAGATTTCAGATTTATTTCGTTAATTGTTTTAATAAGTTTATGAAAGCGTAAACGTTTTCGTCAATTAAGATTTATTTTTTAAAAGTATGTATTTTTTTATGATAAGTCCGGTAAGCTGCGGTAAGCTTACTTTTTATTATTTAGTACAACGTCTAAAAATTTGGGTTATAAATACGGACTGGGCCGCACTATTTTACGCCCGCCTGCGCTTACATAGTACCAACCCATATCTCCCTTGGGTGTCGTAAGAGACGACTAAGGAACTCTCACCAGGGAAGCGGGCAGCAGCGCTTCTCCTTTTGAATATAAAATTTCTGCGATCCCCAACTCGCCTGCCAAGCATGGGGATAATAGCAAACCCTCCAAAGCAATGAAAGCCGTGGGGGAGGCGCCAAGCAGTGGACCTCTTTAGGCTAAAGAAAAAGAAGAAGAAGGTCTGAGTTTGTTCCTTATCAGGCGGCGAGAAGTGGGCAGCTAGCTCCCCAAATGCACGCGCGTTTAGTGTCCAGGGGTTGGATGCAGTCTCCCTACGATGAGAGTATCTCTGTATCTGCTGCGGCGACAAGGAGCGTGAGGGTGCATGGACTGGTTCTCAACACGCTTCGGCTCCCCCTTTGCGTGCATTACTGCTTCGCAGAAGTTGGTTACGGCCTGCCATGCAATGAAGCGCCGTCGATCGCAGCCACGAAATCACGGCGTTGCTCCGCCCAAACCGGGCAGACCCTTATCGTATGCTCCACCAAGTCCTCGGGACGATCCCCAAAGTGGTGACACTCCTGAGACATAGTATACCCCGATCAGCTCTCAAAATGGTGAAGGAAAACATCATGAGAAAACTAACATCCTTTAGATGCAAACGAAAAACCTGTACAAGCTATAACGCCGTATCTCACATTTGATCGTATTTTGTTTTCTGACGTCACTACAATCAGAAAAAAATCTATCTTTCTGCTATTAATGGATTCAGAAATAAATACGGTGTTAAGAAGAAGTGAAGTGTAGTAAAGATGCCCGGCAGGGTATCTGTCGTACTACGTCTAGCTACGCTAAACTTGTGGTTAAAAGTATTACTAAACTAAAAAGTGACTAAGGGCTCATAACTTACATTTTAATTAGACTTTTTACCATCAGAGTTATAACTAAATACCGGCAACTCTCACATAAGAGCTATTTTCTTTTTTTAATGAATTATAAACTAATGCTTGACTGCAATCCCGCCTGATGGTAAGCAGTGAAGCAATCGTTGATGGTAAAGCGCACTAGTTTATTAAGCCTATTCACTTAAAAAACTTAGGAATAAGATGGATGACGGTAGTTGAGCGAGGTGATGCAATGTTAAACCCAAGACCAACACGACCAAATGATGCTGCACTAGAGGGAGATTGATCTGGAGACTCTCCACGACCAAAATCCCGATACAACAACATTTGGCGCATCGTACCCGCCACGCATCGCAACACAACTGCTTAGACCCGTCCTCCGTACGGCTTCACCAGACATCATGCCGGAACCCGACGAGTCGCTTGGCGGCAAAACTTTGTCTGGTGGGTGGTAACTTCTGCCGGCAGCCGATGTTATGGCCTACCACCGAGTAGCTATACTTATGAATTGGCATCTTTTTTTATTTTTCTCGTAATTAGAAATATGATTTTGTCTGATAACGCTAATTTGATGAATCCCAACGCTCTCAAGCTTATAACCGCCGAAAGAGCCGTAATGTTTCACAGGCAAGTGAAGAAACACGGGTGGGTTTTAGTCAGTAAAAGTCTGACACGTCCTTGCGCTCCGCCCAGTGCAGGAGAGGTCATATGATGATTTCCCATCCTGAAAAGAAACGGTTAATTATGCTACATCTTTGAAACAAAATCAAATTAGTTATTTTTTTAAATACTAACTTGAAAGTCGTAAAGGTTGCCAGGTCAGACGGTCATAATTACTGATGACACTTTCATTACGACGCAGTAATCCCCTTAATTGGAAGTTATTAATACTAAATTATTTCAGTACAAAATAAACAGCCTTTATAAAATAATATAAAAGTGTAATATAAAAGTGAGACCGTTGAAAAATAATAAAAACAAGCACTTGAAAAGAAGAGTGAGCTTTGTTTTCAATATTTTTATTTATTATTTTTTTATATGCAAAAAAATATGATTCTTTTGTGTCAAATGAAAAGTTGATTCTATAAAGAATCTTTGATTTTCAATATTGGAATTGCAAACAGTATGAGCTTACACAAACAATACGGGGCGTAAAAAATATTTGAAAAACCTTTTTCCATGTTCCCAATCTGACTTCAATTTCGTGAAGTAGATCCCTGATACCGAGGGTTGTTCTATTTTTGCCGACTCTACTCACCTGCGGAGTAATAGCGCTGCACAAGAAAAGTAAGGTTTTCATTTTGACAGTTCAACAGGCTTATTAATATCTAGGTACATTTTAACGATTTCGCTCAACTGAAACGGACGAAAGTGACTATAAATCAGAACAGATAAAAGTCATTATCTATTCGGTGTTTTTTTTTTTATAGGCATCTCAACTCGAATGAATAAGTACATTTGTATTTGAATAATATAGTATCGATTCCCACCCTTTTTTGAGTAATTTCGTGTGATTTGATTAACAAGCTATTTAATAACATTAATTGCTAATTTACGTTGTAGAGCAGACTTTTTCGAACATTATACAATATGTAAAGAAACCCCTTCCGACCCAAATAAAATATATATATATTTTTTTTTTTTTTTAAATAAAAAATAAAATATGAAATTTTACATAATCATCATAGTAACAATACTAATGAATTTTGAAAGAATCTTTTTTTCCGCGAATTAATTCCAACTTCCCCAAAATTTGGTTATATTTAAAAAGTGACAAGACCATTTTAGACAATATTAATATGAGTGATGCGACCACGTGCCGCGTGCCCTACCCCCCTTCACCCACGCATGTATGCCTACCGTGTTGTCTACCGCGCATGTATTAAGTTACCTCGCTTATTCCAAATAATATTTATTTTTAGGGGTTTTTTTTTAAGTTTAGCCCGGCTCTGTATGCATTAGTAGAATCAGTTACCGATACCTAACAATACCTTCACGGATCGGACAGGGTTTTCTTTACATATTGTAGATGTCATTATCATAATTATTCAAATATCAAAAAAATAGAAATACTGTGATCATTGTGATTGATGTCTGTTATGCAGACACCAACATCAGTCTACATCTCTACAAAATTAAAATAAAATGTGTAATTCATAAATTATAATTACATAAAGTCCCTGTTATTTATACACTATGTAACAAGTGCCGTGTTGTTCTTTTCAGGGACATTTACATTTACCTACAAGCGCAACGTTAATGAAATTATAATTGAAAAAAGTTATCAATATCTAGTCGAGGGTTAAAAATCAAATAACTATTAAATTCGACACATTCGAAAGAATGTTTAAATTATCTGATTTTAGAAGTTAAAGAGATTGGCGGGAACTTTCTACTTATGTTTAGTTTCTTCATGCAGAATAGGATAGTTGGCTGAAAGAAACTAATTAGTCCGTCAGTCAGATTTCCAAAAAATACTAAACACGTATTTCTTCTTTTTTCATATAAACAAAAAATGAAGACGATTTATTGGGTTGAAAACTCGTGTGACGTTACTCCTTGCTACAACCTTTTTAGCAACGAGTGACGTCAAAGGCCCCCACTCCTGATCTTTGATGCCTTTTACATTTGTCGATTTTTATTAATTTGATCCCAATATTTTTCTATAATCTGAAAGACGGACCAATTAGAATATTTTTTATACCTACTAGGAAACAGCCCTTTTGCAGAGGGACGAAATCAGTTAACTTACAGATATTAATAATTAAACATTTATTTATTATTATTTTTGTTGAACAATTTTTATAAACGACTTTCTTTATTGCGTCCATATTCTTAAAACGTAGGTTAAAGGAACAACAGGATGTTTGTTACATATTCTAAGGTTTTCCAGTAACAATTCTCTGTCCGAAAGTCTCACAACTAGTCTTGGCAAAGGGTATTTAGTGTATGTTTTTGTTTTGTTTGGGATGGAAATTCATCAAATGACCTCTCCCGCTCCAGGCGGAGCTGAAGGGGGTGTTGACGCTTCCTGGAAGGGTCACTGCATTCTCCTATCAACCCCAGGGTCTAAAAGCAGGGAAAACAAACATGCAAAGCACTAACCTGGATCCAGCAGGACAGGAAAAGGGAATCACCAACGACGGGGCAGGCACCGGCCGGTCAGCTATCTCCTTTTTCGTGGACTTGATGCTGCTTGTTCACTGCCTACACTCGTCAAGCACAGACACACCACCAATATGGAAACTGAGGGTTCATTTGGCCAGTGAAGCCCTTAGGAAGTCAGATATTCGATATTATTTAGAATACACGCGGCGTCGTATGAGCTGAGTTCGCCATCTTTTTTTCGTTCTAGTTCTTTTTCTTGGCACTCTTGAGAGAGGCGCCACCAGCACGAGTTAAGGGAAGCCCGCGCTTATTTAAATCGTCGTTGACGCAACATAGATGGAAAATGGAAATGCATGGATAAATTATTAGGATAGTTAATGCTTACACATTTCCCACCACCTGAAATCCACAAGGGTTTCAAGAAGAATGCGAAAAATTAAGAGTGAAATCAGCAATAGCTGGACTATGAGCTACTGCCGAAAAAATGCATAAGAATCTAGTTAATGAGTGTAGATAATATGGAGACTTATTTTAAATAACCTAAAGACAGTGTGTACTTATACTCTAGTTAGGTATATAAAAGGAAAATAAACTAATTAATTGGTAAGGGACAAACCTTTACCACCGGCCTACGAAACGTCTTTCCGTTAGCAGTTTGGAGAGTTGGTCGAATCCTGGCTGCAGGTAGCTTGCCCATCATTGGTTGACAAGCAACTGGATTCACTTTCAAACATTTGACACATTTTGATAACACGGTCCGTATCAGGAGCCTTAATCCGGTTATCCAAAATTTTCTTTGAATAAAAGATTGTAAAGAGCGAGGGCCACAATGCAAATCTTTTATATGGAAATATTCGACTATCTTTCGAGAGATAGGACATTGTTTAAGTAACAAGAAAGGGTGTAACGCAGATGGCGACAGTTGAGCCTCATCGATGCGTCCACCTACTCGCAAAATACCATCATCGTCTAGGAAAGGTGACAGCTTTTGAATAGATTTTACACAAGGTTCATTTTTACGCACCCGGTCAACTTCCGAAGTCATGTAATTATCTTGACTGAATTTAACCAGCACTTTCATTGCCTTTTCAAGCTCAGCACTACTAAGAGGAGAGAGATTTCGGTCTTGCCTGGCCGTTTTAGAGTTAGAAACAAAACGATTACACCATGCTACCATTCTTTGAATTTTTGTAAATGAAGAATGTTTAGACATTAAGTTCAACAGTGGATTCTCATCATCCGTAACAAGAAGACTTTTACTTTCTATTGATTTAAGTTCAGGCAAGTTCTCCTTCGGAAGTAATACCTGCCTTTTAGGCCATTGCTCAGGTGATTCTTTCAGCCAAGAAGGCCCTGTCCACCAAAGCGGGTGATCTAGAATCTCTGGACATGATACTCCGCGGCTACAACAGTCGGCGGGGTTATCATTTGTTGATACATAGTACCAGCGATCTCGACTAATTAAATCAGTTGTCTGAACCGCACGATTGGCTACATACATTTTTAGTAAATGAGGGTCAGTGTTAAGCCAAGACAAGGTAGTGCTGCTGTCTGAATAAGCTCGAATGGAATCGATGGAAATTTTATCTTTAAGTAAATTATACATGTGTGATAGAACCTTTGCTAGAAGCACAGCTGCGCTTAGCTCAAGTCGATTCACCGTTGTTGGTTTTAAGGGGGCAACTCTAGATTTCCCTATTAACAAACTGGTCGTGGTTACATTACCGGGTTCATTATGAGCCTTTGATAGTAACGATATAATATCGTTTTTTAATGCAATAGTTTCTTCGAGAGAAGATCCGCCAGAGGTGATATCGTCCATAAATGTCTCCTCTCGGATAACCTGTGCTGCACGACTAGAATACTCAGCACCGTGGTCTTCAGCAAGTTGATGAAGTGTTCGAATGGCTAAGTAAGGAGAACTACTAAATCCGTACGTAACGGTATTGAGTTCGTATTCCTTTAAAACCTCAGTTGGGTCATTACGCCAAAGAACGTGTTGATAACATCTTTCTTGCGGTCTTATCAATATTTGTCTATACATGCGACGAATATCCGCAGTAAAACAACTTTGTGAATTCTGAATTTTGTGATTAGATCAACGATGTCTACTTGAAGTTTTGGACCCACATGAACAATATTATTTAGTGACAGGTCACTCGAAGTCCGACTACTAGCATCGAAGACCACTCGTAACCGTGTCGTGGTACTCTCAGGTCGGATTACACAATGGTGGGGAATTATATAACAGTCAGTAGACGAGGACTGCACTGGCTGCATATGTCCGAGATCCTCGTACTGTTGCATGAATTCTTTATATTCAGTTTTTAACTCATTTTGACTAGCTAGTCTTTTTTCCAAATTTAGAAAACGATTAAACGCTTGTTTATATGATTCTCCTAAGGCTGGAGCATCATCTTTAAGCATAATTGGTACAACGTAACGCCCATCGGAGGTGCGATACGTGCCTTCTTTATATTTTTGTTCGCATATTTCATCCTCGGGGCCGGAAATTTTACATTTCGGCGGCTCCTCGGACTCCCAAAACCGTTGAACGATCTCGTCGAGCGCACTAGAAGACGCGACGAGGAGCGTAACGGGTGTAGCCGGAGTTTTAGCTACCACGTTTTGAAGAAACTGACCACTTATCACCCAGCCGAATACACTAGAGAGTGCGCATGGAAAGCCCGGGCCTGGACTGAAACGTGAGCCAGTATATATCTGGTCAAAACAGTCTACTCCTAACAACAGATCGATCGGACCGGATTTATCAAAGTCCTGGTCGGCGAGATCCAGATGTGTAAACTTATCCTTGACGATTGTCGGCAACGACATCGAAGGAATCAGGGATGTGATTTTAGGTAGAACCACTAATTGAATATCAAACTGAGGAGTGTCACTCAATCGAGGTATTATTGAACCGAAGGTGTGACCTTTAATGCTACACACATAATTTTGACCGATGCCACTTACATTTAATTTACATTTCTTGATATGTAAACCTAATTGTCGCGCACAGCTACTTGTAATAAATGAATCCATCGAGCCACTGTCAATAATTGTACGGACATACTGCCACGAACCATCCGATCGCTTCAAACGAACTACTGCTGTACCAAGAATTTTTGTGCTAATAGGTTGATTTGAAATGTTTGACTGGGTAGCACTAGTTAGAGTAGTGTTCATATCGGGATGCTGGGATGAATCCAGTTCACTAGTATGAGACAGTAAACTCTTATGCTCTTCATGTAACAAAGTATTATGCTTTGCATTACAAATGAAACATGTTGACTCAGATTTACAATCGGTAACAGTGTGACCTTAAGCAGTTTTGACATAATTTTAAATCTTTAACTAATTGTTGTCGCTGTGTCATATTCATAGAACGCAATTTACTACAATGGTAGATTGAATGATTTTCATTACAACACACACAAACATTCCGACTAACTTTATTATTATTGTTGGAAGAAATTAGAGATGATTTTGGTTGACGCGATAAATAATCTTTATTTGTATTAGGCCGATTTTGTTTACTTGTAGAATTTGATGATGGAATATTAACTGGTTGGCTAACTTCTAATACTTTTATGTAATTTTGTAAATAAGTAATGAAGTTATTAAATTTCGGAATTTCTTCAGTGTTTTGTAATTCAAACCTTTTTTTGTTTCTGTATCTAAAGGCCTAGACGCAATGTAGAATAAAATAAATTCGCATAAATCATCAATACACAAACCGCGCAAGGCACTGACGCATTCATAGAGTGTGTTAGATAACTCAGATAAGTTAGACAAAGATGGTTTTTGTATGGGATTAATTTTAATTATTTTTTCTAAATAAGCTGTTGCAAGAATACGCTTGTTGTCATATCTGTCCAGTAAAGTTGCAAAAACCACTGAATAATTTGCCGATGTCACAGGCACGCCCTTCGCTAATGTCAGTGCATAACCAAATAAACATGACAGCAAATAGTGAAATTTCTCAGTGTCGGATAATGAACTATTATTATGAACAAGTGCTGTATAACTATCTTTAAATGTTTGCCACTTTTCTATATTACCATCAAACTTTGGAAGTTCCAGCTTCGGCAACTTCACTTGCGAACGCACGTGACCTTGACCTAATTCCGGGCGACAGTCGCTACCTGCGCTCGCATCGAGAGAATCCGCAAACTCAATAACACAGTAATACAATTCATCGAATGACAGTAACACTTTATGATCGATAACAAACGAAGGTTTAAGCTTTAATTGCAACTGGTTAACATCATCGTTGCATTCCAAAAATCTATTACGAATCTCGTCAATCTTTTTGTACCTAGCTCGAAAAGCTGCAAATTTAGTTTTAGTTTCTTTAACTGTTTTGGCTAAATCGTAAAGTATCTGCATACTTGTAAACTCATATTCCCGCCTTTTAATAGCGGTTATTAATTCCACTTCGCTCATAGTTCACTTGGTATACGATATCCGCACGCTCAAAAAGATAAAAGTTATAAAAGTAGGTAAAACGGAAAAAACGTAAGCCGGTAGGTAGGCAGCAATGCACGCGCGAACGTATTGAATGAAATACAAGCACACACGTCTCAAAGTTATTTGTTAGAATATAAGTTTTGACTTTGAGGTAGTTCAAAGCTAATCCGTCTCCCGCCGGAGACAAGTACGACGAGTGTAGGTACCTCGGCACTAAATTCGAGAAACTTCGAACTCACGTTTTTAAAAGTAATTTATGCAATTTGTTATTGAATACAAATAAATGCAGCTTATTACAAGGGAATTAACGAGGTATGAATGTACGATTGAATAGTCAATCGGTCTCAAATAGGAAGCAATAACTAGGTATCATGGAATGACCTAGGTTTTATTTAGACACTTAGAACTTGAAAGGCCAATTGAAATTGCCTTAAGTAGATAAGTACACAAATAAATTATAATTGGGATTACGTATTTAACGTAATAACGAGAATGGAAAGATTTAATTTCCGATAGTAGGTATTTTTGAAATAACTGCGCGAGGAAGATTCCTCACAGGAGGCACCATAATTAATGTTGACGCTTCCTGGAAGGGTCACTGCATTCTCCTATCAACCCCAGGATCTCAAAGCAGGGAAAACAAACATGCAAAGCACTAACCTGGATCCAGCAGGACAGGAAAAGGGAATCACCAACGACGGGGCAGGCGCCGGCCGGTCAGCTATCTCCTTTTTCGTGGACTTGATGCTGCTTGTTCACTGCCTACACTCGTCAAGCACAGACACACCACCAATATGGAAACTGAGGGTTCATTTGGCCAGTGAAGCCCTTAGGAAGTCAGATATTCGATATTATTTAGAATACACGCGGCGTCGTATGAGCTGAGTTCGCCATCTTTTTTTCGTTCTAGTTCTTTTTCTTGGCACTCTTGAGAGAGGCGCCACCAGCACGAGTTAAGGGAAGCCCGCGCTTATTTAAATCGTCGTTGACGCAACATAGATGGAAAATGGAAATGCATGGATAAATTATTAGGATAGTTAATGCTTACACAGGGGGTGTCAGACTTTTACTGACCATAACCCACCCGTGTTCCTTCACTTGCCTTAATAGGCCAGGGCCACGGTTTTACTTGGTTATTATGTACACAGAATATACTGAGAGTCAACTCCAACATGTTGAAGATGGGATTAGGCTAAGCGGATGTTGATAATTTTCAAATACGTGATTATGTACTTGATTATAAGATAAAAGCTAATTATTTTATCTAAATAAAAATAATACATTTATTTTATTTATATCTAAATATAAATAAAATGTTGATAAAGTTATAACTGTATAACTTTATCAACATCATCATCAGCCTCTACTCGTCCAATGTTGAACATAGGCCTTCTACATGGCACGCCAACAAGCTTGAGCCTGAGCAGTTCTCCGCCAGCCACTACCAGCTACCTTTTTGATGTCGTCGCTCTATCCCGCCCAAGGGCGTCCTACGCTACGTTTGACGAGACGCGGTCTCCACTCGATGACTCGTTTACGCCAACGGTTGTCGGTCCTGCGGCATATGCGACCAGCCCAACATTATCATACTAGAATGAAAATAATTAAACTTTTACTTGAGTTGGTCGGTTTACTGCAGCCATAATTGAAAGGTTCAGTTTAATAGGAGACACGATTAAGTATATTACGGTGGTAAACAGCGGGCCGGTACTGACCGCCAGTTTATAACACTATGGTTAGCGTTACGTTCCGTTTAATTTGAAAAATTGATGTCATTCTTTAATCGATTTAAGGTCAAATTAATGCGTGTTCCTCTACGGGATTATTTTTATGCTACATGTCAAGCAGTGTATGGTCATAGGCTTCCGCAATCGCATTGCCGCTTGCAACCAGCGGATTCCCGGCTATCACTACCATCATGGATAAATTTTTGAATCTCTTTTTTAGTTTTAGGTGGTTTATGGATTTTTTCCACTCGTCTTCAACGGGTGGGAAAAAGTTCTTTCTATATCTCTTTTCCCAGAAACACAAATAATATTCCTTTAGTTTACAATTTTTGAACATGGGGTAGAAAACGTTTATATATTTTTTTTAGAGGCTGTAGAAATATACATAATGCAACTAAACTCTGTCTCTTAAACTAAGGTAACCTTTATCTTAAGAGACAGTGTTTTGCAGTGAGGTTCCAAGTGATATAATTATGTTTATGTGAACTTTGTAACGATTTAATTTCAGAATGGAAACAGTTATAGTTAACTTTAATTTTTAATGCGAACACAGTGGCGTCAACAACGACACATTCTTTTGCTAATTTTTAGATTGACGGGTAATTGGCTAGCCGACAACTTTTTTGTTAAAGTACGCGGGCTTGCATTGCAATGGATTGATAGGTGACAGTTACGCCCAAAACCGCAACTGTCGCATCGCTACAAACAGAAAACCAAATCAGTTGTTAGTAGCGGAGACAAAAAAATTCTCTTGTCCCAAACTAAAGAGAAACTAAAACACATCTGGTCGGGAGTTCGATGTTGTCTATCGACCAGTACACAACAAGCCCAAGTCCAGGCCCGATAAGACCAGGCCCGAGTCGACAGCGCATTGTGTTTCACGCGCGCCTCAAAGAGATGGCAGCACATTGTGACGGGGTCCACAAAGACCGATGCCTCCTGGGTCAGGGTTGCGGTTGGTTAAAAAAGAAACCGAGGCCCTGTCGCACCGGAAAGTGAAGGAACACAGGTAGGGTTTAGTCAGTAAAAGTCTGATACGTCCTTCTGCTTCGCCCAGAGCAGGAGAGTTGTTGATTACCATTTTTTTTTTTTTAATCATTATAAACTAGTGCTTGACTGCAATCCCGCCTGATGGTAAGCAGTGATGCAATCGTTGAGTGTAAAGCGCACTAGTTTTTTAAGCCTATTCACTTAAAAAACTTAGGAATAGGAAGGATGACGGCAGTTGAGCGAGGTGATGCAATGTTAAACCCAAGACCAACACGACGAAACGATGCTGCGCTAGAGGGAGATTGATCTGGAGACTCTCCACGACCAAATTCCCGACACAATAACATTTGGCGACTAAAAGTAACATCATCATCATCATCATCTTCAACCTTTTTACCGACCCCCTGCTGGGCACAGGTCTCCTCTCATACAAAGAAGGGTTGAGCGTAATCAAAAGTAACATGCTAGCTTCTAACTACAACATGAAGCTACATATCAACAACTACTCGCTTTACCATCAACGATCACATCACTGCTTACCATCAGGCGGGATTGCGGTCAAGCGCTGGCTTATCTTTATATATATAATTCTGCTGTACGTGTGTATGTCATTGAACTCCTCCTAAACGGCTTGACCGATTTTAATGAATTTTTCTGTATGCGTTTGAGTGGTGACCTGGATGGTTTAGATTCACAAATCAGCCCGTCAGATGGCGCTGATCGCTTAAAGAAGCATGTAATCTCGGAAACGGCCCTAACGATTTCGCTGAAATTTAATATGTGGGGGTTTTCGAGGACGAGAAATCGATCTAGCTCAGTCTTATGTCTGGGGAAGCGAATGTTTTCGAGTTTTCTCTTTCGCAATATTACACGCATAATATGGGGCGCTAATTTCGCGTGGCTTGACATAGCGGCTGTAGCGTAGTCGATATGGTCTACTCTCGATGGCTGGTGTTTTGAAATTTTTGAATGAAATTTTTTTTTTTTGTTTTTAGACAAGTTTATACTTTTTTTTTAATTTTTGTAGTTACTTAAAAAGAAAATTGTACATACGAACTAAAAGGGGAAAAAAAAAAATATGTTTTTTTTTTATTTAAAACTAAAATTGTACTATTGAAAAAAAAAATGAACTAAAAGAGAAAAAATAAATAGAAATAAATAAATATTTAAGATTTCTTACTTAACTTAAAGAGACTGAAACAAGAGCTCTAGGGTAGAGAGAGGCATGATATCTTTGTTACAAATGTAGATGATAATGCTTTCCATGGCTATATTCCTAAATCTGCTGTACCTACGTGTGTACGTCACTGAATTCCTCCTAAACGGCTGGTCCGATTTGAATGAAATCTATGTATATAAAAGAAAGTCGTGTTAGTTACTCTATTTATAACTCAAGAACCGCTTAACCAGTATGGCTCAAAATTGTTAGGGAGGTAGAGAAGAACTGGGAGAAGGACATATCACATTTTCACATAGGATACTTTTTATCCCGTTCCCATTGTTCCCGTCGTTCCCGTGTGACGTGACATAAGACATGGTATAACAAACGCAACTGACATGGAATAACAAAACAACTCAGTCAAAATATAAGTTAGCGGTTCATTTGTTAAAAATGGTACAAACACACTGCTGCCCTACTCAGCATATTAAAAAAAAAGTCTTACTGGTTGAATGTTGATGCATTCATTTAAAGCAAGGAATATAAATACTCTCTGCTGGTTTAATTTTTTTAATAAAAGCCCCAAAGCAAACTTCAACTTCAAAATTTCTAATATTGTATTGCTGTGCCATTTATCACTTCACTACATACTACAAAACAAAGTTACTTTCTCTTTCCCTATGTCCTTTTGTATGATTAAATCTTTAAAACTGCAAAACAGATTTTGATGAGGTTTTTTTTTAAATAGAGTAATTAAAAAGAAACTTTTATATGTATAATATTATCCATTAAATTGTGGAGAAACACTATCCCTCGCCCACATGTGGGAGTGACGAGAGGAGGCACAACTCCGTTGCCGCGAAAAATCGCAGTACAGCAGACAGAGACATGGAAAGTGTGATTGTCGCAATCCAGCACTGAGCACGCCACAAACATCAAAATCCTCTCTTTGAGGAGTAGCTAGAGAGGCACCACGGCGTCCTCACCTTCCGACTGACGTAGGTCCTCACCGGACACGGCTGTTTCGGGAGGTTCCTGTTCCGTATAAGGCGGGAGGAAACGCCAGGGTGACCACTGTGTGCATCGCCCTGAGGACACGGTGGAGCAAATGGTTGAGGTCTGCCCGGCTTCGGTAAAGCCCAGCCGTGTCCTCGTGGTGGCGATCGGCTACGATCTCTCGCGTCCGACCCTGGTCCGGGCCATAGTCCGGAGCAAGAGTGCATGGCAAGCTTCCACCTCCTTCTGTGAAGCAGTGATGCTGGCAAAGGAGGAGGTGGAGCGCGTGATGAAGCGGAAATCCCACTACCCTCACGCCTCAAACCACCGCAGGAAGCGCTCTGGTCAGGAGCCAACATCGGACTTCCGACCACCGTAGGCGCGGGCTTGCGGGTGGCGAGCGATAGGTAGCTAGCCTCCTGGTAAGAACCAGGCCCGGGTTGACGGCGCGTTGTGTTTCATACGCGCCTCAAAGAGATGTCAGCACACCTTGACGGGGTCCACGAGGACTGGTCCACAGGGTTGCGGGTTGGTTAAAAAAGAAACCATGGCACTGGTCGTTGCATAGGCAAGTGAAGGAACATGGGTGGATTTTAGTCAATAAAAGTCTGACACGCTCTTCCGCTCCGTCCAGAGCGGGAGAGGTCATTTGATGATTTCCCATCCAAAACAAAAAAAAAGAACTGAAGAAGAGCAAGAAATTGCACTTGAAGAGCGCAGCCTTAGTATGGCTCGACTTCGTGCTTCTCACTCACCAGAGCAAAGGGAGGCAGCCCGTGAAACGGCTCGGTTGGCAATGCGAAATCGTCGAGCACACCTCAGAGATCAAGCGCTAGATAATTTACGAAGCACAAGAAGAAATTCATCAAATACTGATTTGAATCGGGCAGCGTTTTAATACGCATATAATATAGCGCAATGGCGTTCGCATTAGGCTAATGGATGTTGTTTGCGAGTATTGTAGCACATTAAAGATTTCCGGAGAACCGCCAGGATTGTGCTCCCAAATAAAGAATCATTGAATAATAATATTTATTTATTTAAAATTATCCTAATTTAAAAAGTAGTCATGTGATATTGCCTTTAAGGCGGAACCAAGTTCGCCGGGTCAGCTAGTAATATATAAAAAAAAAGACTCGTTTACCACAGAACAACTGCCTACTCATAATACTTGTCAAGCTAATGTCAATTTACCTGATTGACATTTTCCTTTTACTGACAACGCACTTAGGAGGTTTCTCTGAAGCAGAAAGTCTCCCACTAACGAGTAATGTTTACAGTGCCGCGTATTATGACTTAACGACACCGTAAAGGACCGAGTAATGAAATTGTATTACACGCTACCTCGACCACTTATAAAATACACTTATAATTATTATGTACCACTTCAAATATTATATATTTGAAGTTTAAAGCTGTTGTTACAAAAAGCATATAAAATTTTCAACGCTTCTATACAGACCGCCATTATTAACTTTGTGATATCATAAATATAAAACAAGGACACGACATCTTTAACAAAGTTGAAATTGCTAGTTGCGTAATATAATAATTATTGCCTAACATAATAAATGTTGGCGAATATAATAATTGTGGCCCAATGTAATAATTTTTGCTTAATGTAATAGTTATTGCCTAATATAATAATAATTGCCTATTGTAATAATTGTTGCCTAATATAATAACTGTTGACCAATATAATAATCGTTGCCTAGCATAATAATTATTGTACAATACAATAATAGTTGCCGAATATAATAATTGTTGTCTTGTATAATAATTGTTGCTTTATACAATAATTGTTGGCCAATATATTAACTGTTCCCTAATATAATAATTGTTGCCTAATTTAATAGCTGTAGTTTTAAGTCTTTAATCACACTGCTGGGAATCTGTAATCATCTCACCGTGTAAACTGGGTTTTTTTTATATAAATTACAAACTAGCGCTTGACTGCAATCCCGCCTGATGGTAAGCAGTGATGCAATCGTTGATGGTAAAGCGCGCTAGTTTATTAAGCCTACTCACTCAAAAGAACTAAGTAAATAGGAAGGAAGACGGCAGTTGAGCGCGGTGATGCAATGTTAAACCCAACAACACGACCAACGATGCTGCGCCAGAGGGATATTGATCTGGAGGCCCTCCACAACCAAACTCCCGACACAACAACATTTCGCGCATCGTACCCGGCACGTACATCGCAACACAACTGCTCAGACCCGTCCTCCGTACGGCTTCTAGGAAGCATGGAGTGGGCTATAATTTTTTTTTTTAATTATAGACTAGTGCTTGACTGCAATCCCGCCTGATGGTAAGCAGTGATGCAATAGTTGTTGGTAAAGCGAGCTAGTTTATTAAGAGCCTATTCATTCTAGCCTTGAAGACGCTTAAATTGTAGTCCGACGGAAACACAGCCGCTGGCAAATTGTTCCAGTTCCACGACATACGCGGTACAAAAGACGAGGCGACACGCTTCGTTCGGACCGTTATGGTGTCAACAACGTAAGGGTGGAAACTCGCCGTACGACGGATCGTCCGATGATGGAACGGAGATTAAATCATACAATTCCCTCACATACTTTCCAAAATGCATCCTATAGAAAACCGGCAGGCTGGCTACTCTTTACCAGTGCTCCAGGCTTTGGAGGCAGTTTTGAGCTAAATCTGGGTCGCCAATTAGCCTCGTCGCACGCCTCCAACTATTCTAAACAACTATTCCACTCCAACTATTGCTAGGGATTGACACTGTTAGTAACTCAGTCCAAGCTCACATCACCTAAATTTTCTTGGTGAGATTTCTAGAGAATAAATCGACTGGATAACCATACGGTATTTAGAAAATGGGATGACGGGTATATTCAATTTCTTTGTATATTATAATTGCATGGCACACGTGTGAGCACAATGTACTAGCTTTAAAGCATCTATTTGTTGAGTTATTTTAATTTCTGAATTGTTGTTTTTTGTGTGTTTCCATAATGGACGCTCTCAGCGTACAATATATTTCTGCATCGTTCTCACACGGTTGATTTCAACATGAATGATGTAATCAAATATTTGTATCAATAGCTTGATAATTTAAAAGAGTGTCTATGGACTTTCTTGCCCGTTCTTCTCCATAAGTACCTACTCATTGGAATGGGCGACTAGCTTCACCTTACTGACTGACCGACCTTCTGACAATTTAAAAGTGCCTGTAGTGGTTTATTTGAAATAAATGCTTTGATTTGATTTGAGGTACACACGGCTACACAATTTCATGTATAGCGAACACATCAAGTATTCGTATTTGTTTCCAGTTTTACCTGATCTTGCATTGTATAAGTTTTTCGTACAATGGGAAGTCAATGTGTACTGGGTATGTGTTACCGTGCGTACAAGAGACTCTCTTATCAACTGTCATTTTCCCTCGTTATAGTTCCGAACTATTAAAATTCATTATTTTAAAAGTAAATAATACGCCCCATAAAAACCTTTGAACCGTGCGCTTTACGGCCTATATTTAATTAGAACTTTTAACTGTTGTTTCGTGACGTCATACTCATTTAAGAGTTTTATGGTCCTCTTAATTGACACGCTAACGGTAGCATGCGACCGATTGTCGAACAATCATAGTAGAGTAGCTGTAGCGTGCTGTAGTAGCATTTTTAATCACGTAGGTTGTTAAACTTATTTTAGGGTAATTATTGAGTTCATATTAAAATATTTAATTTGACGTATAATTAAATGGTTTAGAATATGCTTCAAATTCATTTATTATTGTGATTTACGTACATTTTACTTGAGATCTTATATCTATAGGGTAGTTTTTGAGGAACTAATTATTTATTAAATAAAGAGTACTCTTATGTATTGTTAAAAGAATAAATACACTGTCAAAAAATTACATAAATGTCTATATCAAATAATTTATCATTAAGGAATTCGTCAACAGTAGATTAACATTTATCCTTTGCCATAAATTAAAATAGAATAGAACATTTATCCAATAACAAAAATACTACTCTAATATAATATGCTCTAATAAAGTACGCTTTTGTGCATAAAGGCAGTCTTTGAGGATGGAATGCATATTTCGTGTTTAGAATCTGGTGAAAACATTTTGTAGCCATGTTCAGATGCTTTTCTGAAAAGATGCATATATTTTTTTTTAACAAAAATGCTCTTTTTGTATGATATATGTCCAAGTAAGGAAAACTTATTATTTTTAATACTACATTTAAATCTTGTAGCTACAAGATTTCTAATGCTTATAGTTCTACTGCTTCTTTCTTGCGCTTTTCACACCGTATCCTTATTGCAGGAGTTACCACAAAACATGACTCCGTAATGTAGGACAATATTAATAAGAATAAATTTTATGTGCATTCTTAGTAGGTACACAATGTATATGTTCAGTTATACAAGATCCTTTACTAACTACCTTAAATTAGGCATGCAAAACACATTTTAAATGAATTTCTATAAGATACAAAAAAAAAGTCATTCAAATTAAGAAAATGTCATAAAAAATGCCATTTCAGGGGAAATAAAATAATAGTAAAAAATAATAACAACAAAATTAAAAATAAAATAAAATATCAATAAAAATAAAGTTCAATCAGGATTACATATTCTCATCATTTATGAATTTGTCAATTGAATAGCAACATTTATTTATGAATAAATTCGACAATCTCTTTTTAAAAAGAGGAGTAGTCTCATTTTTTATTCCATTGGGAATTTCACAGACCGAATCTATAATGTATCCATAGTTTGGAGTGAATTCCGCTGCTTTCATTAGTCTTTGGGGCCCTAGTCTGCGATTTTTAATCATTCCAACACGATTCCTTTTTCATTCCATTGTCATTGTGCTAAATAATTCGTAATCTGCTAAACTCATAATGATCGATCAATTCGGTCAGTCGTCTCGTAATGGAATGACATTGGCGTATATCCAATATTATAAAATCAGTTAGTAGAAATGCTCTTCTAAAAACTACAACTCAATTTGATCATTTATTCATATGAAGTGAAGTGTCAGTGATCGACCACTGGAAAGACGTAATGACGTCATTTTGTTATAGATTACGAAACTTTTCAAAATTGATAATTATGAGATCACTGACCGACCATTCTGGCACTATTATAATAGCAGACCTTATTCCCCAGGAGCCTAGTCCCTTGGTTTAGACTCACCATGTCAGATTTCCAGATCAGATGCCAAACTTTCCATATCCGTACACAAGTAAATGTCGCTATAAGCTTTTATATCATAATAAAGTGTCAAATGTAAAAAGACGTTTTAAGTTAAAAGTTTTAATGTAAATCATTTTATATACGCATTTAAATAATAAGGTTTATTTTTGTAAATTACAACCTAGCGCTTGACCGCAATCCCGCCTGATGGGAAGCAGTACAGCGCAGAGCAGCGTTGATGGTAAAGCACGCTAGTTTATTAAGAGCCTATACTCTAGCCTTGAAGACACATATGTTGTAGTTCAACGGAAACACGGCCGCTGCCAAATTGTTCCAGTCCCTTCTTTCAGTAGCTTCGTTCGGATCGTTGTGGTGTCAAGAACGTAAGGGTGGAAACTCGCCATGCGACGGGTCGTCTGATGATGGAACGGAGATAGGGGAATTAAATCTTTAGGACGGCACAATTTATATTACCTATCAGTTACGAAATACATGACAAGTTTAAAGAAACAATTTAATTAAGTCACCAGTTTAAGTCGAAGATGGCGTGTGCACAATTTTATTTTATGATAGACTATTAACTTCAATCATAAAATTTAAACGACTTAAGACCAAAATGTTTTAAGTAATTACAAAATAGAAAACTCTTGGAACTGCGCCTTCAGGACATAAATCTTACTTTTAATAGCCATTTTATTACGAAGGAAAACTATTATTGCACAATTTTGAAGTTCTCAGCCTAATTAGAGAAATAGCTTTTGATTCGCTGTAATTAACCGTAAAATTGGCCAAGATTTCACGTGAATCCAAACCTTAACTACTTGTGTTAAAGTGTCGGTTCGTTTAACAAACGACTTTATATTATTCATGTCTTCATGATTGCGATAATTCCTAACTGAACTGTTTTAAATTGCATAGAACGGTTACGTTACAGAACTAAGGCGGCAAAAGATTAATTTCGCTGATTGAATAATGACGCCACTTATTATCTGTGTTACAGTCAGCAACAAAAGTCGATTAACGCTTATATCATCATCAACCTTTTTGTCGTCCCACTGCTGGGTACAGGTCTCCTCTCATACAAAGAAGGATTGAGCGTAATCATTACGCTTGCTCAATACGGGTTGGCGATATTCAGACTTAGAGTCCAGGTTTTCTAAAGATGTTTTCCTTCACCTTATAATCAATCATTGGTGTCCAAGATATACTTAGAAAGTACAGATGGACCCATGGGAGCGAAATCACAGAAATCGTAATATTACGATTTCTATGATCGAACCCTATGCGAATCAAACTCCGGGGTACGGCTATTCTATACAACGTATAACATAAAGGGTATATACATAACAAAGGCATGGCATCTTTACATGATATCAAACGATATTGGAAGGGTTTTTTAATCCTATCTCTTTATGTTAGGAAGTTATGAGGAAAACACCGCCTGTGATAGGCTACTATCATACTAGTCGCACAGAGATATTGAAGACATTTATCGGATTTTGGCAAGTAACGTGACGGGTAACGAGTAGTTATTAACGTATGTAGTGTGCTGCCACGTTTGTTATGATTTGATTTTAAGAAACACACGAAACCGAAAATTTGGTACCAATTTTTGAGTATTTTATTTTGAGTTGAAACCCTTCCGATATCGTTTGATATCATCTAAAGATGCCATGCCCTTGGTATGTATATACCCTTTTTGTTACACGTTGTATAATACGTTATTAAAATCTAAACCGAAATGACATTCATTTAAAGAAAAACATCCTGATTCTTTCTCTCTCCACATCTAATAAGAAATGTTTTAATTAAAATATGACATGATAAATAACTTTGAAAAAAAAAAAAATATTCACCAATAAATATACAAACTACAAAACAACGTAAAACATAATAACTATATAGGTATATAATAACTATATAGGTATATACCTAATACCATCATCATCATCATCATCATCTAGCGTTTATCCCGGTTGCATCCGCGGCTTTCACGTTGGAGCCCGGGGTCCGCTTTCCTGCACATTCTCCTCCGTTTCGCACGATCTTTAGCATCCTGTGGTAAGAGCTTGTTGGCTCGCATGTCATCTCTTACAACGTCAAGCCAGCACTTCTTTGGTCTACCTCGCTTGTTCCGGCCTGGCGGAGGCGCCATGGCAAGACATTTGTTACCCACGTAACCTGCCGGTTTACGTAACCGTACCAGCGCAGGCGACTCTCTTGCAGTTTGTCTGCTATGTCACGGACACGGTGACTGCCACGGATGCGGGAGTTTTTAATGCGATCTTTTCGCGTAACTCCACATATCCACTGCAGCATATTCATCTCCGTGACACGCAGCCCCTGCTTGTGGCGCTCAAGCACAGGCCACGCCTCACTGCCATATAGAAGGACAGGTCTAATGATGGTCTTATAGACCTGTCCCTTAAGCTTAACCGGCATTTTGGGGTCACAAATGACACCTGTCACCTCACGCCATTTTGTCCAAGCTGCGGAAATGCTTGCTTTAACGTCACAATCAATGTCGCCAGACGCGTGGAGCACAGACCCTAAGTATTTAAATTGGTCTATGCACTCGACCATGTCTCCGCCTATGCACATAGGCATAGGGTCTGTGTTGTTGCTGGCCATGTACACCGTCTTCGCCACATTGAGTTTAAGACCTCCGTTCTCAAGCGAGTTCTTCCACGCATTTACCCGCCGCACCAGATCACCCCCCGAGGGACACAGTCGAAGGCCTTCTGCATGTCTAAAAAGAGCATATGCAGAGGCGTGTTCTTCGATCTGCATTTTTTTTTTATATATATTATGAACTAGCTCTCCGCCAGCGGCTTCGCCCGCGTGGAGTTCGGTTATATCGCGCTTTTTAGGTTTCCCTCGGGAACATCAATTTTTTCCAGGATAAAAGGTAGCCTATGTTCTTTCTCAGGGTCTAAAGATTGTCTGTGCCAAATTTCATCAAAATCGGTTGAGAGGTTTAAGCGGGAAAGCGTAACAGACAGACAGACAGACAGACAGACAGACAGAGTTACTTTCGCATTTATAATATTAGTATGGACTAGCGCTTGACCGCAATCCTGCCTGATGGTAAGCAGTGACGCAATCGTTGATGGTAAAGCGCACTAGTTTATTAAGAGCCTATTCACTCTAGCCTTGAAGACACTCAAATTGTAGTCAGACGGAAACACCGCCGCTGGCAAATGGTTTCAGTCCCTCGATGTACGCGGTGTAAAGGAGGAGGCGAAACGCTTCGTCCGGATCGTAGTGGTGTTAACAACAAGGGTGGAAACCAGCCGTACGACGGGTCGTCCGGTGGTGGAACGGAGATGGGGGAATTAAATCATGCAATCGTATCTCTCCATGGTGATCCTTAGGGCGAAGATAGGGCATATAGGTACCTAATACATACGTTACATAATAGGAGCATCTGCAATCGAACTAGGTAAAACCTGTATCTCGGCATGCAGCGCTAAACCCCTCAGCAAGTAAGTCTTAAGAAATTAAGCTAACGCGAGTAATGTAAAATACAATGTAATTTACCTACTAAGCATAATCAGCCTACCATTTTCTTACTACTGGAACACTTCTCCCTTTGAAATATAGTACCGTGCGTTAGTAGGTGTTACATGTGCTTGGACTTTTGGCTCTAGGCATGCCAGTTACCTCAAAATGTTTTCATTCAACGTTTTGAGAGCAGTCAACACAACCTTCATCGTGGGTTCAGATCTACTGTATTGAACATGTAATAATCATCTTAAGCACATGAAATCCACTGCTGGACATTGGCCTCCTCCAAGGATTTCCATAAAGAACGATTAGATGCGGCCTGCATTGAACTCGTAAGTTATGGCTATTGCCGCTTGGCCACCACTCCACCTACTTATTACCTAGGTGTAACAATTCTTCATTACGCCACATCATGCCACACCATACGTATTAAATTCAGAATCATAACTATTCAAAACTCACGAAGTGAAGTTCGAATCACGACCCATGGGGACCGTAAACTATTGTTTAAGGACATGTTTGACAAATAAACTAATAACTCTCTATTTGTATTCGAATACAAGCGGTCAGAAGGCACTCGAAGTAAATACCAGAACGCAAACTATAACTTCGCAATCTACATTACTTGTCTGGACTGCACTAACTTCACGTTCTCAAATAATATATTTCATTCTACTCCTCGCGACGACAGTACTTTCACACCGACTCGAATCACAATTCTTAACTGCAGCGCGCGCTGAAAACGTTTTTGCGAAAATGAAAATATTTTCCAACATCACAAAGGACTATTTTAAAACCGTTGGAGAAAGGAATGAATTTGACGGGGCCATGACATTGCCGCTGTTTACCCAAGAAATCCTCGGCCAAAATGTCTTGAATCCTAGTTGGAATTTCAGAAACAGAATGATGAAACACATTTTCATTATCGCCTTAATCATATACGTGATTTTAGGCACCAACGAGTTTCTCAAAGATGCGACAGATATTATAGTCATTGGCGAAGCTTACTACACGTTCCAAATAACCTTATTTTTTTCGCTGAAATACGCGTGTTTCATATACAGCCGCGAAACTTTTCGAAAATCGTACGTGATTGCCAAAACGTCGCTTTTGGACATGATAAAGGCAGATTCAATTGATAAATCAAAAGATTTGTTGGCAAAAGTGAGAATTGTTGTCAGAATATTGTTTGCTGGGGTACTTTGCCCAGTTATTATGTACCTTGTGTATGCGTTTTGGAACTATGTTTCGGGCACGAAGGTGACTTTGTCAAGGACGACGTCAATTTTGATGCCCATGACGACCCCTTACTATGAAATCGGATTGATTCTGCATACAATTTATTTGTTTGAAATGGCAATTACTTATTGTGTGATAGATCTGTGGTTTGCGACACTAATGTTTACTTTCTGCATGGCCAGTGACAGTGTGTTAACTGGGTTAAAGGTGAAGAGTAAAGGCTCTAATGAAACCGACTTGGAATATATGGATCGTTTGAACAATACGCTCAGAGAGTTTTATAAAAGTCATTCGATTTTGATGGAGTAAGTATTATCTATTAATAAATTAACAATTCATATTTACTCCCGGACCATTTTTTTTTTTTTTTATATATTAATCGTATTTAGCCAGAAGATTTAATGGAAAAGCATAGCATTGGAAAGGTATTTAAGGTATAAGGTAGGAAGTTTTAACTTTAAACTAACATGTTTACTATTAAACAAATATTTTTGTGCAAATAATGGTTGTAATTATTATCTAGAACATAGATTTATTTAGGCATGCTTTTCATTTTAGTTAAATCAATGTTATTTGCTGTTAAATAAATATTACTAAACAATACAAAACAGTTTGAAATTTAAGGCGACTACGGAAATCAGGGAGAACAAAATTCAACGAAAATTATAGATGTAGTTGTTATCTTTGAAGCGACCCGCTTCGATTGTGATTACCAAATGTAGCGCTATCAATGTGTTTGCAAGTGCAGACACCGTCAGTACCGTCGAAGGAAATGGTGAATTCATAAGTTTGTATGTCTCACAAGTAAAGTGCGTTACATCCTAAGTCAAAAATACTGTAACAAACGTTTGTCGTTTATACGACCTTGCTCTGTAGACCCTTACATTTGGCTCCATATTTTTTTCAGATACTTTAATATCACCAGGAATATGTACAAGTGGCAGACGGTAATTCCTCTCGTGAGCGTTTTATGCGCAATTTGTTTGATACTTCTGTGTATGTCTGAGGTACATATATTATGTATATTTTATATTTTATTCATGGCTTCAGTAAGGGTCTCAGATTTTATATTTTAAATTAACTTAAATAATTCATCAAATACTATCTTCCTCAAAATTGTAAATGGATTCCAAAATATAAAAAAAAACATTGTGAGTTTTCTTGCCTATGTAGGTTGTGTGCTTATGTGAAATAAAATATTTTGATTTCTGATCGTATTTTTTCTAGCGAATCCAATGGATGTTTTTAACTAACTTAGTTCCAATAATTATAGAAATAGTTGCCTACAACATTCTTGGTGAACAAGTAAAAAATAAGGTGAGCTACGCAATTTTATCTTTGCTATGTTCTAAAGTGTGCTTTTATTTGTGTGAATAGTTAAAAATATAATGGATTAAGCACCTTAACTACACTTAACGAAACTGTAACTATGAATTCAGCACACGATTCAAGACTATTCAGTTAAAAAAAATTTTAAAAAACAGTTTATCATAGACAAGATCATCTACTAGCGTGGTCAAAACATAGTCGTATACTAATGGACATGCCGTACGCGTATAATCTATAGTATTTTTTTGGTTTGAAAAGAGTGAGAGAGGTGTTCTATGCTTTCGGTGTATCACTATCTCTTTCCTCATAGATGATTGATGATTTTGAGAGATAAAGATAAACGAAACTTCGTTTTCTCTCTTTCTTTCGGAGTGCCACAATTCTCATGTCTAAGGCATGTCCATTAGTATATGTCGATGATTCAAAATGCTGTATTTTATTTTTACTCTCTTTATAAAATTTGAAGTTTAGAATCATCAATGTTCAGGATCATATACTTACTGAATCCATGGTAACAGGTTGTTCTCTGATGACACTGTATCTAGCCTTGCCAGCCTGTATTTTGCTCCACAGTAGATATTATATAACATTTATTAACCCTAATTTTGTTACTTTCACATAGGGAACTGAATTTTACATGGCTTTAATCGAGTTTGATTGGACAAGTATGAGTCTCAAAGATCAAAAGAACTACCTCATTATTATCAGTTACATTAACAAAGAATTCAGGGTCAAGACAGCATTGGGAACCGACCTGTCTCTCGTGACAATGACCTCGGTAAGACAATTGACTTTTAACCATACATCAACATTACATCACCTCTGTATTCTATAACGCAAATATTTATTACAGTCGATCGATTCTCTGACAATCTCATTGTGAAAAATTGAGTAAGCGAACTTACTGTCAATACATCGATCACTTATAAACTAGATACACAGTGTCGAACAAAACTCTTATCAAAAATGGCGACGAGTATTAAGCAGTATAAAGTAGCCAAAATAAATATACATTAATTTAAAATCAGCCTTAAGTGTAGTGTATAAAGTTATTACCACAAAGCAGTACAAAAAGTCATTTTATTACGACCGAGTCTGACTCAAACCAAATTCAACCTAACAAGCATGCATTAAAGTCAGAATTATGAAGTAAGTACTAAATGAAAGAAGCACCCAAGTGCAGCGTTGTGCGCTAGTTCAATTCAACCATTTTTTTTACGCTGATTGTGAATCTAGTGTATAAGTGATCGATGGTTACGGCAAATAAAATTTACACAATGTCCGTCTTCATCATCATCAATCTTTTTTTATCGTCCCACTGCTGGGCACAGGTCTCCTCTTATAGAGAGAAGGATTGCGCTTAATCAACACGCTTGCTCAATGCGGGTTGGCAATTTCAGACTTAAAGTCCAGGTTTCCTCAAGATGTTTTCCGTCACCTTTCTAATCAGTCATTGGTATTCAAGATATACTTAGAAAGTATATATAAGTTAGATACGCCCGTCTTAGATCATCAATTCATCATATACTCCGTTCAAAATAACATGTCTAAGAATACCTTTTTTACCGTCCGTACACTCGATTTTGAGTTGTATTACTTTGGTAGAAAGACAATTAATGGCGGCTGAATTAAAAAAAAAATTAACAACTTTTCGACATCCTTATGCCAATGGAATAGAAGTTAAAATCGCTTGAACAGACAGCAAAAAGGGATTCTTTAAATTCTAATCTTAACGCGAATATAGTTCTGCCAAAAAAAGGACACGCTCTCGAACTATTTCAAAACCAAAATCAAATGAATCTTTCTCTTCGAACCTGTTCGATATATAATTACCCACTCATTTCCTACAATTACATTTTATGGCCCAAAATTCAATGTCCCTTATAAATGAGAATTCGAGAGAGGCAAGATTATAATGATTCAGTAACCAGCACCCTAAATGCGTAACACAATCATCATGATCATCTCAGCGTTAATCCCAGTGGCATCCGCAGCTTTGTTCAGCTTTGGAGTCTGGGGTCCGCTTCACCAGTCTAACTGCTGATTTTGGCTAAACTTCGATATTTTCCGTGAAGCGACTGCCGTCTGACCTCCACAACCCGAAGATGATATCTAAGCATTACAGTTAGACCAATTGTTAGACTTTTGAGGGCTCCAACAACCCGTAACGACTGCCATTAGATGTTCGTATGACAACCGGGACCAAGGCTTGACGTGCTATCCGAGGCACGACCAGACCAGTGCAAATATTCATATTCATGCATACAAATATTTGCACTGTGCGGGGATCGAATCCGCGCCTCCTTGCGCAACGGCCGCGTTCGCTACCGCTACGTCACGGAGGCTGTCAAATGCGTAACACACTATTATTATTAATTCGAATCATTTTGAAGCATATCACTAATCCATTGCTGCATATATTCGAAAAAACATGTCTGCTCAACAACGTAAATAACGCAATGAAGGTAGTTGAATAGGGATGTTTCCTGAGTAAAAAAAAATGATTCTATTTAGTCCGTCATTCAGATTATAGAAAAATATTGGATATGTATATTTTGTTTTATCAAATCAATAAAAATTGACAAATATAAAAGGCATCAAAGATCAGGAGTGGTGGCTGGTGACGTCACTGGTCGCTAAAAAGTGTAGCGTGCAGTGAGTTTTTAACGCGCTGTGTCGTCTTCATTTTTTGTTTATATGAAAAAAGAAAAAATACGTGTCTAGTATTTTTTGGAAATCTGACTGAGTGACTAATTAGTTTTTTTTTTTTTTGTCAAATACCTACCCTATTGTCAATATGAAACCTACTGCTACTGCAGGTAGCGTGTTACGCAATTACCTTGCAGGGCACACATTCAAACTCAGTTATTAAAACACTAGCTTTCCGCCCGCGGCTTCGCCCGCGTAGAGTTCGGTTATATCGCGCTTTTTGGATTTCCCTCGGGAATATCAATTTTTTCCGGGATAAAAGGTAGTCTAAACCTTCCTTAAGAATCACTCTATCTATTAAAAAAACCGCGTCAAAATCCGTTGCGTAGTTTTAAAGATCTAAGCATACATACGGACATACAGCGAAAGCGACTTTGTACACTATACTATGTGTATTTGTGACTATACTATGTATTGATTGAAAAGAAAAAATACGTGTCTAGTATTTTTTGGAAATCTGACTGAGTGACTAATTATTATTTTTTTTTTTTTGTCAAATACCTACCCTATTGTCAATATGAAACCTACTGCTACTGCAGGTAGCGTGTTACGCAATTACCTTGCAGGGCACACATTCAAACTCAGTTATTAAAACACTTCTTGTTTATTTTTCTAGGTCCTCAAAGCAAGCTACCAATGTTTTACTATGCTTCGAACAATGGAAACTTAAAACACAACCAAATAGTACCTACATAATACAGAAAATAAAGTGCAGCACGCTGACAAGGCACCAATTACAAAAAAGAAGGACGTAAAAAATGGAGGGTCTTTTATTTTTTATTTCTTTACTGAAACCGTTTTACCACCAATCAGATGGCATTTGCACGCTCGCATTGAAGGAAAAAGAAGTGTATTATAGAAATCGGACATTGAAAAAGGTGGAGTATATCGGATGGTTGAAATCTATGGTTCGAACGTTTTTTAGGCAACGTCCTAATTCTTTTGATATATATTGTTCGAATTAAGTTAGGTTATTGACGGAATTCGGTTGTAAGTAGGCTTGTAATTTAGTAATTAGATGTTTGTAAAACCTTTGCTTCGTTAAATATCGCAGGCTTGCACACGCACTTAACGGACATACTACCGACACGTCTACTCTCGCCCGTAGCTCTCGTAACAATCCGGTCGAGACAGTGCTATCTGTCTGACAGTGACATTGTTGTCTGTGGTTAATGATAAAACGCATACACTACAATGTTTGTCCTTCTTCTTTAGATGAATGTTTTATAATCGCGTACCTTAACATTTTTATTTCATTATGAAAAGGCTAGAAGATACATTTAATTAGTTTACTGCTGTCAAATGAGAGTGCGCCTGACTTATATTGACGTATTTTTACATAGAAATATAGTAATGAACATGCCGTACGCGTATGATCTGCAGTAATTTTTTGGTTTGAAAAGAGTGACATACATGGTCTATGCTTTCTGTCTAGCACTATCTCACTAGCCTCATAGATGATTGATGATTATGAGAGAGATAAAGATATACGAAATTTCGCCTCTCTTTCTTTCGGAGTGCCACAATTCTCATATCTAAGGCATTAGTATATGTCGCCCTTAGTATATGTCGATGTATTTTTAATCGCCTCTATACTGTCTATGGAATATTTTGACATGACTAAACTGCTTTTTTATTAGTTTCTGTCCTTTCCGCAACAAAATAGAAAGAAAAAGGCACTGAGCTTAAAATTGGTGTAGGTTGTAAGGGGAATTGGGTCCAATATCAAGCACAGCATTTATTTATTTTTATTTTTTTTTAAATATTATAAACTAGCGCTTGACCGCAATCCTGCCTGATGGTAAGCAGTGACGCAATCGTTGATGGTAAAGCGCACTAGTTTATTAAGAGCCTATTCACTCTAGCCTTGAAGACACTCAAATTGGAGTCCGACGGAAACACCGCCGCTGGCAAATTATTCCAGTCCCTCGATGTACGCGGTATAAAGGAGGAGGCGAAACGCTTCGTCCGAATCGTAGAGGTGTTAACAACGTAAGGGTGGAAACCAGCCGTACGACGGGTCGTCCGCTGGTGGAACGGAGATGGGGGAATTAAATCATGCAATTCCGTCGCACACTCCCCGAAATGCATTTAATAAACATACTAAGCATATTCAAATTGTTTTAATTACGTTATTACCATTATTTTCAATCTACACATTAACAAACCAGGACATTACGGAAGTAACCGAATTAGGTTATAATTAATATATTTACTGTTTAAACATTTCATAAAAATCGACATCAACGCCAAAGCCTTTAAAAAAGCGATTGAGTTAGGAACGTAACAAAATACGCCAAAACCAAACTGATTTTGAACGTGACTTCCCGCTCAAAGTCCATTTAAATACTCGACAGTTACCGGGAACCGCTTTGAACCGCTTTCAACTGGTCTGAACCTATTCAGAACAGTTTGATCTGGATCAATGTTCGCTGCGCAATACCGTGAAAATGCTTTACGATCATTGCCACGGAGCATTTATAGTCGAGTTAAAATTCTCATGGACCGTAGTCTACTTTAGCGTACTATGAGTTCGCATTCACCTTTGTGAACATTTTTTGGTACTGGTCTATTACGGACGCTGGACGTTGAAAATATATTGAAAAGTATTGCTGATTGGTTTTTTCCTTGTTTTTCTCTTTCGCCTGAAATATCGTAGTGCATAAGCTTCAAATATTTTTGCATACCCTTCGATTTGGTGAAAAAGAACAGAAAAATATTATAGGTTACAGTAAGGCTCAAAAGTGCGTTACCACTTTTGAACTTTATCGCACTGACAATAAGTGTCAAAAGTGATACTCGACTGAACTTAGACTTACCGTCAGATCCAAACATACTTATTTTTATTATAATTATAAACTAGTGGTTAACTATAATCCCGCTTGATGGTAAGCAGTGTTGCAATAGTTGATAGCAAAGCGCGCTAGTTTATTGAGAGCCTATTCACTCAAAAAAACTGAGTAAATAGGAAGGAAGACGGCAGTTGAGCGAGGTGATGCAATGTTAAACCCAACAATACGACCAACGATGCTGCGACCAACAGAAACATTGATCTGGAGACCCTCTATGACCAAACTCCCGACACAAAAATATTTGGCGCTTCGTACCCGACACACATCGTAACACAACTGCTCAGACCCGTCATCCGTATGGCTTCACCAGACAAGACTTGCTCTGGTGGGTGGTAACTTCTGCCGGCAGCCGATGTTATGGACTACCACTGAGATGAAATTAATAATTAATGTTTACCTTTTGTGCTTTTATTCTTTATGAAATAAAAACAAAAGATGCACTGACCTTAAATTTAGTTCAATTAGTGAACAAGGGAAGCGGCGCCATTTTTAGGGTTCCGTAGCCAAATGGCTAAAAACGGAACCCTTATAGATTCGTCATGTCTGTCCGTCCGTATGTCACAGCCATTTTTTCCGAAACTGTAAGAGCTATACTGTTGAAACTTGGTAGGTGGATGTATTCTGTGATCCGCATTAAGATTTTGATGCATAAATAAAAAAAAATGGTAATATTGAGGGTGTTTGCCCTCAATATTATCATTTTTTTTTATACGTGTAGAGTATCTATGGATAGGTCTTCAAAAATGATATGGAGGTTTCTAAAATATTTTTTTCTAAACCATAGTTTGCGTGACAGACGCTTCCAAAGTGGAAAAAAGTCTGTCTCCCCCTCTAAGTTCTAAAATAAGAAAGTGAAAATTCTAAAAAAAAAAACGTATGATGTACATTACTATAAAGACTACCAACGAAAATGTTTTATACGAGATCTAGTAAGTAGTCGTAATCTTTCATAGAAACTTAAATCCTTTAATTTCATAAATCAATGGTACGGAACCCTTTGCGCGTGAGTCCGACACGCACTTGACCGGTTTTTTTTTATATTATTAACTATTGCTTGACCGCAATACTACCAGATGGAAAGCAGTGATGCAATCGTTGATGGAAAAGCGCACTAGTTTATTAAGCGCCAATGTGAAATAATGTCCACGAAAAATAAACACGTTACCTTTACGGAAGCAAATGGTAGTGATCCAGTAATCCCGTGAGGTGACTGTGGTAATTCAAACTCTTTCCCCCCACCCTCCTCGGAGACCATACATGTGATGATTGAACTCCGGGACGTGCCGTAGCTAGAAATAAAATAGTTCGCCATTGTACGACGTTATTTTAAAGCCGTGAGAACTTTTCTCGGGAAGTTTTCTTTGGGGAAGGAAAACCGTTTTGTGGGGAAAAGTACGAGGTGTGATAAGCATGTGAAGTTGGGAATTGGGAAATTCCGTGTGGGATATTTTCGATTAGGATTTAGGTCAACGCTGGAATTCTAAGATGTAGCTAAGGGATGACGTCATGAATTGCTTGAGGGCAGAATCCATACTAATATTATAAATGCGACAGTAACTCTGTCTGTCTGTCTGTTACGCTTTCCCGCTTAAACCTCTCAACCGACACAGACAATCCCTGACCCAAGACCCTGAGAAAGAACATAGGTTACCTTTTATCCCGGAAAAATTTGATATTCCCGAGGGAAATCTAAAAAGCGTGATATAACCGAACTCCACGCGGGCGAAGCCGCGGGCGGAAAGCTAGTACAAAATAATCTTAGACTTTAAAAACTTCCCTTGTCGAGCAATGTATTTTCTGACAAAGAAGTATTTTTAATTTGAATAGTGGAGATGTTTGATAGCTTTCTCCTCGCTTGTGCTCATTTCAGAGACAAAAAGAGAACCCCAACAAGGAGCTTGTGGTATCAGTCTTTACCGAAAACTAAAGAAGTAGGTGGTGCACATAATTTTGGCGATCTGACTCCAAAATCGTGTCACAAAAAGTGCGAAGAAGTAGTGGACAGAAATCTATTTTTTTTTTCTATTAAGAATGATTCGTTCTATTATTTTCTGGTTTATTTGGATGCAGTTGTTGCAGATTTTTTGGTTTTTCTTTAATATAAATAATATTTTGTTAAGTTTTGTTTACTCAAACCAAGAAAAATCACCTTCAATAACTCTTGATTGAATTTATGGCAATAGTTTCAAAATAGTTCATGGATTATATAAAACAAATATGTGAAATACAAATTTCGCGCTTTACCATCAATAACTGCATCACTTCTTACCATCAACAGGATCACTATCAAGCACTAGTTTAAAAGGTTAGAAGAAAAAGAAAAATAAATACATTTCGTAGGGACGACAGCAGGTCAAGCTACCCGAAACTGTCAAATATTCCCAATCAACCTTGAGCCTTAATCCATTAGTGATAAAATTTAAAATCGAATAAAGAAACCTGACAGATAATAGTAGCTTGATGTGCTGTTGTCTGTACATCTAATAGTGAGTTCCACGTTATGGCTAATTATTTTACTTCAAAAGTTATAACAATTTAGAACTCAGAGCAAAACAATGTTCAACAATTAACTATTTCAGTGATTTTATAGAGAACTTATAAATAGTTTGATGTGTTAACCTTTTCTCAATTATTAGAGGTATTCCACGTATTTTAGCGCTTATAATATAAATTTTATATGTTTCTAATAAAAGCTCAAAACATAAAGAAGGCACAATTATAACGATTTTTATTTTCAAAAACTCTCATTTTCTATGCGCGTTGTGTTTCACGTGCGCCTGCAAAGAGATGTCAGACGGGGTCCACAAAGACCGATGGTCACAAATGGCCGAAAGATGGGCCGAGGGACACAAAGACCATCGGTCTTAGGCATCGGAGAAACTGGGCAAGCGAAGAACCAACGGTGGGTTTTAGTCCGTAAAAGTCAGACACGCCCTACCGCTCTGGCCAGAACAGGAGAGGTCATTTGCTGATTTCCCATCAACACAAATAAAACGACGATAAATGACATAATCATCATCATCATCATCAACCTTTTTTTTATCGTCCCACTGCTGGGCACAGGTCTCCTCTCATACAGAGAAGGATTGAGCATAATCACCACGCTTGCTCAATGCGGGTTTGCGATTTCAGACTTAAACTCCAGGTTTCCTCAAGATGTTTTCCTTCACCTTCAGTCATTGGTGTCCAAGATATACTTAGAAAGTACATATAACTTTATAAAAGTTACATTGGTACTTGCCTGACTTGGAATCGAACCCGCGCACTCATACTTGAGAGGCTGGTGTTTTAACCACTAGGCCACCATGACATAATGTTATAATATCATTTCCTAATGTATTTTTAGGTTTTTTTTTTTATTTATTATAAACCAGCGCTTGACCGCAATCCTGCCTGATGGTAAGCAGTGACGCAATCACGACGCGCGAGACTATTTTTTTTAGAAGACTAAGACTAATATTCTGCTATCTGCCTGTCTTTTTACTTTCTTTTCTTTTTACTACCCTAAGCAATAGCCTAATTATTATTACCAAACACTATGAATCCGCCGTCTGTCTGTCATCAATATGTTTCTCGTGAACCCTGATATATGTAAAGTTAAAATAATTAATAATTTACATTACACATACTCAAGATTTACTGTGAAACAATTCGCCTGAAGTTTATCCAAGAAGAACATTTAATAATTTAAATACTGCGAGGTAAAATTACGAAATATAAAATTTGAGTGTGAACAATATATTAAAAGGTAAGGGAAAGAGGGACACTTTTTTATTTCCAGACGATTTCCTGCAGTTCGTTAGGAGCTGAAGATGTTGCAAATTAAAGTAATGAGGGTTCCGTAGTGTTTTATTTTACTGCTGAAGGAATCTTTATTGACTGTGATAAACGTATATTGGGGTGATAATCAGAGTTTACCTCTCATGGAGGTAGGTATTTAAGATTTGACCTGACTTTATTCGTTATACAAAGGGCGAATAGTGAAATAAAAACATCATCATCGTCATCATTTCAGCCGAAAGATTTCCACTGCTGGACATAGGCCTCCCCCAAGGTTCTCCACGACGACCGGTCCTTAGCCTCCCGCATCCAGCGGTTTCCCGCGACCTTCACCAGGTCGTCGGTCCACCTTGTCGGGGGCCTACCCACGCTGCGTCTTCCGGTGCGTGGTCGTCACTCGAGAACCCGTCGGCCCCATCGGGCATCGGTCCTACAGGCAATGTGCCTGGCCCACTGCCACTTTAGTGTTGCAATTCTTAATACAATGTATGTAGTTAAAGAAGTTTTACTTTTTTGTAACTACAAATCAAGTTTTTAATTATAATATTTTTCCGAATAAAAACATAGAACCATATTTTTTGATAAAATTAATTTTAATAACAATTCTATACTAATATGACGCATACTATTCTTTACTTCATTGCCAGCATTGCCTGATCCAACAAAACATCAAAAATTTTACTTTCAGTTTGTAACAGCCAGTTTCATTGTGATCCTGCAAATATTTATCGTTTTAGTAGTAGTTGTTTAGTACATTTTTCAATTATTTTAGTTGTAACTGTTGTGGAAGAGAAGATCCGTCATATTTCCGAAAAAAATAATTGTGTAAATATCACTTTAGATGAATTAGTATAGTGAGACAGCACTCAATTAAAGAAAAAATGCACAGTTACAGATACTAACGTTTAATTACCATAAACTATAGAACTTGCCCCGTATGGTACCGGGCTTAGAATAGTACCATCCCATAACCTCCCATGGGTGTCGTAAGAGGCGACTAAGGGAACTCACAACAGGAAAGCGGGCAGTAGCGCTTTTTCTGTGGCATATCAAACTACTGCGATTCCCAAGCCACTTAGCAAGCGTAGGGATTATGGCAAAAGTCCCCAATGTAATGAAAACCCTGAAGGAGGCCTTTGTCGAGCAGTGGTCCTGAAGAAGGATACAGAACTTGACGTCCCGTTACTTTTCTCTACCGGCTCATATAACACAGGAAAAAGTTGAATACATTCTTATAAAAACACAATGATTTCCAAGTTATGGGCAATGAAAATGTAAATACACGGGAATCATTTAATTTTCCCCATTGACGTTTCAACTTTTTTTAATATTTTTTTTTATAAATTATAAACTAGCGCTTGACCGCAATCCCGCCTGATGGTAAGCAGTGATGCAATCGTTGATGGTAAAGCGCACTAGTTTATTAAGAGCCTATTCACTCTAGCCTTGAAGACACTCAAATATAATAATATTGAAAAAACAAGCTTCGAAATTGTAATGTAACTGAGACCTAAGTTAAGGAATAGGGGCAACCTATTCCTTAACTTAGGTCTCAGTTATCGTATATTTTTACCATTGGGAGCATTATTCGAAGAACCCCAAAAGTATGAAGCTAACAGGAATTTTCAACAAAAAGTATTCGCTACGCTAACCAGCTAATTAAATTAACAGTCCCTACTGAGTTTAGTTAATTTCAGTTTTACGGCAACTCTGGCCAACTGTTATATATATTTCATGGTTAGAATAGCACCGGCGATATCAGACTGCAGAAAAAAATTGTTCTGAAGATTTGTGAACTTGTGCATTCTGTTACGTCTATATTCTGCGTCATATCCGTGGTAGGTCATAACATCGGCTGCCGGCAGAAGTTATCACCCACCAAACAAAGTCTTGACGCCAAGCGATTCGTCGTGTTCCGGCATGATGTCTTGTGAAGAGATACGAAAGACGGGCCTGAGCACAACTGTGTTGCGATGTGTGGCAGGTACGATGCGCCAAATGTTATTGTGTCGGGAGTTTGGTCGTGAGGGGTCTCGAGATCAATCTCCCTCTTGCGCAGCATCGTTGGTCGTGTTTTTGGGTTTAACATTGCGCCACCACGCTCAAAGGCCGTCTTTCTTTCTATTCGCTCAGTTTCTCTTAATAAACTAGCGCGCTTTACTATCAACGATTGCATCACTGCATACCATCAGGTGGAGAAGCATTAGTTTATATTTATAAAAAAAATCTAAGTTTTTTCAATAACAATTCTGTAGCTCACCATCAGCCTGAACTGACTTGGCTAACAGTTGTTACAGATCATTAGGAGCCCGAGAGCTAATAATTATAGAAAAAAGTCATTTGTTTTTGAGACCTTGGTGCCAATTCACTTGTTCACAAACTTTTTTAAAAATACTATAAAATAGTGCTTGACCGGAAAAAAGAAAAAAAGCTTATTACCTAAATAAAAGCCCCAAGTATAAAGGGCGCGACAGCTCACATATTTATGCATTGTAAAAAAGTAAATTATATGAACTCATATCATCGGAATGGTAATAGCGTAACACACTATCAGTAGCAATGGGTTTCATTTTGACAGTTCAACAATATTCGTTGCGTTGTTTACATTGTTGAGCAGACACGTGGATGAATGGATTAGCAATATGTTTCGAAATAATTCCAACTGATACCTAGTAATAGTGTGTGGGTGACAGCCTCCGTGGCGTAGCGGTAGCGGTCGCGGCCGCTGCGCAAGGTGGCGCGGGTTCGATCCCCGCACAGTGCAAGTATTTGTATGCATGAATATGAATATTTGCACTGGTCTAGTCGTGCCTCGGAAAGCACGTTAAGCCGTTGGTCCCGTTTGCCGTACGAACATCTAGTGGCAGTCGTTACGGGTTGTTGGAACCCTCAAAAGTCCAACAATTGATCTAGCTGCAATGCTTCAATGTCGCCTTCGGGTTGTGGAGGTCAGACGGCTGTCGCTTCACGGAAAATATCGAAGTTTAGCCATATCAGCAGTTGGACTGGTAAAGCGGACCCCAGACTCCAAAGCTGAAAAGGCTTCGAATGCGACTGGGATTAACGCTGGGATAATGATGATGACCTAGTAATAGTGTGTTACGTAATTAGGGCGTAACCCCATGATCAGCGAACATATTTTTGTTAAATGATTGCGACTAGTGGGATCAATTGGAATCGTTCAGAACGCCCATTGGTCCGTTCGGTCCAAACGATCCCAACTCACAGTCACAATCATTTGACAAAAATTTGTTCGCCGATTAGGGGGCTGGTTGCAGTATTGCAATGACAGGATGTGGGTTATCGCTACTTGTAGCACCATGTAGACGCACGGTGCGCATACATCCATGTTACAGTCACATGCGACGTATCAGCGTCTTGTCACCAAGCTGCTGCAATAACGTATCATGCCCGAGGTGGTTTAATGATTAAAACGCCATTCGCTCTCCTTGTCTAGAGAAACTTAAATTACCTTCTGTGATAAATAATTATTATTGTAAAGTTGTAGGTTCTCAAGTTATGAATTTAGACAGAAGTTACTCGTCGAGTTTGCAGGCTGTATATTATTCAGAATAGTGTTTACTTTAAGTCCTGGGAACCTAGAACAGTACTTTCTTATAAGCTTCTGTAGACTTTTAAGTGTTTAGAACTTCTTTAACGTTTTAGGCGACATATCTTCACCCCTGTAATCCCTGAAGAATTAGTTATGTCATTTTGATAGTCATATGCCGCTGCTGTATGTGTCCAGACTGCACCACTCCACAAAGTTTAAGGAGGTCGTGGAGTACCTAACTAAACTTTGAGGGTCGTTCGTGGTGCGCGTTCCGACACATCATCTCGAGATGGAAAAGGAGTTGATCAAAATCTTCAAAAGAGAGTGTTGTGTACCGCCGGTTTCCCACCAGTACTAGTCAACGAAACACGACGTCGACACTTCGTGTACATTAGCTTTTATAGTTAATCATGTTATATATATTTATACACCACTCCTCAAAGGGGGACCTACTGCCGTTATTGTGGCGTGCCCAGCACATCCGCCAAGGCTCGACGCCTCAGCGGAGACCGTGCGGTATCCCCGGACCAGCCGGACGGCCATAGACCTCTGGGACTCGGTCAGGTGTCGGGCTGGACTCCTCCTCAAGGACCGCGTCCACACCGGCGCCCCGTAAAGGGACATGGACTGCACGAACACCGTGTTGACATGGGCATACACCTGTATGACGTCTGTATAAGACGATAAAATTTCACTTGTTATACTTAACTCCCATGTAATAGGAGGCAAACCTAATGACAACAATTGGGCACATACAGATTCTGGAAGCATTGTGAAGTTTCCTATAGAACATGTAAGACAGTTTAGGTAATCTACGGAATTAGGTATTTAATTTAAAGATACAGATAATATGTGTCTTCTTCATCATCCGCCTGCTGCAGTTCACAGCAGTTGCTATGCTCTCCAATTGATCCATTTACCTTGATGAGAACTCTCATGCTACCAGCCATCAAGTAAACATCGTCGCTCTACCTAGACTGAAGACGCCCTACGTTTTCCAATCTATGATCTTCATTCAGGAAAACTTTTTTTCTGTGTGAATAGTGAAACGTGGTCGCTCACAATGGGCCTCATACGAAGGCTCAGAGTCACACAAAGGGCAATGGAAAGAGCTATGCTAGGAGTTTCTCTGCGTGATCGAATCAGAAATGAGGAGATCCGCAGAAGAACCAAAGTCACCGACATAGCTCTGCGAGTCGCTAAACTTAAGTGGCAGTGGGCAGGGCACATTGCTCGTAGAACCGATGGCCGATGGGGCAGTAAGGTTCTGGAGTGGCGGCCACGTACTGGAAGACGCAGCGTAGGGAGGCCCCCAACAAGGTGGACCGATGACCTGGTGAAGGTCGCGGGAAGCCGATGGATGCGGGCAACACAAGACCGGTCAGCGTGGAAAGCCTTGGGGGAGGCCTTTGTCCAGCAGTGGACATCTATAGGCTGAAGAAGAAGAAGAAGACTGATTAGTAAGTAGCATTTTGCTTCGTTATTTCAGTAGCAAAGCATAACTACAGACTAATTTTCTTCTAAAAACAGGCCAAGTTCAGTTCAAAATCGCACATAACAATATTATTTCAAGTGTGTACCTAGTACAGTTTAGTTACAGCCCTATGAAAGATCGATGGACCTATCAACAAGGGCCCAGATAGACGCCCGTTGGCAGAACTTCCTTTTTTAAAATTCCGTAAACCTTTAGGTATAGAATCGTCAAAGAAGGTGCTGTATTTGCACCAGCAGTATACCAGTAGCCAGCTATACTTGATTATGTCCGTTATTTTTAATAAAAGACTTCTGTCAATCACTTATATATTTCTGCACGGAAAATCAGTCACTTTACATACAAATATTTCTCCACGTGAAACCAGAAGCAAACACAACATTCAAGTCGAAAATCTAACTTCAGATATATAATGTTAACTAGACTAGACAACCTGACGTAGTTAATGGCGCCTCTTAGGGTAGACGTTGACAAAGGCAGCAAAAGCGACAGATTAGTAGGAGCCCGGTGTTACTCAGGCGAGGAGCTTAACGACTAACTGACGACGGTAGGGTTTACAGACTGAAGAAATATCTAGAGCTTAGGTAAGGGAAACGGGTGATAAAAAAACTGTACGTATTACGTCTCGTAAAACTACAGTATTAAGCTAAGCGAACAGCCGTGTAGGGTCACAGTGCATGATTTTTTAGAACAAAAACGTGTGGTGGGACCGTATGTGTGATGAGTGATGTATGTCTATCTACTTACAATTTTCTCAGCTACGTTAGATCAGTCAGAGAGAGATAGAGTCAGCATCTAGTCTATCAAATTCCGCTGAATATTAGTATTTTATATGGCGTGACATAGGCCTCCCCCAAGGTTCTCCACGACGACCGGTCCTGCGCCTCCCGCATCCAGCGGTTTCCCACGACCTTCATCAGGTCGTCAGTCCACCTTGTCGGGAGCCTACCCACGCTGCGTCTTCCGGTGCGTGGCCGCCACTCGAGAACCCGTCGGCCCCATCGGACATCGGTGTTACGGGCAATGTGCCCAGCCCATTGCCACTTTAGTGTTGTAATTCTTCGGGTTATGTCGGTTACTCTCGTTCTTCTGCGTATCTCCTCATTCCTGATTCGATTGCGCAGTGAAACCCTAAGCATAGCCCTCTCCATTGCCCATTGAGTGACTTTGAGTGTTCTTATAAGACCTAGCAGTGGACGTCTTTCGGCTGAAATGATGATGGTATGGCGTGACTGAGCGACTACAATATGACCCACCTACCAGATACATCGATACCTTTTGGTTATTTACCCACTTTGTGTATTACAGTGTATTAAGAATACATAGTGCATAACTGTGTACCTACTATATTTACTTATAAAAAATAAACGAAAATAATTTTGGAGGATTTTTACAACATGGTGTAATAGCGTATTCCAGCTCCAACAGAAACCTAAGTGTCGGTTTTCTAATCACAGTTTGTCGTTATCAAAGGAAGGTTGGACCATTTCATAAATATTGAGATTCATCTCGGAAGTCATACGGATGCCTAGGTTTTAGAAATTCGCAAAGTAGATCGTAGGCGTAATGAAAGAAAACTTACAACGATACGGAGCTTAGCTGGTGGATGCGGTTGTAAATAACAGGATATATGAGACGCAAAAATGAGGTAAAACCATAGATGTAGTGTTTATTTTTTGTGGATAAGACCGTAGAGAGTTAACTAGCTTTAAATAAAAGCACCGATTCTGTTGACGAACTAAATTAATTTAAAGTTATGTACATTTTTATCTTTCCATATCGATAAGAAAAGGATATAAGATAACATTTTAATTTAATCCTGTCAAATTAAGATACTCCATAGACCGTTTAGACGCGATTATAAACATGGCGACTAAAAATACGCCAGTTTACGTCAGGAGCGCACTAATTTGACAGGTCGAAACTGACATTTTATCTTCTGTCCTTTTCTTCTAGAAATGGAAGGAAAAAAATGCACCTAACTTAAAATTAGTTTGTGAACAAAAGATTCGATGCCATTGTCTCTCTTTCTAAATGTTCAGTTAGCGAAATTTATATCCGTGGCCAACTTGGAAAACCAGCAAGGACTACCACCATTATTGCGGTTCATAGTAGGCTCAGACCTCCGGTGTCTACCTATAAGTTGTCTATAATGGCTCACCCAAGCTCTGTCACATTACACGAAAAAAAAAAAACAAAGCAGAAATTTTGTCCAAAAAAAATACAGCTTTTTAAAAGAAGAGTAAAAGAGCACTATATTACCACTTTATCATAGCTGTTTACGTATTTATTGTGAGAATGTTACAATTTTCTGGTTGTAGTGATATTTATTGTTACGAATGCACCTTATATTTATGGCATAAGGTTCAATATTCCGTGACATGCCTTTCGCAATTTTTAAGCCCTATATGTATGTTTCTCATATCTTGAGACCTCGGTATTGTAGAGGTACGACATAAGTATTGCTAGACCTAAGGTGACCTATCAAACAACACAAGTTTCGTCAATATTAACAACGAAAGGTCGACATCGAAATTATTAGAAACTTCGTCTCTTGTAAAGTATCTGTAACTACCTGCTGGTTGTAAACAAGAATCTACTAGAGAACCAGCCTCATTATTATTACTTCTATACAGATCTGGAAGGTGTTGATCTGCTTTTATATACAATATGTAAAGAAAACCCTATCCGATCCGTGAAGGTATTGTTAGGTATCAATAACTGATTCTACTAATGCCTACAAAGCCGGGCTAAATTTAAAAAAAAATCCCTCAAAAAAAAATATTATTTCGCAAAATGAGGTAACTTAACACATGTGCAGTAGGCAATCCATGCGCGGGTGACGGGGGCAGGGCACGCGACACGTGGTCGCATCGCTTACAATAATACCGTCAAAATGGTGTAGTCACTTTTTAAAAAATTACCAATTTCGGGGAAGTTAGAATTACTTCGCGGGAAAAGACGATTATTTCAAAATTCATTAGTATTGTTACTATGATGATTACGTAAAATTTTACATTATATTTGGTCATGTGTTTACCTTACCTTTATTATCCGTATGGGTCGGACGGGGTTTTCTTTACATATTGTATAAAGAGGCGTGACTCAATATGCATTTGACTATCGAAGCGAAACAAGCCATCATTAAGAAGTGATAATCGAGAACATCTACAACGACCACTGCAATGAGCGCTTCAAGGACTATGTGAAGTAACTTCTGTGTATATAGTTGTGTTAGCGTCAATAAAAGTTAAGTTTTCGTTTATTAACGTGCAACATTTGACGGTGCTCCTACTATTGTATTAATTGGCAACACTCTAAGTGCCCTCATTGGCCGTTGTCTCTGATTGGTTGAAATCCACCAATCACAGATACGCGCCATATTTTATCGAAATAGTGGGAATAGAAAAATTACGAGGTAGAACAGCCCAGCTCATGGCATCATTCGTTTACGCGGAGTCGAAAAGCGAGGAACTTCAAAAATAAGTAGTGTGACCTGAAAACCTAAGGTAATATGTTATATTTCCGTAATTTCTGTAATATGTGTTCTAAGTACTAATGCTCGTACAAATTACTTATGCCATTAAACATAGGCAATACGTTGAAATGTAACGTCGTTGCTAATGTTAACAAGAATCTGTGTAATGAAGTGTTTTAATCTGTAATAAATTCTCGTGAGATTGTACAAACCTCTTTTCTTCCAAATCACTTACCTAAAGAGTTGACTATTAACTTTAGTTCTTACAGTTGCTTGTGTACAACGCGGACATAAGGGAAGACTTTGGTGCGACGTCAGCTAGTCTACTTGTTGTTGCCTACTATCGACTATACCATCGTTGACAATAACCTTCCCAACCCTTTTTTTTTGTTCTGGATGGGAAATCATCAAATGACCTCTTCTGCTCTGGGGGAGCGGAAGGGCGTGTCAGACTTTTACTAACTAAAACCCACGCGTGTTTCTTCACTTGCCTGTGCGCCAAGGCCACGGTTTCTTTTAACCAACCTGCAACCCTGACTTAGGAGGCATCTGTCTTCGTGGATCCCTTCACGATGTGCTGACATCTCTCTGAGACGCGTGTGATGTTGTCTCCCTACCTGGGCGTCTCCTACGGCGGCCGGATCGCCGTGTTTCTAATGTCATGTATGGAAACGCTGTCTGAATCTTTTTTTTACAATTTTACCTTACACCAGAAATTACTCCTGTATCGTGGGTGCGTTTTTTTTATTAGTTATAAACTAGTGCTAGACTGCAATTCCGCCTGATGGTGAGCAGTGATGCAATCGTTGATGGTAAAACGCACTAGCTTATTAAGCCTATTCACTCAAAAAAACTGAGTGAATGGGAAGGAAGACTTCAGTTGAGCGAGGTGATGCAATGTTTAACCCAACAACACAACCAACGATGCTGCGCCAGAGGATGATCTGGAGACCTCCACGACCAAACTCCCGACACAACAACATTAGGCACATCGTACCCGGTACACATCGCAACACAACTGCTCAGACCCATCCACCGTACGGCCAACGCAAAAAAAAATCGTACTAGTAGTTCCTGAGATTCTTCTTCTCTTCTTCTTCCTCAGCCTATAGATGTCCACTGCTGGACAAAGGCCTCCCCCAAGGCTTTCCACGATGACCGGTCTTGTGCTGCCCGCATCCATCGGCTTCCCGCGACCTTCACCAGGTCATCGGTCCACCTTCTTGGGGGTCTCCCTACGCTGCGTCTTCCAGTACGTGGCCGCCACTCCAGAACCTTGCTGCCCCATCGGCCATCGGTTCTACGAGCAATGTGCCCTGCCCACTGCCACTTAAGTTTAGCGACTCGCAGAGCTATGTCGGTGACTTTGGTTCTTCTGCGGATCTCCTCATTTCTGATTCGATCACGCAGAGAAACTTCTAGCATAGCTTTTTCCATTGCCCTTTGTGTGACTCTGAGCCTTCGTATGAGGCCCATTGTGAGCGACCACGTTTCAGTTCCGTAAGTCATCACTGGCAACACACACTGGTCAAAGACTTTAGTCTTGAGAGGGTCTGCAGGGGGTTCCTGAGATTAGCGCGTTCAAACAAACAAACTCTTCAGTTTTATATATTAGTATAGATGTATCTACTGTATAAATAGTGTGTTAGTTTTCCGCCTTATGGTAAGCAGGGATGCAATCATTGATGGTAAAGGTAATCTAGTTCATTAAAAGCCTACTAATAAGCCCACTCTAGCCTTGAAGACACTCAAATTGTAGTCCGACGGAAACACCACCGCCGGCAAATCGTTTCAGTCCCACGATGAACATGGTATAAAAGACGAAGCAAAACGATTGATAAAAATCGTTCGGATCTTTGTGGTGTCAACAACGTAAGGGTGGAAACCCGCCGTACGACGGGTCGTCCGATGATGGAACAAAGATGGGGGAATTTATAAACATTTTCTCATATGACTAAGTTATCCTTATCCACAGGTTGACTTCACCCACTGTTGGGCGTAGGACTCTTTTCTCATACCCAGGGGTGTCCAGATTTTGCCGACGATGCTGAACCTTGGACACAACTATCTTTGCATTGTATAGATTCATTTCTTAGTATTGTATAATTGCATGGCACACGTGTGAGCACAATGTACTTGCTGTAAAGCATCTATTTGTTGGGTTATTTTAATTTCTGAATTGTTGTTTTTTTGTGTTCTCACACGGTTGATTTCAACATGAATGATGTAATCAAATATTTGTAGCAATATTTTGATAATTTTAAAAGAGTGTTCATGGAGTTTCTTGCCGTTCTTCTCCATAGGTACCTACTCTTTGGAATGGGCGACCAGCTTCATCTTACTGACTGACGGACCTTCTGACAATTCAAAAGTGCCTGTACTGGTTTATCCATACTAATATTATAAATGCGAAAGTAACTCTGTCTGTCTGTCGGTCTATCTGTCTGTCTGTCTGTCTGTTACGCTTTCCCGCTTAAACCTCTCAACCGATTTTGATGAAATTTGGCACAGGCAATCTTTAGACCCTGAGAAAGAACATAGGCTAGCTTTTATCCCGGAAAAATTTGATATTCCCGAGGGAAATCTAAAAATTGCGATAAAACCGAATTAAACGCGGGCGAAGCCGTGGGCGAAAAGCTAGTTTGAAATAAATGCTTTGATTTTGATTTTTGATGCCAACAATGTCTACTGCCCACCTCACTCATGGTGGACACTCCCGCTATCCGAAAAGAGACCTGCGTCTTATCACTTCTGTTTATAACATACACAAATTTTTGTTTTTACCATATCCATTCATCTACAAACAATTCGTTCATCTTTGGCGCTCACCGGCTGTATCTAAGGCACAGCTTATGACGACGCGATGCGGAAAATTCATTATTTTCTCATTAGACCCTAACTTTGCATATTGCACTATAAAATGTTCAATAAAATCAACGGTAATTAATTAACACAAAACAAATTAAAGTAGGCCATGAAAAATAACCCAACCAGTGCCTCATTTGTGGCGAAAAAATAACCTGTTATTTTTCAACGAGAGCTTTCTTTGAAAATCGTTATTATGATCTGTCTTTGTCTACCTATCTGACCTCCGAGACCCAGTTACTGGATAACAAGATAGTGACATGATAGAATAGAATACTCTTTATTAAGAAAACCATATAAATTACAGAATTTAAATATGAAGATGTTGCAATGGGTGACATAATGGGCGATCATATCACTAAGAGTAATCTTTCACAGACAACCTTTGGATGGAATATTAAGGGGAAGGAGGGAGCAATAATGCAAGTCGCTTTAGTCAGACTGCTTGTCAGAATTTCGGGCCTATGACAATCTGATTGTTTGTACGAATCTACACGAATTTTAAGCGAGCCCACTACATAGTATGGATTCCCTGCCATTATTCTTTCCACATAAAAGTAAAGTAAAATCTTTCCTCAGGTGTGGTCACAAATACGGCAACCTTACATAATCTTGCTTAAAGATTCCCACGGGAAGACGACACAAAATATCCATGGTGATTAACTAATTTAAAAGCTTTTCGTAAACACATAATGTCAACAAGTATAACGTTATCCATCTCCTAAGAAGTGGGTAAGCTCTTGAGCTAGCTGACATATATTGCCAAGTTTAGGTTTAAAAATGTATCGTTATTCGATTAAATTCTTTGGAGTAATTACTCCAAAGAAAACTTAAATAGACAAAACGTAATTACGTACTGTCGACTGGTCGCCAGCGAACTACCACTAAGGATCACCATGGAGAGATACAGATCGAAGAACACGCCTCTGAATATGCTCTTTCTAGATATGCAGAATGCCTTCGATTGTGTCCCTCGCGGGGTAATCTGGTGGGCGCTGAGATCCAAAGGGGTAACAGAAGCCTATGTTGACATAATTTGAGACATGTACCTCAATTCCGATTCCGTTGTTAGGACCGCTTTTGGCGACACTAAACCCTTCCCCATCACGGTCGGTGTCCACCAGGGATCCGTCCTTAGTCCATTTCTGTTCAGCGTGATATTAGACGTCTTGTCGGACAGCATCAAGGACTTACATGAGCAACCTCCCTGGCTACTCATGTATGCTGACGATATCGCTCTGGCGGACGCAGATAGGGAACGGTTGGTGCGGCGTGTGAATGTGTGGAAGGGCTCGCTTGAGAACGGAGGTCTGAAACTCAACGTGGTGAAGACCGTATACTTGGCCAGCAACACGACAGACCCCATATCTGTACGCATAGGCGGAGACATGGTCGAGTGCACGGACCTGTTTAAATACGTGGGGTCTGTGCTCCACGCGTCCGGCGACATTGATTGCGACGTCGTGGCATGTATTTCCGTAGCTTGGACAAAATGGCGTGAGGTGACAGGTGTCATTTGTGACCTCAAAATGCCGGTTAAGTTTAAGGCACAGGTCTATAAGACTATCAGACCTGTCCTTCTGTATGGCAGTGAGGTGTGGCATGTGCTTGAGCGACACAACCATGAGCTGCGTGTCACATAGATTAATATGCTGCAGTGGATGTGTGGAGTTACGCGGAAAGAACGCATCAGGAACTCCCGAATCCGTGGCAATCTTCGTGTCCGTGATATTGCAGACAAACTGCAGGGCGGTCGCCTACGCTGGTATGGCCACGTCCTACGCAAGTGGCATGTTACGTGAGTAACAAATGTCTTGCCATGGCGCCTCCGCCGGGCCGGAACAAGCGGGGTAGACCAAAGAAGTGCTGCCTTGACGTTGTAAGAGACGACATGCGTGCCAACAGGCTCTTACCACAGGATGCTAAAGATCGCTCGAAATGGAGGAGAATGTGCAGGAAAGCGGACCCCGGGCTCTACCGCGACAGCCGCGGATGCAACCGGGATAAACGCTGAGATGATGATGATGACTGATCGCCAGCGACTCAGTCGCTCAGCAACCAATACATAGGTAAAGTCGCCCGGGCAAACGTCAACCGGTGCGTAAGCAACCGTTTAAACTATTTTAAATCACAGTCGCCAGAGGCCGAGTCGCCGGCGAAAAGTCCACATTGCGTATTGGCTCTTTGGTCGACCATCAATCTAGTTGAGGCGCCACATTACGCTTGCCGATGCGGTCTCCACTCCAAGTCTCTTCTGCTCCACCGACCATTGATTGATGCAGAAGACGGAGGATAAGCTATTGTGGCTTAGCCTGGAATAGACTAGTGCACAGCAATGTAATACAATAAGCTGAGTTGACTGAATTGTTGAGCTTTCCTCTTCTCATTCTGTATCAGATTAATTTTTCCTGGCCTAATTTATTTCTTTTATGTATGTCTGTGCGGTCTAGTTTATGATTTTTGATCCAATTCAAGCATAATAAGGACACCAATTCCAAATTAATTTTGTTGTAAGTGTAGCTAAAGTAACAGTCATAAAAGTGGAATTCTATCTATGATAATAGATATATTATGTATTATTTAATCTATAATGTGCCTACTGCTGGGACAAGTGACAAATCTTTTTGATAAAGAGAGTTAGCCGTTATCTACTATGCGAACCCAGTGCGGGATGATAGATAACATATGTTGGAGAGGCCAAAGTGGCTTCGCGGGGTTTAATATACCTTCCTTCGATCTGGACTGTTATTTTTATGGAAAAGAAAAAAATGGCGTCACTGTCGCGCTGTAAACTCTTAACCTAGGAACGGGTTATGGAAATATCATGCACCTTACCTCGCTTTACGCCGGGCTGTTCGTCGTCTCGTAGGAGTTCGATCAGTCCACTCCGTCTTCGACTTTCTTCACCCTCGCGGTTCGGCACAAGTTCAACAAAACAACACACGTGGTTATCAAGTTCCCCGCTAACAGCTTCGGTTTCTTTTCTTGAAGCCACAAAGACACTTCTCCAATTTGAGCGGATGGTTACAACTTATAATCGAATGATTATATCGTTCAGCGATAAATTCACACAGCAGAACTATGCGAATGCGGGTTTTTAAACAGCGGTTAGCGCGCGGTACGGGATGCGCACGCGCGGAGGTTCCATGGGACACACTAAAATCTCTCTTCTCTCGTATGATCAAGGCGCTGTTTTCGATCAGCGCCATCTCACGGGCAGCGGGTGCATGACGTGATAGAGGGTTACGGGGACAAGGATTAAGCTCGAGATTTACAGCGCAACAGTTCCATTGATAAACGCCAATAGATGGCGTCAACATCCTCCCCCCTTTTGAAGGGTCACCTTCAAAACCCAATCATAAATACAGCGAAAACTGCGAAAATATAATATTGAAACTGCGACTTTATATAAATAACTGCGATAATACTAAACTAACTAACTGCTAACACTTAAACTACTTGTATTTATCAAACTAATAATCCTACTGTGTAAGTAGTGGGCACAAACGCACGACTGGACGTACGTATGTACCTTTAGCGGTTCTTACAGAAGCTACACGCGTTACCCCATCGTCGGAAGGAAGCGTCCTTTCCACAATCGCTAACGGCCACGATAAAGGGGGCGCATTATCAGTTATGATGATTACGACCATGCCAGCCTTGATTGGCACAGTCGGAGTATTCCATTTCTCTCGAGTTTGCAAACCGTGTAAATACTCCATTCTCCACCTTCTCCAAAAGGACTGAACTAACTTATCAAGTAGAGAATGTCTCTGAAGCAGATTGAGATTATCTGATTCTACTTCAGGTGCGGGCAGTGAAAGCAGAGGTGCGGTATGCAGAAAATGGCTCGGAGTCAATGCGGTAAGCTCTGCGGAATCAGCACTCAAAACTATGAGAGGCCTAGAATTTAACAAATACTCGCTCTGAGTGAGTACTGTAACTAGCTCTTTGTAAGAATGCCGCTGTGAATAACTTAGATCAGAATGGGTGAGTCGTCCACCAACTCTGACCAAGTCGTTATATAATTAAGAATTAGCGACTACAAAATTGTTGCCTCTGTCCGAGTGCATTACTTAGACAGGGCCACTGCGGAACAAAAATCGTTTAAATGCGCTTAAAATATGGCGGTTTTTTTTTTTAAATATTTATGCTGGATGAGTTTCAGTAATTTGTGTTCTGCCAAACTCAAATCAGCTGCGGTTGTTTGTACGGAATCGCGACGTGATAACAATTTAATGAAATATAAATGCAAACAGTCGTACGGAGTAGGTATTTTACTCCATGACGAAAAGCGACAAAGAGTATAATGAACACAAGAGGTGTCCGCGGGAATTAAGACAGCGTGAATGAGCTTTCTTTGCTCAGGTACTTCGTTCAGCGAGAGCGACTCCGTACATTCAGTGGTAGGCCACTGTGACGCATGTAAAATTAGCCAGGGGGGCCCCTGAGACCACAGAGGGTGGTTTAACAATTTAGCAGGAGAGACACCACGTGACAGGCAGTCTGCCGGGTTGTCAATCCCTGCTGCGTGATAGAAGTTATCTGCGGAAATATTATTAGTGATTTTAATAACGCGATTGGCAATAAACGTTTGCCAACGGTAAGTAGGATACACGTCTACGGTCTCATGCGGGAGAACTGAGACGGGCGAGATATAACCCTTAGAAAGGTAATCATTTATGACCTCGTCGTAAGCGGCGCGCAGCCCCGGTGAAGCTTCAAGCTTCCTTTCCAAGCATAAAAATCGCTTACGAGCGACATTGAAAGAGTCACCTAGTGTGAACACATCTTTATCAAACGGTAGACCCACGGTATAGCGACCAGTAACTGGGTCCCGTTGCGTAGTTGAATGATAAAAATATTCACATTCAACATCAGCGGGATGTTGAATGGGCGGGCCGGGAACTTCTTCAAGTTCCCAGAAGCGGGAAATAAAAATATTCACATTCAACATCAGCGGGATGTTGAATGGGCGGGCCGGGAACTTCTTTAAGTTCCCAGAAGCGGGAAATAAAAATATTCACATTCAACATCAACGGGATGTTGAATGGGCGGGCCGGGAACTTCTTTAAGTTCCCAGAAGCGGGATATAATTAATTACCTACACGTCAGCGCAAACAAGCGTAATGGTGTAAGTCACATTCAACATCAACGGGATGTTGAATGGGCGGGAAATAGAATTATTATTATAATTATTCATAGGCGAATGGACTATGACTCAAAATGATGTAATACAGGCTGGGCGTTTACTAAGTGTAGGCACAGTTCCCATTAGTACATAGCCTAAAACTGTATTGACAGCGGCGGGCACTGACGGGCCTCCAGGAATCCCGCCAGGCAAAAGTAAATGCGGGAACAGCGATGCTCCAATTAAAATGTCAATTTTACTTGAAGTAGCGAAATTATCATCAGCGAACTGAAGTTTATTCGAATAAGGCAAGGCCTTAATATCGACAAAAGCAGAAGGTAACTTATCCGTTATTTCGATCGTCGTTGTCGTTTGACTAACGAGTCGATATCAAATCGGATATTTTTATTAAAGCGGGAAAATATGGTTAAATTTACTGTTCCGAACGACGTTTTCTCTGTGCGTCCGAAACCACATACAGTCGTGGACTGTGTATTGTTTTGACGTAAACATAATCGGTCACAACATTCATTTGTGACGAAATTGCTTTGAGTTGCGCGGTGGCGAGTAGAACAGTGGTGTATGCATCACATTGCGACGGCCCGCTACAAGCAGTATCTGGGGTTAAATAACGCGGCGCGTCTTTAGACACCGAGCACAATGCTACGTCAGACCGCGCGGCAGGTTGCTCTGTCTCTGTCGTGCGCGTGTGATCGAAAGAGACCGCTGCGTTTGCTCGCGTAGGCGCCGCTGTGTCGGGGCTCGCTCGTAGACGGTTGAGTGCAATTGTTTGCTCCGGTGCGCGGGTTCGATTCCCGGGTAAAATGTAACAAAGAATGATGACGCTGCTTACACGTCCTACATCCAATTGCGGATTGACAACGCGACATCTTGTGTTTAATGCTTAAGCAATTGACGCAACCGTTAATTTTCTTAACAATCTGTAGGCGTTCATACGGAGACAGTTTATGAAAAGCGGGACATTTAAACAAATGTTGATGTGCGATATTAGTACACAAGCATTTGTCAGTAGATTCGACTGTGCTGACATAGGCATTGCAGCGTACTGGGGCGGACTGCGAAGTTTTGTTATTAGAAATGCGAGAATGCTCAGCCGGTGCTACGCTGACGGCGTGAGCGCGATATAATATTTTACCTTGTTTATTAATGAAGTCTACTAAATCATCAAATGCAGGGACATCAGATTGATCCTGACTGTTTTCAAAGTTACGTACAGTTTCACTGTCTAGCTTCGTAATAGCTAATTGTACGAAGATTAGATTCAATAAATCTGGAATTTTTAAATGTTGTAATGCGCGAACAGCGCTGACAAACTTATCATTAAATATGTCAAAATTATTTGAAGTAGCGGAAGTTAGCGGTTTAAATTCCAAGATCTGCTTTAAATATGTGGACGCTAGCATGCGTTTATCTTCATACCTACTCACTAGCGATTTAAAAATGAGTTCATAATTTTCTGCGGTGGGCACAGCCTTATAGTCCGCGCGGGTTGTTGGATCTTTAGTTATTAGACAACTATTGTATTGATCCATAACCTGATGAAATTCGGAGCGAATAGTGTCAATGTTCGAGCTAGCGTCTAAAAATGCCTCCCTCTTATCCACATCGTCTTTGATGTTTTTTGATAAGTCGTGGGCTGATTGTAAGCACTCAAAAAGCACTAAGGGCACCCCCTGTTGGGTACGAACCTCGGCTTAGGGCGTCGCTAGAGAGGACAGCAGGGGACGGCTGGATCTAAAGTTATACTTAATGGTTCGATGACCGCGGCGTTTCCTAGTACTAGCTCTGAGAAGAAACGCCGAAACAAACTCAGAGGTTATTGTTGGGACATTATGATATTACTGGCTCAACTGCGGCGCGGGCTGGCCTTCATCGGACAAGGGACGGGGGAGGGGATTACTACGTGGAGCGCGTCGCGGTGGACCTCGGCGGCGAGGTCGGTAGGTCGGTCTGTGTTTGTGTAATGTGCTGGTGGCCCTATTGGCCTCTTGGAGGAGGGCAATGGGGTCATCGGGGTCTGAGAGAGCATGCCGAGGGCGGCGAAGTCGGGAGATGGTGGAGGGAGTGTAATTGGCGGCCGCTGCTATAAGAGAATTGCGGTGCTTGCCAGCAGTGTCAAAGAAACGCTTGGAAAGGCGTTTCATGAACTGCTGGATGGTGGGGATTTTGAGATCAAGATGGAGGATCTCATTTCGGACGAATTGATCTGGAGACAACAACATTTGGCGCATCGTGCCCGGCACACATCGCAACACAACTGCTCAGACTCGTTCTCCGTACGGCTTCATCAGACATCATGCCGGAACACAACGAATCGCTTGGCGGCCAGACTTTGTCTGGCGGGTGGTAACTTCTTCCGGCAGCCGATGTAATGGCCTACCACCGATTGAGTGCAAATCTTTTTTTAATCCGCACATACATCGGAAAAGGCTAAGTAGATGATAACACTCACTCATATACCACATGGTTCATGAATATATGTAAGTACTGAAAATTGGCCTCCAGTGCGTTTTCAAAACGGATTTCTGAATGACAATTACATGCAACCATGGGACTGTATGATAGGAGACCTGTGCCCAGCAGTGGGACGATAAAAAGGTTGATGATGATGATGGGAATGGACCATAATCCACCAACCGGCTCCAGTGCTCATTGCCTGGCAGATGTCACATGTCTTCACATTTTTGGTTCTAGGACAGTTTCCCCACGATGTATTCCATCACCGTTTCGAGCGCAGTACTGATGAAATAATTTAAGTATACAAAATACCTTCTTGGGCTCGAACTCACGACCTACCAGTCAGGAAGTCGCGGCCGTTGCCACTGGCCCACCACTTTTGTAATAGGTATGTACATTAAGGGGCTATTAATATGACACATCGAGTTTAGAAAAGTTCATCATTTTATAGCGTTGTCTGTCTCTTTTGGACATTTATACCTAAGTATTGGCCAAATCCTGTAATCTGAATGGTTACACAACAATCTCTGTGCTTTGCTTCCAACGCCGACAGCGTTAATTCTGTACTATCAGACTTAATAGCTTTCTTCATTATGAAATGAGAACTTTAAATATAGTAATAGTTGATTAATTTGCGAGTAATATGAAAATAAATACTAGCGGGTGGGTATCCAACAATGTATTTTCTAGCGAGCGCTGCGCTCGGCTTGTGATCACAATGTTTTGTAGATACCTACGAATCTTAGCGAAAATTATCGAAATAGAAACTTTTTGATTTCTACTGGAAGTATGAATACTTATTACTTACAGCGAATATTAAGATAAATATTAGTATAACAGCGGGTAAATATATATAATAGTACCTATTTAGTGTAAAGCGGTATCGAATGAATTAATTACCTACACGTCAGCGCTTACTTGCGTAATGGTGTAGGTGACAGCGAAATATAGGCTAACAAACCTACAAACGGCGGGTTTTACCACTATTCTAATAGATGCCCTAAAAAGGGGAGGCGGAATACTGGATAATCCGAGGTTAGAAGGACCAATTATGATCCGGCTCGAAGGACCAATTATGGAGAGGCCAAAGTGGCTTCGCGGGGTTTAATATACCTTCCTTCGATCTGGACTGTTATTTTTATGGAAAATAAAAAAATGGCGTCACTGTCGCGCTGTAAACTCTTAACCTAGGAACGGGTTATGGAAATATCATGCACCTTACCTCGCTTTACGCCGGGCTGTTCGTCGTCTCGTAGGAGTTCGATCAGTCAACTCCGTCTTCGACTTTCTTCACCCTCGCGGTTCGGCACAAGTTCAACAAAACAACACACGTGGTTATCAAGTTCCCCGCTAACAGCTTCGGTTTCTTTTCTTGAAGCCACAAAGACACTTCTCCAATTTTGAGCGGATGGTTACAACTTATAATCGAATGATTATATCGTTCAGCGATAAATTCACACAGCAGAACTATGCGAATGCGGGTTTTAAACAGCGGTTAGCGCGCGGTACGGGATGCGCACGCGCGGAGGTTCCATGGGACACACTAAAATCTCTCTTCTCTCGTATGATCAAGGCGCTGTTTTCGATCAGCGCCATCTCACGGGCAGCGGGTGCATGCCGTGATAGAGGGTTACGGGGACAAGGATTAAGCTCGAGATTTACAGCGCAACAGTTCCATTTATAAACGCCAATAGATGGCGTCAACATATGTCTTCAAATATTTGTTTCTAGAATATGCCTGTTTCCTCACGATATTTTGAGACCAGTCCTGAGAAACAGTTTAATAAAGTAAAGCACCTGCTATGATTCAAACCTATATCCGAAAATTGGGTCGGTAAATTATCACTACTGCCATCAGCGACAACGAACTCAAAAATGTATTGGATGAACAAAAGGTCGTTGCAGAAATATAAAACGCTTTGAAATGGAATGCCAATTGTCTATGATTAGGCCCTTAGTATAAAATTGACAGGGAAAAGGCGCGGGCTTGGAGGCGAGCAATGGGTAGTTAACTGCTCTATAACGACGCGCATCTCAAAGAGATGTCAGTACAACGACAATGCCTACCAGGACTGGTTACTCAGAAAAGGTTCTCTCGGTGGTAGGTCATAACATCGGCTGCAGGCAGAAGTTACCACCCACCCGACAAAGTCTTGCCGCCAAGCAATTCGTCGTGTTCCGGCATGATGTCTGGTGAAGCCGTACGGAGGACGGGTCTGAACAGTTGTGTTGCGATGTGTGGCGGGTACGATGCGCCAAATGTTGTTGTGTCGGGAGTTTGATCGTGGAGAGTCTCCAGATCAATCTCCCTCTAGCGCAGCTTCGTTTGGTCGAAAATAATAGATTAATTATGAGATGCGCGTTGATTGAAACCGAACCTAATATTGTCAAACTTGCGAATACAAAGCAAATTCAACCTTCACACTAGTTAACTCCGAGATTTATATAATTACTAGTTTTCCGCCCACGACTCTGCCCGCGTGGAATTCGGTTATATCGATTTTTAGATTTCCCTCGGGAATATCATTTTTTTTTTTCAATAAAAGGTAGCCTATGTTCTTTCTCGGGGCATAAAGATTGTCTGTGCCAAATTTCATCAAAATCGGTAAAGAGGATTAAGCGGGAAAGCGTAACAGACAGACAGAGTTACTTTCGCATTTATAATATTAGTATGAATTACTTTACTAGTTACCTACGTGCAATTTCTTACATAACAAACATATTTTCGTTTGAATTTGTTTGGTTTTAATTATTTTATATTAGCTAGGGTTAAACCCAATTCCTATACTTGTTCATAGGGGTAGTGACATTGAAAAGGTTAGGAACCACTGACATAGAACATAGGTACCGTGACCCGTGGAACACCAGGGGGCACGACAACTCTTTTCAGCCACTCAACACGGGTAGATTTTAGTCAGTAAAAGTCTGATTAACGAAAGGTATTTATGCCCATAACTATACCCATTCCTTTACATATTTTTTTTTTTTAAGTTTTATACACTATATAAACTAATGTTTGACCGCAATCTCGCCTAATGGTAAGCAGTGATGCAATCGTTGATGTTAAAGCTCGCTTGTTTTATTAAGAGCTTATTCACTCTAGCCTTGAAGACACTTAAATTGTAGTTCGACAGAAACACTGCCGCTGGCAAATTGTTCCAGTCCCTCGATGTACGCGGTATGGCAAAATGCGTTGTTCGGATCGTTGTGGTGTCAACAAAGTAAGGGTGGAAATTCACCGTACGACGGGTTGTCCGATGATGCAACGGAGATGGGGGGATTAAATCATACAATTCCCTCGCACACTCTCCAAAATCCCAAAAGCCTTTAAAAAACATCATACTTCACACTTCCAAAATAAACCCCTATAATGGAGGTTACTTTAAAATACACATTTCGCCCGACTCGCGGTAAATACTAATTAATTGGCACCGACCAACTTCGCTCCCGGTTGCATCGTAACAACAACTCCGTGTTGCGACGACACGAGCGCGACCCGACACGGGGCGAGGCTTGCCATTTGTCCTATAACTGGCACACTGAGGTAGTGACGTAATTAGTTGCAGTACTTTCTTGCTTATGCAAGGAGGTCGGTCCCGGCTGCAAACTCCAGCTACTTGTGTATTTCATTTTTACCAAATGCAAGCGTTTTTAAATTGGTCGATCAGATAGATGAACCTAGCTGCCTATTCCAAAGTGTAGTAGGTTCTTATGGAGAAGAACGGACAAGATAGGCAATAGGAAGTTGACAAGTCCTTACGAAATTCTGGCAACAATTCTTAGTAGGGAGTTTCGCATTAACCAGTAACTATAGGTGATGTATATCTTGGATACCTACCAATGACTGATTACAAGGTGAAGGAAAAGATCTTGAGGAAACCCGGACTTGGTAAGTCTGAAATCGCCAACCGGCATTGACCAAGCGTGATGATTACGCTCAATCCTTCTCTGAAGAAGAGGAGACATGTGCCATAACTAAGAAAAGTTACATTGGTACTTGCCTGATCTGAAATCGAACCCGACACTCATATTTGAGAGGCTGGTGTTTTAATCACTAGGCCACCACGGCACTCGCACCATGTAAACTGGGTTGTGAAGGAACCCAGTTAGTGAGCAATACCTTGCCTCTAGGTAAGACTGGTAATCAGAATTCCGTGCTCCTGACGACCCGTAACGACTGTTAAAGTTCTCCAAATAACAGCCGGGACCAACAGCTGAACGTGCTTTTTGAGGCACGGAGGGGTCTCGGTATCTAAAATATGGCCATGAGAAGGATGTCACTCGTCCACAGACTAGCCACGGCAAGCGTAGCATTAGTCGATTGATCGACCGCTGCGGCTTTTATTTTATAGCCACGAGCCCCTTATACTAAATATTCTACTTAATTTTAAACTTTTATGATTCATCATCATTTCAGCCCTTGTAATACACATAAAGGAAGATAGGTAGAACACCATACACCAATGTCTACAAATTTTTCCAATCCAAAATCATTTCCGTTCTATTTTCCCGACCCTATTTCTCATATCACACCTTTTGACACTTAAAATCGCTCTCAGCTCTACTGCCAAAGCAACGTAAATATCTGAAGTGGCTACTGCCATTATTTATCAAGAGCCCATATCAATAAACAGGGAAACTACAATCGATCAGAGCCAGTCAAATGTCTACGTGCGAAGGAAAAGTATATTCCAATGGATTTATTTCCGATACACATCATTTAGTTATGCGGCACGTGTGTTGAGTTTGGGTGGAAGGCTTTTAACGTTTATTTTGTGGAAAAATATAGGAGTTGGTACTTTCTGGTGTGGAGTTAAAGATATGTTAGTACCCAGGGTATAATTTTTAGCCATTGGTTTTTTTTTTTTTTTTTTCATATTATAAACCAGCGTTTGACCGCAATCCTGCCTGATGGTAAGCAGTGATGCCATCGTTGATGGTAAAGCGCACTAGTTTATTAAGAGCCTATTCACTCTAGCCTTGAAGACACTCAAATTGTAGTCCGACGGAAACACCGCCGCTGGCAAATTGTTCCAGTCCCTCGATGTACGCGGTATAAAGGAGGATTTCGGTGGATTTTCCGATTTTCCGTTTGGTGTCGTTTCTTTTATTAACAAACTGAACTACTTTTTTTTTTTAGCTGTCAAGTATGAGTGCGCGGGCTCGATTGCAGGCCAGGCAAGTACCAATGTAGCTTTTCTAAAGTTATATGTACTTTCTAAGTATATCTTGGACACCAATGACTGAAGGCGAAGGAAAACATCTTGAGGAATCCTGGACTTTAAGTCTGAAATCGCCAACCCGCATTGAGAAAGCGTGGTGATTACGCTCAATCCTTCTCTGTATGAGAGGAGACCTGTGCCCAATAGTGGGACGATAAAAAGGTTGTTGATGATGAAATTAATTTTAAGTTAGGTGCATATTTTTCATTCGATTTAATTATGAAACCGACAGAAGATAAAATATTAGTTTAAAACAGTTAATAGAGTCCGCTCCTGGCATAAAATTAACGTATTTTTGATCACCGTGTTAATAATTATCGTTTCTTATTTGTTTTTTTAATTAAATAGAAAGAAGGTTTAGTTTGTGAACAACAGAATCGGCGCCATTATCCATTTCTTAAATCAAGCAAAAAAACTGCATATTATGTATATTACAAATTGACGTTATTTCACGTTATAATAACTCCTCGTTTTCCTCGGTGGTAGGCCATAACATCGGCTGCCGGCAGAAGTTACCACCCACCAGACAAAGTCTTGCCGCCAAGCGATTCGTCGTTTTCCGGCATGATGTCTGGTGTAGCCGTACGGAGGACGGGTCTGAGCAGTTGTGTTGCGATGTGTGCCGGGTACGATGCGTCAAATGTTGTTGTGTCGGGAGTTTGGTCGTGGAGACGAGAGTCTCCAGATCAATCTCCCTCTAGCGCAGCATCGTTTGGTCGTGTTGGTCTTGGGTTTAACATTGCATCACTTCGCTCAACTGCCGTCATCCTTCCTATTCCTAAGTTTTTTAAATGAATAGGCTTAATAAACTAGTGCGCTTTACCATCAACGATTGCATCATTGCTTACCATCAGGCGGGACTGCAATCAAGCACTATTTTATAATAAAAAAAAAAACTTTATTACAATGACAATTCATTTCCGACCGACTAAACCTACTGAAGAAGTTATAAATACGTTTGAAGATGTAGCGTAAAATGAACATAATATAATGTGTAGGAATTAAAAGTTATTTACACTATTTTAGCGTTTTATTTCCAACAGTTAAAGATAAAGATAAATTTATAAAAGAATATAAAAGCATGCAGGATAACATAAAAAAAAAATTGGTTCAGACATGTTTGCCACCTAGTATGCTGTGCAAATATTATGAACGGGCGAAAAGCTAGTGTTAATATAAATGCTTCTGTCAAAAATTCATTAATATTATAGTAAGCTTTGTGAAGTGAATATGACTTTTGTTTACATTTTAAATGTACATTTTTTAGCTCACTCCAACTTTTACTTAACTTGTTATAAATTATCGGAGCCGTCCAAAAACACTTCTGCGCATATATGCTGTCCTTCTCCCATACAGACAAAGCTGTGGAAACACAAACAGTGGAAGTTTTTGAGTGAAAATGATGAAAAGGATGATAAAACCATATATAATAATGAATTAAGGTAACTTTAAAGTGCGGTGAGCAGTTGGCAGCTCGCTACTCGGTAAGGACCAGGCCCGAGTCGACGGCGCGTCGTGTTTCACGCGCGCCTCAATGAGATGTCAGCACGGGTCGTGTCGTGACGGGGTCCACGAAGACCGATGCCTCCTGGGCCAGGGTTGTGGGTTGGTTAAACAAGAAACCGTGACTCTGGCCGTCGCACAATCAAGTGAAGAAACACGGGTGGGTTTTAGTCAGTAAAAGTCTGACACGCCCTTCCGCTCCGCCCAGAGCAGGAAAAGTCATTTGATGATTTCCAATATCAACAAAAAAAAAAGTAACTTTAAAGTTGAGTTTTTATATATAAAAAAGACCATACTATATAAAAACGTTTAAAATGTATTTATAATCTCATCTCATTGATAATTAATGTACGCAACGGGAGACGCAGCGAGGGTAGGCCCCCGTCAAGATGGACCGATGATCTGGTGAAGGTTGAGGTTGGCTGAGAACCCGCTGGATGCGGGACGCGCAGAACCGGTTGTCATGTAGATCCTTGGCAGAGGCCTATGTCCAGCAGTAGACGTCTTTCGGTTGAAATGATGATGATGATAATGAATGTCTAAAAATTTAGGGAAATTAAAACTATTTTTGACAGATTGAGACTGAAATTAGGCTGTAAACGTTGAAAAATACCACCCTGACGTTTTTAACACCACTACGATCCGGACGAAGCGTTTCCCATGAAAACATTATAACCTAATTGATAGATAAATTGATATAGTAGACTTACCGTTAACGATCCGTTAAATGTTCTAAAACTTCCAAGAATCGCCCCGTAGAATTTTTAGGCAAAAGACAAGAAACTGTCTTAATTTCTGATTCCGGGTCCTAAATGGCTAATAATATCACCACCTTTGCGAATAACACATTATTGGTTGTACGATTTATATATCGGACGACCCGTCGTACGGCGAGTTTCCAACATTATGTTGTTAACACCACTACGATCCGAACGAAGCGTTTCGCCTCCTCCTTTATACCGCGTACATCGAGGGACTGGAACAAGTTGCCAGCGGCGGTGTTTCCGTCACACTACAGTTTGAGTGTCTTCAAGGCTACAGTGAATAGGCTCTTAATAAACTAGCGCGCTTTACCATCAACGATCGCATCACTGCTTACCATCAGGCGGGATTGCGGTCAAGCGCTAGTTTCCATACTGATATTATAAATGCGAAAGTAACTCTGTCTGTCTGTCTGTTACGCTTTCTCGCTTAAACCTCTCAACCGATTTTGATAAAATTTGGCCCAGACAATCTTTAGACCCCGAGAAAGGACATGGGCTACCTTTATTAATTTGAAAAATATTCCCGAGTGAAATCTAAATAGCGCGATATAACCAAATTCCACGCGGGAGAAGCCGCGGGCGGAAAGCTAGTAATTTATAAAAAAAAATTGCGATTCTGGATTCATACATCTGACCACTGAGTATTTGGAGCCACATTGACATTTCTGATTCATTTTTAAAATCAGCTTCCTCCAAGCACATTCGTAGCTCAGCTACTTGTCCACAGGTAATGCATCGTCTGGCGGCGATCTATCATTTATTTCAACGTCAGAAATCCATTACGGGGCGTCGTCTCGCTGACTGAGTCGAGCCACTATCTAAGCAAATACTGTAATGTAGAGAGAACCTGGCGAAATTGTCGACAGCAAACTGACGGCACCATTTTAGAGGTGGTAGAAAAATCGTGTGGTGTTGGTATTGACGTAAACAGCTTCATTATTTATTTTTCGTATTTAGGCAGCCTTAGAGCATAGGCTCTTCATAGATTCTGCCCAAAGTTTGTATTAGCCTGGTTTATGAATCAATAGATAAATAATAGATGGACTGGACATTGAAGAACCTTCTTCATGGACATCCAGCGGCTTCCTTAAATGCTCCTACTTAGCTTGCGACATCAGGCTGGTTATATCAATAGGTATACAAGGAAGCACGCACACCGACGCGCATACTGCAAACATGAATTCAGCGAATAAGAATCTATACATTTCGAAATCAGCACTTTTTGATTCCGATTTTGACTACACCTTTCTAAAAATGATGGCTACATGAATTTGAACATTTGTCAAAACTCATAGTTATCACACAAAATGCAATACTAAAAAGTAAAGAAAAGCCTTTACATACTAAACCAAAAAGAAAAACGTTAGTTCATTCTAACGGTTCCTCTTTCGCCTTAATTAAATCTTCAGCACCGCAGAGCTCAGGATTAAACCAGGACTCACAGGACGTAGATTTTTTTTTATTCTGAGCAGTATTTTTCTCGTTTTATCTTTGTTCTTGGTCTATATTTGTTTGGTCGAACACCTTGGCTGTGGACTGTGGTTTTCATATACAGGGTACAAACAAAATATTGTAAAAACTAGGGGTTCGATTCCAGGTCAGGCAACTACCAATGTAACGTTTCTAAGTTACATGTACTTTCTAAGTATATCTTGGACACCGATGACTGATTGCAAGGTGAATGAATCTTAAGGAAACCTGGACTTTAAGTCTGATCTCGCCAACCCGCATTGAGCTAGCGTGACGATTACGCTCAATCCTTCTCTATATGAGAGGAGAGCTGTGCTCAGCAGTGGGACTATAAAAAGGTTGTTGATGATGATGATTATAGATGGGATAATTTTTTTGTTTCGGCTTTCCTACAAAATTTTGATCGATACGAACCTCTAATATAGAGATCTATCTAATCTAATCTAGAGCCAAGCCCTAAGCTAACGCTAGTAGGCTTAAATCTACAAAACCTTAACTACAACTAGGTCGACATTATAGCTTCAGGCAACAAGTAGCCAAATTCTGTTCAGTGTTTAACTGAGACTGTTCTACCCGTGTGATACCGGGTTTAGAATAGTGCTGTACCAACCCATATCCTCCCGTGGGTGTCGTAGGAGGCGAATAAGGGCACTATCAAATTAATACGATCCCCAACCCGCCTGCCAAGCGTGGGGATTATGGCCCATCTCCCCAAATGCCTTGGGGGAGGCCTTTCTTCAGCAATGGATCTCTATAGGCTGAAAAGAAGAGACTGTTTAGTTGTGAGTTCTTGCAGCCTGCATACGAACACATAGTACACATAATCAGGGTCCCTAGTCTGCTAGTATCAAAATGGTCGATCAGTGATCTCATAATGATCGATTTTGACAAGTTTCGTAATCTACTAACAAAATGGCGTCATTATAACTTTCCAGTAGTCAATTACTAATATTTTACTCCATATTAATAAATGTTCAAATTGAGTAGTAGTTTCTAGAAAATCATTTCTACTAACGGGTTTTATAATAATGCCCATAGGATAATGTCATTCTGTTATCATTCCATTACGAGAAGACCGAGATAATTGATCGATTATTGTGAATTTAGCAGATTACGAAATTTTAAGCACAATGAAAATGGAATCGTGTTGGAATGGTAAATTTATTTGCCCGCGTGTAATTCAATCAATTGTTTTTTTTTTTTTTCAATAATAGGTAGCCTATGTCCTTTTTCAGGGTCTAAAGATTGTTTGTGCCAAATTTCATCAAAATCGGTTGAAAGGTTTAAGCGGGAAAGCGTAACAGACAGAGTTACTTTCGTATTTATAATATTAGTATAGTAAGTAAAGTATGGACTACAGACTTACATACTAGGGCCTAGGGATTACAGACTAGGGCCCAATTCATCAAATAACTTCTGCCGCTTTGGGCGGAACGGAATGTCAGACTTTTAATGACTAAAACACATCCGTGTTTTTTTACTTGCCTGTGAGATGGCCAGGGCCACGGTTTCTTGTTTAACCAACCTGCAACGCTTTTTTTTCCGGGGTGGAACTTTTCATAAGATGTCCGCCGCCCTGGGGTGGGCGACGGGGTTTGTCAGACATTTACTGACTAAAACCACCCCGGTGTCTCTTCAATCACGAACCGCGTAGGGCCGCGGGAGTCTAAAGTTTTCCACGGCCCCATACCCTCGTCCTGGCCCGGTCTGTCCGGGCCTCGTCTCCTGCACGGGGTAGTGTTAAACTACCCCCTGCATCGCCTCAGAGGCGCGCGGGCCCCACTCGCGCGCGCCTCCGCCTCGGGGTCCATCGATTAGGGGGAGGGGACTTCCCCATGTCCCTCGCCCCTGGACCCGTTCATGGGGGGCAGAAGAGAGCGTTATCTGCCCTTCCTCGTCGCCCGGTGCGTCTTCTGCGGCCCGGGAAGGGAGTTGAGATCTCCCTCTCCCATTCCGCAGCTTCCTTCTGCGACATCACGTCTTCGAAGAAAGATACCACCGCGTCCCATGACTCGGCGCTACCTACCATCCTCCGCACTACTGCCGGCAGCGTCAGGTCGCCTCCTACTTCATTTGTGAGGACACGGCGCTGCTCCTCCCAAGCTACACACTCGTACAGCGTGTGCTGCGCCGTGTCCTCCCCGCATTGGACGCAATGGTGGCACCGAGCGTCCGGCTCCCTGCCTAAGCGACGCAGGTACTTACCGAAGCAACCATACCTCAACGTCAGCCTGAACGACAGGGAGTCGTACCTTCTCCCGAGCCAGTCGTCAAGTACTGGCCGGATCGCCTCGACGGAAGCGAGGCCAGCGGTAGGGTGCATAAGCCTCTGCCGCCAGTCCGCTACCAGGACCTGACGGAGCTCCTCTCGGCGCAGCTCGATCTGCCGCTGCGCCGGACTGGAACCCCGTGTGCTCTCTTCGTCGCGCCATCGGTACAATGACGCGAGTACTTTCGCCTCTAGGTCCCAGGGCGGGGATCTGGCCCGGACGCAAGCCGCAATCCTGACCCAGGAGGCATCGGTCTTCGTAGACCTTGTCACGATGTGAGCAACATCTCTTTGAGACGCACGTGAAACACAACGCGCCGTTGTCTCGAGCCTGGTCCTTAGCGGGCGGCGAGCTCAGACTAGGGCCCCAACACTGCACAACACTGCAACACTAGTAACAGACACTAGCCTCCCGTAGTAAAATACAGTGGGCCATAGTCTACCACGCGAACTTGAATTTTATTTTTAAGTTCAACGACATGCTGGATTCCTCACAATGTTGTCCTTCATAATTTCGAGACCAGTGTCAAAAAACTAAAGTTAAAAACTAAGTCAGTGAAAAACTAAGATTACACAAACTATAATTCTTTTAAGTTTAGCCTTCATTTCTATGGACGGAATCAACCGTAACCTTTTTCTCATTCAACCATGTAAACCTTAACTAAAACCGCCCAATTTCATCTGTTTACCTCCATAATTCACATCAACACTTCGAAAATAGAAATTAATCAATTACGCCTAAACTAGTCTTCACCGCAAGTTCGGGGCCTCCAACCGAAGGCGTTTCAACCCGCCGCTAATCCGCGATTCGTGTTTAAACTCCCGCTTGTTATAGTTTAAGGGAAATCAACTTAGAGATCAATTGGTAGGGTTGTTGTTCAAAACTTTTCGTTTGTATTGTTTTTGGTATTGGTCCGTTTTCTATATAAAAGTTGGTCTTTTGAAGTTCTTGGTTGGTTGTCAAAACCTACTTCGAGATAGGTATCAAGCGGGCTTTGAGCTAATTGCTTTCTAATAGGTTCTGAGAAATTAGCAATAGAGAGGATTTACTTTATGGTGTCAAAAGAGGCTCTCTAGGAAACCTTAACGTTACAGAGACTACATTCACCAATAAGGGAAAATACGGGAAAGTTAAGCTGAATGACACGCTCATTTTCATTGAACTTTTAAATTATTTATAGTATTGTTTACTAAATAAAAGTGCGTGATTTATGTATGTAGTAAAAAGTGCATTCAGTAAATCCAGACTAATATTATAAATGCGAAAGTAACTTTTTCTGTCTGTTTGTCTGTTACGCTTTCCCGCTTAAACCTCTCAACCGATTTTGATGAAATTTGTCACAGACAATCTTTAGACCCTGACAAAGAACATAGGCTACCTTTTATTGATATTCTCAAGGGACATCTAAAAAGCGCGATATAACCGAATTCCACGCGGGCGAAGCAGCGGGCGGAAAGCTAGTAATTCATAAAGAACATTAAGATATCGCAGCATAGTAGCCTCATTATGACTTTGCCTCAAACCTCCCACATACACGGTTCACGCGGCCATCTTTTTCGACATAAATAAAAATTCATTACGTGACATTGGCTAAATGCACAAACCATGCGAAGCCAAAGAAGAAAGAAAGAAATAAGTCTTAGGAAAGCCTAGTTTAACCATAAGTTATTTCATGCCCGATACTGTTCAACTAACAAAGGCAGAGCGGAAGGGCGTGTCAGACTTTTACTGATTAAAACCCACCCGTGTTTCTTTACTTGCCTGTGCGACGGCCAGGGCCACGGTTCCTTGTTTAACCAACCCGCAACCCTGACCCAGAAGGCATCGGTCTTCGTGGGTCCCGTCACGACGTGCTGACATATCTTTGAGGCGCGCGTGAAACACCTGACCTGGCCTGGCCTGGTCCTTACCGAGCGGCGAGCTGCCCACTGCTCACCGCCCGCAGGCCCGCGCCTACGGTGGCTGGGAGTTTAGTGTCATCTCCCGACCAGGGCGTCTCCTGCGGCGGCTAGTGGCGTGAGGTCGCCGGGATTCCTGTTGCCTCACGCGCTCCGCCTCCTCCTTTGCCAGCATCACTGCTTCGCAGAAGGAGGTGACGGCCTGCCATGCACTCTCGCTCCGGACCATGGCCTGGACCAAGGTCGGACGCGAGAGATCGCCGCCGATCTCCGCTACGAGGACACGGCGGTGCTCTACCCAAGCCGGGCAGACCTCCACCGTATGCTCCACTGTATCCTCAGGGCGATCCACACAATGGTGACACCCTGGTGTTTCCTCCCGCCTTATACGGAAGCGCCAGGCGGAAGGTGAGGGAGCCGTGGTGCCTCTCTAGCCACTCCTCAAAGAGGAGACTTACCGCTGCTATTGTGGCGTGCTCAAGTACAACAGTCCTTAGCATAACAATTGTAGCTTCCGCCATCCCGCCTGATGCTAAGCAGTGACGCAATCGTTGATGGTAAAGCGCACTAGTTTATTAAGAGCCTATTCACTCTAGCCTTGAAGACACTCAAATTGTAGTCCGACGGCAACTCCGCCGCTGGAAATTTTTTCCAGTCCCTCGATGTACGCGGTATAAAGGAGGAAGCGAAACGCTTCGTCCGGATCGTAGTGGTGTTAACAACGTAAAGGTGGAAACTCGCCGTACGACGGGTCGTCCGATGGTGGAACGAAGATGGGGGAATTAAATCATGCAATTCCCTCGCACACTCTACAAAATGCATCCTATAGTACACCGAAAGGCTGGCTATTCTACGCCTGTGCTCTAGGCTTTGGAGACCATCTCGAGCTCTTTTTCTAGAATGCTTGTAGATACTATCTTTTCGTATAGCAGTTGGTGACCGAAACGTATCATAATGAACTTCGTTGAAAAAGTGTACCTAAAAAAAATACTTTTTGGTGTTCTGCCTAACGTTATCTCGAATAAAATACAGATTTATATAATTAATCTGACACGTGACGCATATTAAAATACCTCGTCATCGAATTCATTAATTTGTCCTATAACTTATTTCAGCCTTCGGCTTTCAAAATTCATAATTTAATTAGTGTTCTCTTTTTGAATGGCAGTTCTAATGATAAAATGGCCGCGGATTAGCGTCGAGCTGTCTATGTTCACATGGACACATGCGATAATGTATTGGCTTTAAATAATATACTAGTTTAATATTGGATTTGAATGCGTATGTACGGGATCATGTGACATGATATTACGCTATGAATAGGTACCTACTAAGATTTATTTAAAAGTTCCATGTTTTACTATGTACAACAATTCATTATCATCATCAACCTTTTATCGTACCACTGCTGGGCACAGGTCTCCTCTCATACAGAGAAGGATTGAGCGTACCTACACGATTTCTCTCTTCTTCCCCTTAGTATTCCATCCAAAGGTTGTCTGTAAAAGATCGCTCTTAGCGATAAGACCGCCCATTGTGTCACACTTTGTAAAATCTTTTTATTTATGTTCTGTAGCTAGGCCTAGTATGATAGGTAATCTATATGGTGTACATAATAAAGAGTATTCTATTCTATTCCGTTTCCTCAAAATGTTTTCCTTCACCTTGTAATCCGTCATTGGTGTCCAAGATATACTTATCAAATCAAATCAAAAATATTTATTTGCCAGAAAATACATTGTTCGAGAAGGGAAGCTCTTAAAGAACGAACAATGTAACTTAGAAAAGTTACATTGATACTTGTCTGACGTAGAATCGAACCCGCACACTCATACTTGTGAGGCTGTTGTTTTAACCACTAGGCCACCACGACTACAGCAGCAATTAAAATCTATTGATAATTTGGCCTATCTTTGGTACTGGAAATAAGAAACTGTAGGCATCATAAGTCCGCTTGCCGCGGTAAATATGTGGATGGGTGACCATATTTACATACCACACGTCAGGACTATACAATATGTAAAGAAAACCCCGTCCGACCCAAAATGATAATAAAGATTCATATTTTATAAATATGTATGTAATATTATAAATGCGTTAGTAACTCTGTCTGTCTGTCTGTCTGTTACGCTTTCCCGCCTAAACCTCTCAACCGATTTTGATGAAATTTGGCTTAGACAATCTTTAGACCCTAAGAAAGAACATAGAATACCTTTTATCCCGGAAAAATTTGATGTTCCCGAGGGAAATCTAAAAAGCGCGATATAACCGAACTCCACGCGGGCGAAGCCGCGGGCGGAAAGCTAATATTTATATATTTTAGTATTATGTATTTATTGAAGTATACTTATATAATTATTTTTGGTTTATATGTTTAGGTATATTTAATATTATTACTTTAATAGTTATCATATTCATATTTTATTTCCTCCTTGTTCTTACACACTATTGTCTACATTTCTGTTTTACTTCTCCTTTCGCAGGTCTGCTGGAAGAAATTTATTAAGAAATAAGCAGCACCTTTGTACTCAGATTTTAATTTTGTCGTAAAGTACACACATCATCAAATAAAATATGTTTTTTTTTTTTTATTTATCTTTTTTTTTCGCGAATTACGTCCCCAAATTTTGATCATTTTAAAAAAAGTGACAACATCATTTTAGTATTATTTTGAGTGATGAGACCCGTGCCGCGTGCCCTGTCATCCTTCGCCCGCGCATGTATGCCTATCGTGTTGCCTACCGCACATATAAGTTACCTCGCTTTTTCGAAATAATATTATTTTTTTAGGAGGATATTTTTTTTTAAGTTTCGCCCGGCTTTGTAGGCATTAGTAAAATCAGTTAACGATACCTAACATTACCTTCACGGATCGGACAGGGTTTTCTTTACATATTGTATGTGCAGTCTCAGAAAGCAAGCTGGCCAGCTGTCATTCGTAGATCTTTATAAATATGACAACCAGCCTATAGATGTCCACTGCTGGTCAAAGGCCTCTCCAAGGCTTTCCACGATGACCGGCCTTGTGCTGCCCGCATCCATCGCCTCCCCGCGACCTTCATCAGGTCATCGGTCCACCTTGTTGGGGGCCTCCCTACGCTGCGTCTTCCGGTACGTGGCCGCCACTCCTGAACCTTACTCTGGCCATCGGCATCCTTTGGCATCCTTTGGCCATCGGCTCTACGAACAATGTGCCCTGCCCACTGCCACTTAATTTTAGCGACTCGAAGAGCTATGTCGGTAACTTAAAGGCAGGCAGTTAAATAATTGTAATACACACATCAAAAGTGTCTAGGGATCAACATATATTTTTGCAATAACTTTTCTCCTGATTGATATTAATTAAAATTTTCTTTAAGGATTCATCAAATAAAGTGTTTTCGTTTGTCACAGTAACGATAAACCAAGTCACCTTTGCATTAATAAAGAAATTTGCCATTTTCCTAATAAAGGGATATTTGACATTTGAACCACTAACACAAAAGTTCGAAAAAAAGACTGAAATAACAGTTTTCTCTAAAATTTTATTGGGTAACTTAAACAATTAATAATCCGTGTTTCTACCGCGAACACTAACAACACAAGAACATCGGTTTGGCATACTCAAAATGAGTTCATCCAAATCACGCTGTGGAATGGCCGCCCATGTTCGTTGCAACAACAAAAAAAGGTCTTCTTGCGACTGGATACCCTCCATATTCGGCAGAGCTCTTCTCTGTAGCATATCCCATGCATGCTCAATCGGGTTCAAGTCTGGCGACTGAGCAGGCCAGGGCAGGACATTGATGTTAGCTGCGGCGAGAGTCTGTCTTACAACTCTTGCGGTGTGCGGTCGTGCATTATCATGCATTAACTGAAATAAGGGACCGATTTGCACTTGTAGAGGAACGATGACGTCTGATACAATCGTTTCAGCATAAATTTGAGCGTTGAGGTTGCCTCTGATCCAAATCAACTCAGTTCTTCCGCCGATCCAAATACCCGCCCATACCATGATGGTTCCACCACTATAAGGATGGACTTCCTGGCAGGATTTTAATCGCTGTTGGCGTCCAGGGGTTCTCCAGTGTCGTATACGTCTTGTATCCGGTCTCATACCAAAACGAGACTCATCAGAAAAGCACACGAAACGCCATTGTTCTTCTGCCCAATTTCTGTGTTCAAGAGCCCATTGATATCGAATCCTACGATTGTGCATTGCTATAGGTGGTACCCGTAGCGGTCTTCGGGAATGAAGGTTCACTTCATGCAAGCGGTTTCTGACTGTTTGGTCGCTAATTAAGTTCCCTGAAGAGTGATGAAGCCTCACGGCTAACATCATGGCGGTTATTGTTGGAGCTCTTCGAGTTAAGATTTGAATGTATCGGTCTTGTCTCCGTGTGGTGCAGCGATACCGTCCTCCATGGCGCTCAGCCACGGTACCAGTGCTTCGGTAACGTGTCCAAAGTCGACTGATAACACTCTGACTTGTATTCAGAGCTAAAGCCACAGTACGTTGCCGGGAACCAGCTTCTATCATTCCCACGGCTCTGAGCATTTCTTCCCTGCTTAAATGACGTCGCCGCTCCATAATAACGTTGGTTTTAATCAGTAGTAGGGAAACAGTAGCACTAATAATGTCTTCAATGCGTTGTATGTTTTTATAGGGAAAATATTGACAGCTGATTTTCATCTTTTACTCGAATTTGATTCACAGTTCCTGATTCAAATTATGAAATGCACCAAAAAGGATCCATATAAATTTATAAAATCATAAATTTATTACAAAGCCACATCTCAATCTCAAGAAATCCGCATAAAAATGCTTGATCCCTAGACACTTTTGATGTGTGTAGTTACACTAGTATGATTATGTCAAACTATTTATTGTGTTTTTTAACCGACTTCAAAAAGGAGGAGGTTACTCAATTCGACCGTTTAAATGTTTTTTTTTATATTTGTTCGCGCATAATTTCGTCGTTTATGAACCGATTTTGATAATTCTTTTTCTGTTGGAAAGAAGACGTTCCCAAGATGGTCCCATGATAAGGATATCAGGGTTGATGGTGGAAGACCAGAGAAAACAAGGGGAACTTTCATAAATTGCAGGGGCGACTAGTTCATTTCTTAGCATTATCATTAAGTATTTTAAAGCACTACTATTTAATAAAGGTCTGGAGTAGATCTGATGATGGAGCCTGGAGACAGTCGAAGGAACTCCTCAACAGCTCACAGCAGCTACCTTGTGTTTCTGCTTGAATAATTTGTATTGACAAGAACCTTACACCTAGATGGGTGGTGACTGTCATTAGGGAGCTGATGATGATGTCAAGGTCAGTTCAGGGTACTCCTAAACGATTTACAGTAGCTACCTTGTATTTGGACTCAATTCATTTATATTGATGAGACCTTTGCACCCATTGGGTTAAAATAATGGTCTGCAGTAAATTTGATGATGAAGACCATAGGCAGTTGAGGGAATACTTATGGGTAAAAATTAAAGTAAACAAAATTACGTCGTTTTCCAACTATATTTGCATCAACTTCCAGTCTGATCGGATGCAACTGAATACATAGTACTTTTAACAACTAAAAAGTGTAAAATAAAAACTTTTTTACAAAAAAAACAACCGACTTCCAAAAACCAGTAAAAAAGTAGTGGTTTTTGGAAGTCGGTTGTTTTTTTGTAAAAAAGTTTTTGAAAAACACTAATAAATAATAATGCTTTATTTATTTCCATATTCCACATTCTGCTTAATAACTAATATACTTATATATAGTTTTCTTTTTTCTTTTTATCGTGGCTTAAATGGGGACCCCTTTCGGCTAAAAGCCTCCTCCAAAGACTTCCATTGTTCTTTATTTCTATCCATGGATACCCAGTTTTCTCCTGCTACTTTTAATAGGGCATCTATCCATCTGGGCGGCCTCTAGCCATATGAACACTAGGACCTTGCTATTTCACAACTACGTGGCCCGCCCATCTTTTCTTTTTTTTTTTACATATTATAAACCAGCGCTTGACCGCAATCCTGCCTGATGGTAAGCAGTGACGCAATCGTTGATGGTAAAGCGCACTAGTTTATTAAGAGCCTATTCACTCTAGCCTTGAAGACACTCAAATTGTAGTCCGGCGGAAACACCGCCGCGGGCAAATTGTTCCAGTCCCTCGATGTACGCGGTATAAAGGAGGAGGCGAAGCGCTTCGTCCGGATCGTAGTGGTGTTAACAACGTTATCTCCATTTCATTTCTAGAAAATCAAAGGATCGGTTAATTTAATTTTATTACGAATGTCCTTGTTTTTAATCCGTTCCCTTAACTTTACACCCAATAAGTTTCTTTCCATCTATACTAATATATAAATCTGAAGAGTTTGTTTGTTTGTTTGTTTGTGCGCGCTAATCTCGGATACTACTGGTCCGATTTGAAAAATTCTTTTTGCGTTGGATATTCCATTAATCCAGAGAGGCTTTAGGCTATATAACATCACGCTGCGACCAATGGAAGCGGAGCATAACTTACTCCACGCGAACGAAATCGCTGGCGGCAGCTAGTTCATTATATAGTCTTCCATCGTTGTATAGTCTGTATTTTGTTTTTAGTTTTTAGGTCGACCGAACCGTAGGTTAAACACGGTAAAATAACTGAGTCCATAACTATTTTCTTGATAGACGCTTTGAGTTGTGATTTGAGTATTTCTCTGTGTGCCCAGTACCTTTTCCAGGTCAGGTTATTCCTTTCTAAAAGAAATCTGTTGCCCAAATAAACGTAACTTTCTACAAAGTGTAGTGGCGTTTTTGTTTACGAAGGTGAAAAACACTAACTAAAACTTAATGTCGTCTAAAAACTGGTCTAAACAAAAAAAAATCAAGACAGTCCCTGTAAAAGTAAGCCATTACGAGCCAACACCGAAACTAAACACGTTTGAATTATATACGAGTATGTATTGCGGTAAATCGGCGTCGAATACAACGGAGCAAATCCTTTTTACGAGATTTACAGCGGGATTCGGGAGGTCGTAGCGTACGCCTGCTTGGGTTCGGTACTGTCCTCAAGAGTGGAGCGGGTGTTAGTCGATGTTTCCTATTTCTTGACTAGTTTTATGTCATTGTGTAGCTTTATAATTTTTTACGCCACTATAATATCATTGTGGACTTTCCACGTCCATAAAATGTAAATAGAAATACGCGTACGTTATAGTAAACAGAAAAGGCTTTAAAGGTCGTTAACTTATCATTCATTTTGTTTTGTTATTTTTTTTCTTCAATGGCATGCACCCATATAAATCGATAGCTGACACATACGCAAATACTAGTAGCATCAACATGGAGATGGTTGATTATTTTATACATTCAAAGTGATTATTCCAAACAATTTTGCAAAAAGAAGTTTTTTTTTTTTTAATATATATTATAAACTAGCGCTTGACCGCAATCCTGCCTGATAGTAAGCAGTGACGCAATCGTTGATGGTAAAGCGCACTAGTTTATTAAGAGCGTATTCACTCTAGCCTTGAAGACACTCAAATTGTAGTCCGACGGAAACACCGCCGCTGGCAAATTATTCCAGTCCCTCGATGTACGCGGTATAAAGGAGGCGAAACGCTTCGTCCGGATCGTAGTGGTGTTAACAACGTAAGGGTGGAAACCAGCCGTACGACGGGTCGTCCGCTGGTGGAACGGAGATGGGGGAATTAAATCATGCAATTCCATCGCACACTCCCCGAAATGCATCCTATAGAACACCGGAACAAGTAAACAACATAAAAAAACGGCGGGCACATGAACGTGAAATTTAAACTTAATTATCTCGGAAACGTATCACTATACGGGGTTTGATCTTTTTATGTTGTCTGATCACAGTTTTGAAACAAAAACAAAATGCAGACAGAATGATTGTTATACCCACCAAGCGCCATATAAAAATACTAGCTTTCCGCCCGCGGCTTCGCCTGCGTAAATTTCGGTTATATCGCGCTATTTAGATTTCCCTCGGGAATATCAAATTTTTCGGGATAAAAGGTAGCCGATGTTCTTTCTCAGGGTCTAAAGATTGTCTGTGCCAAGGTTCATCAAAATCGGTTGAGAGGTTTAAGCGGGAAAGCGTAACAGACAGACAGATAGACAGACAGACAGACAGACAGACAGACAGACAGACAGACAGACCGACAGACAGACAAACAGAGTTACTTTCGCATTTATAATATTAGTATGGATTAAATCCCTTAGCTCGTTGCAATTTCGTATATTTACATACATTTATATCTATGTCTTAATGAAAACATTGGTGTCTAATCAAGAAAAGGATGTAGTTAGCTCTAGAGAAAGGGCTCTCTGCAATCTGCTCATTCTGTAAACACTTGTTGTGTCGGGAGTTTGGTCATGGAAGGTCTCCAGATCAATCTCCCTCTGGCGCAGCATCTTTCGCATTCGAAAGTACATATAGAAAAAAGTGAAACATTTTTTTTATTTTAAATACGTACATTAATAGTAGTATACTTGGTAAAAAAAAATATTAAAAAATTAAGGAAAAACAAATTGTGTTTACCGCATTCCCGCCTCGCACTAGTTGATTCTTGACCATTTCGCGCTCAAACGCGGCCGGACGGTTGTCGAGCGTTATTTATTACCCGACTACGGCAAAGCAAAAGGAGGGTTATGATTTTGACAGGCTATGTATGTATGTATGTATGTATGTATGTATGTATGTATGTATGTATGTATGTATGTTCATCTGTTCCCTCGTAACTTCTAAACTACTTATTCGAATTCGATAAATGACATATCATTAGAAGCGTCTTAATTGTCTGCTGGTTATAGGCTATATGGAGTTTCACAAAATCTAACGTGGCGCCCTCTAGCGGACAAAATATACAGAGTAAAAAAAATAAAGTTAAGATAAATATACCGTGTTTGGTATCATTTGAAAGGGCTTAACTTGTACATTTTAAATATGTATATATTACTAGCATTTTCTTGTGACTTTACCTGTATTCATGGGCTGATTGCATATAATTCACATCTTTTCGTTCATAGATAGCTTCTTTACTACTTATCAGAATAAGACCACTGCAGCACCATTAGAAGGGCCTTGATATTCTGTTGGTTATGAGCTATAAAGCTTGTCACCAAATTTAGTATTACGCCCTCTAGCGGATAAAAAGTTCTATGTTAATACAAAATTAAAATAAATATATCGTATTTGGTATCATCTGAAAGAGCTTCACGAGTACTTTATGTTTGTACATAATCCCTAGTAATGCTTCGTAGAAATTTGAATGTAAACCAAGGTTTGGTAAACGGAGCGATGGGAGTGGTGAAGGTCTTCGAATGGCCTGCTCTTCGGCGCGATCAGTTGGAACAGGAGAACAGCCAAGCGCTGTTCTCATACAATTTGACGACGCATCCATAAAAGCAGATACTAACGGACTTATCAAAATCGAGCCTTGCCTCACTGAATTTGACGGCTTGAGGGCTTCTGGGCAAATTCAGCGTAAAATGCTCCAGCTGATTCTTTCTTGGGGTTGTACTGTACATAAATTACAAGGTTGTACTCTAGATAAAGTTACAGATCTAGGAAAGTCATTGTTTGCTAAAGGACAGGCCTATGTCGCTCTCAGTAGAGTTAAAATCATAGAGGGATTATTTATAAGTACCTTGGATCATAATAAATTACTTAAAAATCCACATGACAGTCGATCGTTAGCAGAATTAGATAGATTAAGAAATCTTCCCAGGTCCTTTTAATATAAGTTTTTTTTTTTAATAATTATAAACTAGCGCTTGACTGCAATCCCGCCTGATGGTAAGCAGTGACGCAATCCTTGATGCCTGCGCACTAGTTTATTAAACCTATTCACTTAAAAAACTTAGGAATAGCAAGGATGACGGCAGTTGAGCCAGGTGATGCAATGTTAAATCCAAGACCAACACGACCAAACTCCCGACACAACAACATTTGGCGCATCGTACTCGCCACACAACGTAACACAAAGTGCTCAGACGCGTCCTCCGTACGGCTTCACCAGACATCATGCTGGAACACGACGAATCGCTTGGCGGCAAGACTTTGTCTGGTGGGTGGTAACTTCTGCCAGCAGCCGATGTTATGGCCTACCACCGTTAGAAAAACATCCAATCTATTTATACTAACGGCCTCATCCACTAATTCATGACCCATTCGGTGCCATCGACGCAAATGTGCGTCGCTACTACGAAAAACCGGGAGCTTCATACGGGGAAACCGTTGCTATACGCGCTACGCTCCAAGCTCTACGAAATAGTAAAATAGGACATCTCTACATATTACTATACGCCGATACATAAGTCAAAAGAGATGTCGTATGTTAACTACCTAGTTTTTAGTTCGTCAATTTAACTTTTATTAATATTATGCGCCACAAATACACTTTAACACCAAAATAGTACAAATAATAAAAAGTTAAAAAACTAAAACCCAACTACGACAAAAAACGACGCTGAAAAAGTATAAAACAAGATTTTCTGAATACTGAACTGAACAAAGTTGCTAATATAGTTGCAAGTAAATGGACACAGTAGACTCTACCAAGATGCCTTCGTTGTAAATTGACAATAATGTCTTACGATACTATTCTGAAGTATGGAATATTCACTATTTAGAGATAAATTTTCATGTTTGGAAAGGCGTAGTCACACGTTACATATACCTACCGTAGCACTTTCATAACGTGTGACTGCGGTTTTCCGAGTCTACTGTGTCCATTTACTTGCAACTATATTAGCAACTTTGTTCAGTTCAGTATTCTGAAAATCTTGTTTTATACTTTTTCAGCGTCGTTTTTTGTCGTAGTTGGGTTTTAGTTTTTAACTTTTTTTTTATAAATACGTAAATAAACCTCCGTTATAACTCCGCAAAAATTGTGCGGAGGCGGAGGCGGAAGCGAAGATACGATTTCTTGCGGAAATCCGCAGTAACGGAAGCGGAGGCGAAGCTCCGTTACAACCCTAGTTTTGAGCAAATGCTACCTAGTAGCAATTAGCATTTATATATGAAAAGAATGATCTGAATGAAGAATGATCTGATCATGATACTGTCAATGAGAATATATGCTAGAATGATTATATGCTAAGCATGTTTTTATAGGAGATTTTATTATTCTACTAGCTTTCCGCCCGCGGCTTCGCCCGCGCGGAGTTCGGTTATATCGTGCTTTTTAGAATTCCCTCGGGAATATCATTTTTTTCCGGGATAAAAGGTAGCCTATGTCCTTTCTCAGGGTCTAAAAATTGTCTGTGCCAAATTTCATCATAATCGGTTGAGAGGTTTAAGCGGGAAAGCGTAACAGATAGACATACAGAGTTACTTTCACATTTTTAATATTAAGTATGGAATTCTATCTTAACATTAACAACTTTTTAGGATACGAATATTGTTATGCAACGAATTTAATGAAATTAAATAAACGTAGGTAGGTATATAACAACCAGTTTCATTTAATTCATTCAACTTGTTATTTTTGTTCAATTTTATAATAAAAAGCTGACTAAAACAAAATACTCAAACGAATGAACTAAAAAAATTTCAAAAGATAACAATAATAAAAAGATTCTCGACAGAAGCCTATGACTTATACCATGGTGCGTGTCAAAGGTCTCTGAGAGTAGAGTCAAAAGCCCAAATGGAGCAAAGGTACACATTATCTTATTTTTACGCGCTGTTTTTACCTCTCTCGTAAAAGAACAAGAATGGACCAAATTGTCTAATCTTTTTTATCTACCAAAAGTTGTTTACTAATTCTTAGAGTTTGGTTTTACAGATGAATTGTAAGAGTTGGAAAGGTTATAATAGTAATTGAATTTAAACATTTGAGGTATGTTTTAAAGTAAAAGGCTTTCTAGAGGATATTCAGAAAAGAGATTTTTTTTTTTTGTTTTTCTAATGTATAGTCACCATAACAATCATTTGATTTATGTAACCGGAGTCGTCAAATTGAACTTGGAACAGTTCGACTTTAGTAAAAGAAACGATATAAATTTTCTAATGAAATCTAGAGATCTATCTTTGAAGATTGAAACTTCGCAACGCATTGATAACAGCCACTGATAAGTATAAGCAATACAGTAGGCTGTCCCTACGACGGCCACGGTCCTTCAAAGCCGAAAACATCAATCGGTGTCAAACTAAATATCAAATGAAACTGTTTTGGAGACCATACTTACTTAATATTATGCACAAATGTAGATACTTTTATTCTTTTGTTGAATAAGGTATTCTTGATAGTCTCTCAAATATTGGTCTTTTGTAGATAAAAAGTATTCGGCTTTCTACATTTAGAACAGACTCCACGTGTAACACGGATTATTACAGTCTGATTGTCGAGAAAACGAGTTCATGACACCTGTCAGTTTCATATAAACGAATAAAGGTCTTACCGCAAAGCTTAAACACTTCTTCAACATACCTAGTGTCAGTATTACGTCCAAATAAAAATAATGTCATGTTTAAAAGGTCATCATCATTATCTCAACTTTAAACCCAGTCGCAGCCAAAGCTTTTTCAACTTTGGAGTCGGGGGTCCGCTATACCAGTGTATACTGCTGATTTTGGCTAAACTTCAATATTTTTCGGTGAAGCGACTGCCTGCCGTTTGACCTCCACGACCCGAAGGCGATATCGAAGCATTGTAGTTAGACCAATTATTGGAATTTTGAGGGCTGCAGCAACCCGTAACGGCTGCCATTAGATGTTCGTGGCAACCGGGACCAACGGCTTAACGTGCTATCCGAGGCATGACCAGACCAGTCCAGATATTCGTATTCATGTATACAAATATTTGCAGAGCGCAGGGATCGAACCTGCGCCTCCTTGCGTGTTTAAACGGTGTTTAATCTAAACAAATGCTAAAATGTTTTGCAGATTTGATCTTTTTAGATCGGCTGGACTGAGAGAAAATATAAGTTCCTTGGAGAAAATACTTTTTCTTGTGCTAATACTTTTTATCACACAACTGTCATCAAGCAGCTCTTTCACAATCTAACTACAGCCGCTGCCCCACCCAAAAGTAATAATCATGATTACTGTTATTTTTAATTGTTACCAAAATAATACAACATTTATAAAAAAAGTAAAAAAACTAAAACCCAACTACGACAAAAAAACGACGCTGAAAAAGAGTAAAACAAGATTTTTAGAATACTGAACTGAACAAAGTTGCTAATATACTTGCAAGTAAATGGACACAGGAGACTCTACCAAGATGCCTTCGTTGTAAATTGACAATAATGTCATACAATACTATTCTGAAGTATGCAATATTCACTATGTAGAGATAAATTTTCATGTTAGGAAAGGCGTAGTCACTTGTTGTCAAGGTGCTACGGTAGGTAGGTAGGTAACCCTCCTTTTGCTTTGCCGTAGTCGGGTAAAAATTACATTCAGTTGCCACAGCGAAAATACAATTAAAAGTTTTTACAAGATTAATGTAATGATAATAATTTGTACTTTGACAGTACAGTTTCAAACCTACACGGGGACTTATAAATATTTTTTTATTTATTTCTGTCCCGGATTACTTATCAAACATCAGAAGGTGGGTTGCCATAGTCATATCATATTATTATTCGGTATTAAAATAAATGATAACAGTACGTCAAAAACACCGTTGGCAATCAGTCCCATACAATTCCTCCAAGAAATCTCTTAAGACGTCTTTTGGTACATTTTTATGGAACCTGTTAGAACCAACTGGTATCCAAAACACCTACTTCATTCAACCCACATATAATTACTACTTACTCAAATCTCAAAACATAAAATATGTATCATAATTAATCCATGTCACTAAAGCCGCCCACCTTCGTGTCAACATTAAACTACGGTAATACTACCTACCTTAATAAATGACAACCTTATTTGTCTGAACCCTTTCATCTATAATCTGGCGCGATTAGGTTTATATTCAGGTGTTTTTTTTTTTATAATCTTTAACTAGTGCTTGACCGCAATCCCGCCTGATGGTAAGCAGTGATGCAATCGTTGATGGCAAAGCTAGACTATTAAGAGCCTATTCACTCAAAAAGAGTGAATAGGATGGAAAACGGCAGTTGAACGAGGTGATACAATGTTTAACTCAACAACACGACCTATGATGCTGCAGGCAGATTGATCTGGAGACCCTCCACGACCAAACTCCCGACACAACAACATTCGGCGCATCGTACCCGGCACACATCGCAACACAAATGCTCAGACCCGTCCTCCGTACGGCTTCACCAGACATCATGCCGGAATTATGAACTTGTCAATTTCTATAACTATCGACTAACTTCCGCGTTTGCCCCCGTTTTTGCAACATTTTTTGTTACTGCTCTGCTCCTATTAGTCGTAGCGGGATGTTATATAGCCTTGATCCTTTCTCGGGCTTTAGACTATCTGTGTACCAAATTTCATTACAATCGGTTCAGTAGTTTTGGCGTGAAAGCCGGACAGACAGAGATACTTTCGCATTTATAATATTAGTACGGATTTTGTAGTTCACTGTGAAAGTCTGCCAGGGCCGCAGGTTGTTTGAAAGATATACCGTAACCCCCTAGCGCATAAGCAATTGAAGGAATGCGGGTGGGTTTTATTCGGTAAAAGTCTGATACATCCTATCACTCCGCTTAAAGTGGGAGAGAGGTCATGTGATGAGTTCCCATTCAAAAAAGGTCACTGTGAAGCTAATTTTCTTAATATTATTGAGCATATATCCGTGTGTTACCGCCCCCCTAAACGGCGAACACATTTTTGTCAAATGATTGCGTCTAGTTGGGATCGTTTGGACCGAACAGACCCATGGGCGGCCCGAACGTAACCAACTGATCCCAACTAGTCGCAATCATTTGACAAAAATGTGATCGCCGATTAGGGTCCGGGCATAAAATAGTACCAACCTATATCCTCCCGTGGGTGTCATAAGAGGCGATTAAGGTAACTCTCACCAGGGAAGCAGGCAGCAGCGTTTCTCCAGTAGAATAACAAATCCCCAATCCGCCGGAATTGGATGAAACGACGGAACGGATTGAAAGCCTTAGGGGAGGCCTTTGCCCAGCAGTGGACCTCTATAGACTAAGAAGAAGAAGTTGATACTCGAGTGATACGTCAACAGAAGAGACGACGGCAGCTGACGACCAGTATTGGTCGTCAAGGTCCTATTCTTGGATTAAGTACGTTACTCATGCATACGAGCAATACGCGTGAATGCCAGAGGTAAAAAACGGCTGTCCAGGAATGACAGGCGAAGCTTACCGAAAGGCTCCGACCGCGACGTTTGGCTCCCAGACAGGAACGGGCCGGGGCCGCCCTGAGGCGGCTCTTCCTTCTGAGTGGCTCTTCTAGGGGTACCAAACGCCTCCATGGCCCTTTACGGGGCACTGGTGTGGGCGCGATCGCTAAGAAAGCAACCAGCCCGATGCTTTACTGCGTCCCGGAGGGACATGGCCGTTCGGCTGATCCGGGGATAGTGCACGGTCTCCGCTGAGGCCGCCAGCCTCCTTGCCGGATTGCCGTCATGGGATCTGGAGGCCAAAGCCCTTGCCCATAAGTAGGAGTGGCGAGAGGAGACAAAACACCGGGGTATAACTCCGCTGCCGCGAGAAATCGCGGTGCGGTGGACAGAGCTCCGGCGGGATCTCATGGCGACATGGAGAGTGAGATTGTCGCAACCCAGTGCTGGGCACACCACAATAGCGACGGTAATTCCCCTCTTTGAGGATGAGCATATAAAGACAGTTACCCACCTATGAACCAGCTTGATCGATTAATCCGAGCGACTGTTACTTCATCTCATCAACCGACTTCAAAAAAAGGAGCATATACTCAATTCGACTGTTTTTTTTTTTTTTGCTTGTTACCCTATATTTCTCGACCAGTTGAACAGAATTTGATGATTATTTTTTTATTTGAAAGCTGGCACTTCCCATGTGGTCCCATTTTACTTTTTCAGTGCTTTCAATTTTGAGCGTAGAATCCATACGAAAACCGTATAAGTCTTAAATTTGCATTAAGTATGTGCACGACAAATGGACTGGTTTTCGATGATTCCTTTTTTATGTGAAAGGATATACTTTCAGTTTGGCCTCATACAAATGGATTTCGATTTATCAACATCAGTCCAGTAGTCTGAATCAAAACTAGGGATAATAATTCAAGTTAACGAAACTTCGTCGTTTGCTTGCTAGCCTTTTCGCAACTAATCTAACCTGGTGCTGCAGGATTCCAGTACTTTTCACCACTAAAAAGAGTAAAATATAAACTTTATTACAAAAAAACCTACTGATTTTTAAAAAGAGAACACTAAAAATTGAAAAATAACTAATTTCGGCCATTGGCAGAAAACAAAAATACAAGAACCAAAGACACCGATATCCATTATTTGTTATTTTTCAATTTGTATGGTTCTTTTTTTAAACGTCGATAGTTTTTTTTTTTTTTTTGTTATTAAAAATATATATTATTTTGTGTAGGCACAAGTAGTCTGTATGTAGTTAAAAGACGATCTAGTTAGACATCCAACAGCCGACCAAAAGGGTTCGTCAGGACTCAGGTGTCCTAAAATGTCACAACTAATTGCCCCAAGGGAGACCCTTATCCTTTGATACACCCACGCTGAAACTTCAATGAATAACTGTGATGGTTTCCATTTTCCTTTCAAAAGTAAAAGTTTGTGAGCATATTCAAAAGAACCTGGCAATGTCATCCCAATTTTAATGTTATCCCATTGTTTCTGCTGTTATAGCATTTTATTCGTGTTTAAATTAAATTTGTTACTGCTTACAATGAAATCTATACTAATATATAAAGCTGAAGAGTTTGTTCGTTTGTTTAAACGCGCTAGTCTCAAGAACTACTGGTCCGATTTGAAAAATTCTTTTTGCGTTAGATAACCCATTAATCCAGGAAGGCTTTAGGTTATATAAAATCACGCTGCGACCAATAGAAGCAGAGCATATAAAATAAAATATCCAAATCTACGCGGGTGAAACCGCGCGGTGCAGCTAGAATAACAACAACTCAATGAAATAAATAATATAAGTTAAACAATAGAGGGGCTCGAAGCTTAATCGTAACAGTCGCACGGGTCAATCGATCAGGTTAACAGTCGCACGGGTCAATCGATCAGGTTAACAGTCGCACGGGTCAATCGATCAGGTTAACAGTCACACGGGTCAATCGATCAAGTTAACAGTCGCACGACTCAATCGATCAGGTTAACAGCCACACAGGTTAATCGATCAGGTTAACAGTCGCACGGGTCAATCGCTCAGGTTAACAGTCACACGGGTCAATCGACCAGGTTAACAGTCGCACGGGTCAATCGATCAGCTTAACAGCCACACGGGTCAATCGATCAGGTTAACTGTCGCATGGGTCAATCGATCAGGTTAACAGTCACACGGGTCAATCGATCAGGTTAACAGTCGCACGGGTCAATCGATCAGGTTAACAGCCACACGGGTCAATCGATCAGGTTAACAGTCGCACGGGTCATTCGATCAGGTTAACAGTCACACGGGTCAATCGATCAGGTTAACAGTCGCACGGGTCAATCGATCAGGTTAACAGTGGCACGGGTCAATCGATCAGGTTAAGCTACGATTGCCACGGTTGTTCCGTGGATGGGTGTCCATCTTTTCATACCGAGACCCCTCCGTGCCTTAGAAAGTACGTTAAGCCACATTAGTCCCGGCTGTCACTTCTAGATTTTTGACAGTCGTTACGGGTTATCAGAAGTCCGAAAGTCTGACCACCATTCATCAAGGGGTACCTATCGTATTACCCACTAACTGGGTTGTGGAGGTCAGATAGGCAGTTTCCCATGTAAAATACTGGTATTCAGTTTAATTCGGTCAGACAGGAAGCCGACCCGACGTTGCTGGGAAAAGGCTAGGAGATGATGATTTTTCTGCTCATTATGAAATTAGAAAATATCACAATCACTATCAATACATATTATAAAACAAAGTCACTTTCTCTTTCCCTATGTCCCTTTGTATGATTAAATATTTAAAAGTACGCAACGAGCTTTGATGCGGGTTTTTTTTTCAATAGATAGAATGATTAAAGGGGAATGTTTAAATGTATAATAATATCCATTAAATTGTGGAGAAATACTATTATTTTGAGGTTTCTAATGTGATGTCGTAAATAATTAAATTTTTTCCGCGTTTGTATGAAACGCAGGCTGAACCCTGCGAGATTTATAAAAATAATGTACTAAATATTTCAATGTGTACATTGAAAAGGTCTACAAAAATGTGCGCAATCCCAGCGCCCTCACGCCTCTAGCCGCCGCAGGAGACGCCCTGGTCGGGCGGCAACATCAAACTCCCGGCCACCGTAGGCGCGGGCTTGCGAAAGCCGATAAGGACCGCCTCTCGGTGGTAGGCCATAACATCGGCTGCCGGGAGAAGTTACCTCCCACCAGACAAAGTCTTGCCGCCAAGCGATTCGTCGTGTTCCGGCATGATGTCTGGTGAAGCCGTACGAAGGACAGGTCTGAGCTGTTGTGTTGCGATGTGTACCGGTTACGATGCGCCAAATGTTGTTGTGTCGGGAGTTTGGTCGTGGCGGGTCTCCAGATCAATCTCCATCTGGCGCAGCATCGTTGGTCGTGTTGTTGGGTTTAACATTGCATCACCTCGCTCAACTGCCGTCTTCCTTCCTATTCACTAAGTTTTTTAAGTGAATAGGCTTAATAAACTTGCGCGCTTTACCATCATCGATTGCATCACTGCTTATGATGGTAATATTTATAAACTAGTGCTTGACTGCAGGCAGGATTGCAGTCATCAAGCACTAGTTTATAAATATTTCAAAAAAATAAATAGGCCCGGGTGGACGGCGCTTTGTGTCTCACGCGCGCCTCAAAGAGATATGAGCACGTCGTGACGGGGCCACGAAGACCAATGCCGCCTGGGTCAGGGTTGCAGGTTTGTTAATAATGAAACAGTGGCCCTGGCGCACAGGCAAGTGAAGAAACATGGGTGGGTTTTAGTCAGTATAAGTCTGACACGCCCTTCCAGGTCATTTGATGATTTCCCATCCAAAACAAAAAAGGTAAACACGTAATTTTATTTTTGTTACTTTTTCACTCTCAAACGGCAAGCCCAATAATTAGTTTGTTTTATTTGATTGTTAATTTACACAAAATAAAATACATAAACAATATGACAAAATTAAGATCAGAGTACAAAATAGCTGCTTATTTCATAAGAAATTTCTTCCAGATCTGCGAAAGGAAAAGTGAAACAGAAATGTTGACAATAATGTGTAAGAACAAGTAGATGAGAAAGATGAATGTGATACTTATAAAAGTAATAATATACCGAAAATAATTTATTTATTTACAAAATATGATTAATTTATTTATTTACAAAATGTGATTAATTTATTCCCTTTTTTTTTAAAGAACCACTGAAGTATGAGTAATTTCTATATTTTTCCGATGAAACTCTTCAGAAAAGCTTTAAAATGATGCCTCATTGATAGAGTATGAAGGAAGTTATGACGTACTGACAAAAAGAAACATTGAGAAATAATAGACATATGTATATAATGATGATGACGGCGGCAGTGTTTCCGTTGGAATACAATTTGAGTGTCTTCAAGGCTAGAGTGAATAGGCTTTTGATAAACTAGTGCGCTTTACCATCAACGATTGCGTCACTGCTTACCATCAGGCAGGATTGAGGTCAAGCGCTAGTTTGTAATTTCATAAAAAAAAATATATTATCTTTAGTTAGATTGAGAAAAAAAAAAGAAAAAATTAGTAGGCACCTAATCAAATTATCACTATAATAAGTAAGTCACATAACCAAATAAAAATTACGACCTTAATACATAAAATAACAGTGCGCCTAATTTAATTAATTATATAGATACTTTTCTAAGCGAAAACCTACAGCCGAAAAAAAGACTACAGAGTGCTATGTAGGTGTTGATTAAAGCTTCCTTTGAGTCTGTAGCTCATCATTATTTTTCTCATTAGCGCAGAGCTGTCGGCGGCGATTAAAGATGACGGAGGGACCTCGGCTGAGGACAGACTGGCGAATGGAATATAATGCTATTAGGAAAAATTAATGATCAGCGCCTCAACGCCCGTGTTTGGGACACTATTCCCGGAAGTCCAATATAACAATATATCTATAAAAGTTATATTTTCTGAAGTATGTATATATATTTGGGTTTCTTTTTTGTTTTTAGTCCTTTTTTCTTCTTTTCCATATTGCTGGTATGGCAGTTGTATACATTTTCTTGGACAATTGATTTGCTATTTCTACAGTATTATGGGTGGCAGCGTTCTTTAGGTTTCTATAGTATTTGCTTTCACTGTTCAATCAAAAAAGTAATTTATTCAAATTAGGCTGAGAATCAGCACTTTTTGAACGCCAATATTACATAAGAGAGTCCTTCCAAAATGGCCGCCTTTCGACACTTCCTAGAGCTTTGTGAGCTATGCTAGTGCTGAGAAAAAGAAGTGGCGGAACAAAGTCCCTAGCAGCACAGCTATCTGTTCATTAAAAAAAAACACAGAACTTTATACAATACTATGTACAGTAATGCTATTATCAAAACTTAAGTATCTTGTGGTAGTGGTTTCTAGAATTTTGAAAATGTGTTACAGTATTCCCAAACGTGAATAAATTACATAACATACATACATAATAAGCCTTTTATGTTCTAAGTCCTGGGACACAGGCCTACTCTCGGTAAGATGGAGTGGACTGCAATCTACCACGCGGGCCCAGTTCGGGTTGGTAGATGTCACATGAGTTCGAAGTTTTGGCTTTAGGACATGCCGGTTTCCTCACTAAGTTTTCCTTAACTGTTTTGAGAGCAGTGGTGGTGAAATAATTTACAAAAAGTAAAGCGCCTGGTGGGGTTCGAACCTGCAACTTGTAAGTCGCGGCCTTATCCACTCGGCCACAGCTGCTCTCGAATGAATAAATTGTGATGTTTGTAAAAGCTGTTTGTCACGATCATGAAGCTATCCTAACAGAGTATGAAATTTCCAGTTTTAGCTGCATGTCCCAAATAAAATATTTTCTTTCCTTCCCTATGAATAAACCACTAACATTCGGTAGTTAGTCAAATAATTAGTATTAATTAAAATAGATAAAGTAGAATAACTAAAATTTCTAGATTAAGAAGTACGTAGATAATATGATAGTAAAAAACCTAAATGTAAGTAAATACATGTAACAACAATAATAAAGAAGTTGTAAATAGAAGGAAGATAAGAAGAAGTAAACTGTCATGTAAGACCAGTACCATTAGTGGATTATATATATATGCTATCAATAAATAAACATAAAGAAGATCGGGCTGGCTAAAACAGAATAATTTAAAAAAAAGTTAGAAGAGATCCATTCTCTCATTACTTCCCGTAGTATATAATCCTGGAAGGAAATCCGGGTTCCCCATACTCATAATGCCCTGTGATGGCGGGTGCGTCCAATCCCCTCATCCCCTTATAAAAAAAGCATTCGGTAGTTGTGGTAAACCAACCTTTCGTCAATTCTAGGATAAATATCCACAGTGTATTCGCAGCCTAAAGCCCCACTCTCGTTAGGAGTTATCAGGCAAAGAATAAAGCTCTTATTTGTGAGCTAATCTGCTCCCCGTGTTAATAGTGATAAATGGGAACATCCAACATTTTTTCGACTTTTGTTGGGACCTGAGGAAAAAGTTTACAAGTGATAATGCTTTTGGAGTTGGCAAAACTTAGGTCTTTAGCGGCTATCATACCTTTGCATATGCTTCCTGGAAAAATATTTCACCAAATACCATTTTTATGGTTCCGTAGCTAAATGACAAAAACGGAACCCTTATAGATTCGTCATGTCTGTCTGTCCGTCTGTCCATCCGTATGTCACACCAATTGTTTCCGAAACTATAAGAGCTATTCTGTTGAAACTTGGTAGGTAGATGTATTCTGTGAACCGCATTAAGATTTTGATGCAAAAATAAAAAAAATAATAATAAATATTGGGAGCTCCCCATACTTAGAACTGAAACTCAATTTATTATTCATCAAACACATACGTGTTGGGTATCTATGGATAAGTCTTCAAAAATGATATCGAGGTTTCTAAAATATTTTTTTTCTAAACCGAATAGGTTGCGTGACAGACGCTTCCAAAGTGGAAAAAAGTATCCCCCCCCCCCCCTCTAACTTCTAAAATAAGAAAATGAAAAATCTAAAAAAACATATGAAGTACCTACATTACTACAAAAACTACCAACGAAAATTGTATTGAACGAGATCTAGTAAGTAGTTTTTTTTTTAATGGTACGGAACCCTTTGTGCGTGAGTCCGACACGCACTTGGCAGTTTTTTTTTAGATTTTGGGGTAACTGCAATATCTTCTGCAGCTACGTTCCTTAGTCTACTATGTAAAACATACAGAGATCACCGATCACCTTGAAGACACTTCAAAATCAAATCAAAGTTATAAGAGATCCAAATTACTTTATATTAGCTGGTGATTGAAGCCTCCTGTTAAGCAAATATTGCCTGTGTTAGGAGCCTCCGCTCTTCCACGGCAGTAGGTATACAATTTTTCCAAAACCTTAGATATACTCAGCTTGTGTATGTGTGTGTGTGGTGTGTGCTTGTGAGTATCATTTTGTGTGGTTCAACAGCTCTAATATTATTTTTAAATTATAATTTAAGTATCTTTAAAGCTAGAATCAATATGCTTATTATTAACGCGCTTTACCATCAGCGTTTGGATCACTGCCCATCATCATGGAGGTTCGCAGTCTAGCCTTTGTTTATAAAATTAAATGCTGATTTTAGCAATGAACATCACGACTTATTATCAGAAGTGGACGAAGTCGGCACCGGCGAAGATTATAATGACGTCAACATCTGGCTGCCTTTTCCTTGTTATATCGGGATCGACTTCCAATCTAACTGGCAAAGTAATTGAGTAACACACTATCAGTAGTAATGGGTTTAATTTTGACAGTTCAACAACATTCATTGCATTATTTACGTTGTTAAGCAGATAGGTTTTCAAACATATGGAGCAATGGATAAGCAATATGCTTCGAAATGATTCTAACTTATGTTAATGGTGTGTTTCGTAATTAAGGTGCGGAAACGGCTACCCATAGCATAGCAATACCTATAGTAGCCTTACCATAGGATATTGACACGACCCGTAACGACTTTTAAAGATTCATGAATAAGAGGAAGCGTTCCGCTTCCTCTTTTAAACCGCGTACATCGAGGGACTGGATCAATTAGCCAGCGATGGTGTATCCGTCACATTACAATTTGAGTGTCTTCAAGGCTCGAGTGAATAGGCTCTTAATAAAGTAACGCGCTTTACCATCAACGATCGCATCACTGCTTACCATCAGGCGGGATTGCGGTCAAGCGCTAGTTTATCTTTATATATATAATTCTGCTGTACGTGTGTATGTCATTGAACTCCTCCTAAACGGCTTGACTGATTTTAATGATTTTTTCTGTATGCGTTTGAGTGGCGATCTGGATGGTTTAGATTCACAAATCAGCCCGGCAGATGGCGCTGGTCGCTTGAAGAAGCATGTGATCTCGGAAACGGCCCTAACGATTTCGCTGAAATTTAATATTTTTGGGTTTTCGGGGACGAGAAATCAATCTAGCTCAGTCTTATGTCTGGGGAAGCGCATGTTTTGGAGTTTTCCCTTTCGCAATATTTCACGCATAATATGGGCGCTAATTTCGCGCGGCTTGACATAGCTGCTGTGGCGTAGGCGATAGTGGTATGGTCTACTCACTATGGCTGGTGTTCCTCGGTTCAAACCCGGGCAATCACAGGTTTTTTTTTTATTTTTAGACAAGTTTATAGTTTTTTTTTTAATTTTTTTTAATTTTTGTAGTTACTTAAAAAGAAAATTGTACATAAGAACTAAAAGGAGAAAAATAAAAAAAAAATATTTTAATTTTTTATATTTCTAAAATTGTACTTATGAACTCAAAGAGAAAAAAATAAATAGAAATAAATAAATATCTAAGATTTTTTATTTAACTTAAAGAGACTGAAACAAGAGCTTTAGGGGTAGAGGGAGGTGTGATATCTTTGTTACAAATGTAGATGACAATGCTTTCGATCGGTATATTCCTAAATCTGCTATACGTGTATAAGTCACTGAATTCCTCCTAAAGGGCTGGTCCGATTTGAATGAAGTCTATGTATATAAATGAAAGTCGTGTTAGTTACTCTATTTATAACTCAAGAACCGCTTAACCAGTATGGCTCAAAATTGTTAGGGAGGTAGATAAGAACTGGGAGAAGGACATATCACATAGGATACTTTTATCCCGTTCCCGTTGTTCCCGTGTGACGTGACATAAGACATGTTATGACAAAACGCAACTGACATGGAATAACAAAACAACTCAGTCAAAATATAAGTTAGCGGTTTATTTGTTAAAAATGGTACAAATACACTACTGCACTACTCAGCATGTTAAAAAAAAGTCTTACCGGTTTAATGTTGATGCATTCATTTAAAGCAAGGAATATAAATACTCTCTGCCGGTTTAATTTTTTTAATAAAAGCCCTAAAGCAAACTTCAACTTCAAAATTTCTAATATTGTATTGCTGTGCCATTTACCACTTCACTACAACATAATAAAAAACAAAGTTACTTTCTCTTTCCCTATGTCCCTTTGTAGGATTAAATCTTTAAAACTGCGAAACAGATTTTGCTGACGTTTCTTTTATTAGATAGAGTAATTAAAAAGAAACGTTTATATGTATAATAACATCCACTAAATTGTGGAGAAACACTATCCCCCGCCCACATGTGGGAGTGACGAGAGGAGGCATAACTCCGTTGCCGCGAAAAATCAGTACAGCGGACAGTGCTCCGGCGGGATCTCATGGCGACATGGAAATGTGTGGTGATTGTCGCAATCCAGCACTGAGCACGCCACATTAGCGGCGGTAAGTCCTCTCTTTGAGGAGTAGCTAGAGAGGCGCCACGGCGTCCTCACCTTCCGACTGACGTAGGTCCTTATCGGACACGGCTGTTTCGGGAGGCTCCTGTCCCGTATAAGGCGGGAGGAAACACCAGGGCGACCACTGTGTGCATCGCCCTGAGGACACGGTGGAGTAAATGGTGGAGGTCTGCCCGGCTTGGGTAGAGCACAGCCGTGTCCTCGGTGCGGCGATCGGCGGCGATCTCTCGCGTCCGACCCTGGTCCGGGCCATAGTCCGGAGCAAGAGTGCATGGCAAGCTTTCAGCTCCTTCTATGAAGCAGTGATGCTGGCAAAGGAAGAGGCGGAGCGCGTGAGGGAGCGGAAATCCCACTACCCTCACGCCTCAAACCGCCGCAGGAAGCCCACTGGTCGGGAGGCAACATCGGACTCCCGACCACCGTAGGCGCGGGCTTGCGGGCGGCGAGCGATAGGCAGCTAGCCTCCTGGTAAGAACCAGGCCCGGGTTGACGGCGCGTTGTGTTTCACACGCGCTTCAAAGAGATGTCAGCACACCTTGACGGGGTCCACGAGGACTGGTCCATAGGGTTGCGGGTTGGTTAAAAAAGAAACCATGGCACTGGTCGTTGCACAGGCAAGTGAAGGAACACGGGTGGGTTTTAGTCAATAAAAGTCTGACACGCCCTTCCGCTCCGCCCGGAGCGGTAGCGGTAGTCATTTGATGATATCCCATCCAAAAAAAAAAGAACTGAAAAAGAGCAAAAAATTGCATTTGAAGGCGCAGCCTTAGTATGGCTCGACTTCGTGCTTCTCACTCACCAGAGCAAAGGCAGGCAGCCCGTGACCGGCTCGGTTGGCAATGCGAAATCGTCGAGCAAACCTCAGAGATCAAGCGCTAGATAATTTACGAAGCACAAGAAGAAATTCATCAAATACTGATTTGAATCGGGCAGCGTTTCAATACGCATATAATATAGCGCAATGGTGCGTTCGCATTGGGCCAATGGATGTTGTTTGCGAGTATTGTAGCACATTAAAGATTTCCGGAGAACCACCAGGATTGTGCTCCCAAATAAAGAATCATTGAATAATAATATTTATTTATTTAAAATTATCCTAATTTAAAAAGTAGTCATGTGATATTGCCTTTAAGGCGGAACGAAGTTCGCCGGGTCAGCTAGTAACTTATAAAAAAAAGCCTTCAAAAACGGATTAACGTACTTTCCAAAGGACGGAGAGGTCACAACACACACATATCTACAAGCCACGGAACGAATGCCTATTTCATCTTTACAACCCAGTCCCTGGGTACGGACGACAGCAGGTCAAGCTACCCCAAACTGTCAGATATTCCCCATCAACCCTGAGCCTTAATGCTTAAGAGATAAATTTGAAAATCTAATAAGGAAATCTGACAGATTGTAGTAGGTTGATGTGCTGTCGTCTGTACCTAGCAAAACGGGCCTTGATATAAGCAAAAAAAAAATCATAAAAATAGAAAATTGTAATGAAAAATGTATTTAATGTAAATGTAAATTCTAAATTGTAATATTAAAAATTCTCTTTACAATGAAGCTAGTAAATTGAATAATTTCATCTGACAATATAAATCGCTAGCCAACTCAGATAGTGTAAAATTAATTCTCGCCTCGCTAATAATTCAGCAAGTATTTTCTTGAAACCGACTTTAGTAAGTTGTAGCATTAGTATTCTCGTGCCGTTTACCGACGGAGCTATAACTAGGTATTTTTACATGCAGCCGGTACAGCGCAGTAAAAATCGGCCAAGTGCGTGTCGGACTCACGCACAAAGAGTTCCGTGCCATTAATTTATGAAATTAAAGGATTTAAGTTATTTGTATGAAAGATTACGCGATAATAAGCGGTTAACGATTTACGAGGTATTAAAAAAAAACTACTTACCAGATCTCGTTCAAAACAATTTTCGTTGGTAGTTTTTATAGTAATGTACATCACATGTTTTTATTAGATTTTTCATTTTCTTATTTTAGAGGTTAGAGGGGGGGACCAAATTTTTCCACTTTGGAAACGTCTGTCACGCAAACTATTCGGTTTAGAAAAAAAAATATTTTATAAACCTCGATATTATTTTTGAAGATCTATCCATAGATACTCCACACGTATGTGTTTAATGAAAAAAAAAATGAGTTTCAGTTCTAAGTATGGGGAGCCCCTAATATTTATTATTATTATTTTTATTTTTGCATAAAAATCTTAATGCGGTTCAGAATACATCTACCAATCAAGTTTCAACAGTATAGCTCTTATAGTTTCGGAAAAAAATGGCTGTGATATACGGACGGACAGACGGACAGACAGACATGACGAATCTATAAGGGTTCCGTTTTTGCCATTTGACTACGGAACCCTAATAAAAAGCTGTGCGTAGGCTCAACAGTTGAAGAAAATTTGAGTGCGTTTGTATTATATATTTTTGTGGGGCATAAAGTAATAATGTGTATAGACATGTCTGTTCGGAGTGGTAGCACTTGGAAAGGTCTTTTTGCGGCTTTAAATATGATACTATCATGATACGTAGATATATTAAAGAACAGCTCATTGTATGAGACTCGCATGAGTATAACAAACATGGTCCTGGTAATATATCGCACTTGTTATATTGTAAATGCGCTAGTTTTTGAGTGAGTCTGTGTGTACACTTAGTACACGTTTATTTTTATTTGTTCACGCTCAAACGGATGAAATAGATCATAAACTAAAGAAGGACGTAGACTACTACTATAGGGGACTTTCATCCTGGATTGCAGATAAAGTAGCAGACAACAGCTAGTTAGCAATAAGCCCAGATTTCTTCACAATATTTTTTCTTCCACAAATGTCTTCAACATCCAACGCAAGCTCACAGAGTACATATGAATTGAAAAAGTTTTGAAAATGCAATCATCCGTAAGTGAAACCCTTTGCTTTTTAGACGACTCTGCGAGTGGTATCCTGGATGCCTTAGTAAAAATGTGAGGTTCTCCACTGTTGAAGAAGTGTTCATGTGATGGATGCTCAGCCCGGCGCAAGCTTAAATTAATTTATACATATACCCCCTTATTCATAAACGCTGCTTAAAGTTAACCAGTGATTAGCGATTCTTTAACCATATGTTTTTGATCTTTTAACGTCACTTAACTTTATTCATCCTTTATGAATAAACACCACAGAGTTTAAGGGGTTTATTCATAAGCAGTGATTAAAGTTAAATGACGTGCGAACGCCTACAATGTACGGTTAAACAATCGCTAATCACTAGATAACTTTAAGCAGCGTTTATGAATAAGGGGGATTGTGAGGTAGGTTAGCTCAGAATTCAAATTATCATTATATCAAATTACTATTTTATTTAAACATTTATTAATATGGAATGGAGTGTCAGTAATTGACCACTGGAAAGTCATAATGGCACCAATTTGTTAGTAGATTATGTAACTCGTCAAAATCGATCAAAAATCGAAAATTACAGAAAACACAAAAAAATAGAAACGGTTGGTTGAAACATAAATCACATACATTTTCAGCTTATAATGTTCTCCATAACATCGGCTGCCGGCAGAAGTTACCACCCACCAGACAAAGTCTTGCCGCCAAACAATTCGTTGTGTACTTCTAACGGCTTCACCATACATGGTAAAGCCGTTCGGAGGACGTGTCTGAGGCTCTGAGCAGATGTGTTGCGATATGCATCGTGTACGATGCGCCAAATGTTGTTGTGTCGGGAGTTTGGTCGTGGAGGGTCACCAGATCAATTTCTCTAAATGTTGTTGGGTTTAACATTACATCACCTCTCCCAACTGCCGTCTTCCTTCCTATTCACGAAGTTTTTTAAGTGAATAGACTTAATAAACTAGCGCGCTTTACCATCAACGATCACATCACTGCTTACCATTAGGCGGGATTGCAGTCAAGCACTAGTTTATAATTTAAAGAAAAAATGATGTACCCAGGATTGTTTTATCCTATCCATGTCCATTTTCAATTATTCAGAAAAAAAGACTTACAGTTTGTCCCAAATTGAAAGATTTTCCTGGAAACTTTTCCAATTTACCGTTCCATAAAAACCTGATTTGGACTATTACGAACATTTTAAAACAAAGAATAGCCAAATCGGTTCACCCGTTCTCAAGCGATGGGCTTACCGACGAATTTCATTATTATTAATGGAATTTTTAATACCTTCAAACGTTGATATTGTCGTCCTTACGATACCTTATAGAGCCGCTATTTTCGCTTACGGCAGCTTACATGCAGTATAAAAACGTTTAATACATAACATAATACACTGTAGATATTCAATATACATACAATATGTAAAGAAAACCCCGTCCGACCCAAAAGGATAATAAAGGTTAGGTAAACACATGACCAAATAAAATATGAAATTTTACATAATCATCATAGTAACAATACAAATAATTTTTGAAGTATTTTTTTTTCGCGATTTAATTCCAACTTCCTCAAAATTCGGTATTTTTTTAATAAGTAAACAACACCATTTTTGACGGTATTATTATGAACGAATAGTGATACGACCGCGTGCCGCATGCCCTGCCCCCCTTCGCCCACGCATGTTTTTCTACCCCACATGTATTAATTTACCGCCTTTTGCGAAATAATATTTATTTTTTTAGGGGATTTTTCTACCTTTAGTCCACTTTGTATGCATTAGTAAAATCAGTTATCGATACCTAACAATACCTTCACGGATCGGACAGGGTTTTCTTTACATATTGTATACATTTGTTTAAATCCTGCTTTCACGATTTTTTTACCACCTAAAATCTAAACAAAATTATATGAATTGATGGAAAAACAACTGTAATGTTTATAATAAAGTTTAGTTTACGCTACAATTTCAATTTCATTTACAATTTCAATTTCTCTTTTTCAATTTTCAATGCTGGTTTCTCTAAAACCTCTAAAAAGTCGTGGTGGCCTAGTGGTTAAAACACCAGCCTCTCAAGTACGAGTGGGCTGGTTCGATTCCAGGTCAGGCAAGAACCAATGTTACTTTTCTAAAGTTATATATACTTTCTAAGTATGTCTTGGACACCAATGACTGAAGGTGAAGGAAAACATCTTGAGGAAACCTGGACTTTATAAGTCTGAAATCGCCAACCCGCAGTGAGCAAGCGTAATGATTACGCTCACTCCTTCTCTGTATGAGAGGAGACCTGTGCCTAGCAGTGGGACGATAAAAGGTTGATGATGATGACTCTAAAACCGACTTAAAACCGTTAAAATAAAGTTGATATTTGTTTAATTTAAATTAGGTTGGGGTTTGCAGCATTCTCGTTTCATTTCAGGAGGCTGTTCTGAAAGGCATGAATTCCACATTTTCTTCAGCCTATAGAGGTCCACCGCTGGACAAAGGCCTCCCCCAAGGCTTTCCACGATGACCGGTCTTGTGCTGACCGCATCTATCGGCTTCCCGCGACCTTCATCAGGTTATCGGTCTGCCTTGTTGGGGGCCTTCCTACACTGCGTCTTCGTCCATCGGGCAGTAAACTTCTGAACATAATATAAAAAAAACAATAACATTCCCACTGCTGGGAGAGGGTTTGAATCCACCACGCGGGCCTCTTGGTAGATTTCATATGACGTGGTTCTAAGACAACCCAGTCTACTCAAGATGTTTGCCAAATACGTAAAAATGTTCAAAAGTTTTATTTTCATACAATTCCCCAACTACGTTCTCTGCTTACCCGTAAAACGTACAACCATATATGACAATAAAGCGCGACACGCATGTGGTCGAACGGAATTTGAGTGGTCCCTTCAAATATTCATCTGCTTTGATGCGAACAAAGGTCCATGGGTTGTAGCTTGCGTTGTAGAGGTCAGGTTAAGGTAAAAGGCGGAGCGGAAGCATTTGGTGTAGCGATATAATATTCATACAACATGTCCCGAAATTAACGCATACTACCAGACTTCCTAATTATAATACTATTTTATTAATCATAATTCATATTCATATTGAATTATGATTAATAAAATAGTTCTTTTTTAAATAAATTAGTTAATTACAATGATTGTGATAGAAAATTATGGTGACATTACAAATGAGAGAATACTATTTATTGAAAGAAATGAGAGCAAGTATTTATTGTAACTCGTTCAGGAAGATCATAAACCCCTGTCCGATGAAGGCCAGCCCGCGCCACAGCTGAGCCAGTAAATATAAATTCCCAACTATGACCTCTGAGTTTGTTTCGGACGTTTCTTCTCAGAGCTAGTACTAGGAAACGCCGCGGTCATCAAACCGAATTAAAATAAAACTTCGATCCCGCGGTCCTTTGCTGTTCTCTCCAGCGACGCCCTAAGCTGAGGTTCGTACCCCGCAGGTGTAGTCGCGTAGTTTTTATTGGCCCTGGCTGGAGGCTTTAAATTCACTTAAGGTAGTCACAGGATAGTCCGGTTAACAGGATAGTCACGACCTCTCCAGGTCAACTACGAGATTCCATATCAAAAAAAAAAACAAAGAAAGATCATATAATCGACTTATAACATTTATTTAAATTATTGGTTTTTTTTTTCTCCTCTCAAAATTATGATGTTGGTCCCAAGGCGAAAGTTGTTCAGTTTGATTATCTATACATTATATTTATATATGGGCATACATTTCTAATACACGCTATATTCATATAATAAAGAAATGTTAATATTTTGTCATCTACTAAAAAAAACACAAAGGGAGAATGATATTTTTAAAATCTCCCAGTAAACACAAATAATGCAGCCACCAACCTATGCCATCACTCATTTTAGATAGCCTAGCTTTATCGCTAGCCTTTGTTCAGCACAAGCGAGCAATTTCATTATGTGCTCAATGAAGAATTTCGCCTTAAAGCAAGCATTCTCATACGTGGCCGAACAGAGCAGACGCTTGCAATGTTGAGCTTCTAAAATGTACATAAAATAATTTATTAAAACAAAAGGCTTTATCACAGCGAATAAAAAGTTCATGACAGGGACGCATAGCACCATAATAAAAAGTTAAAAAACTAAAACCCAACTACGACAAAAAACGACGCTGAAAAAGTATAAAACAAGATTTTCAGAATACTGAACTGAACAAAGTTGCTAATATAGTTGCAAGTAAATGGACACAGTAGACTCTACCAAGATGTTTTGGAAAACCGCAGTCACACGTTATGAAAGTGCTACGGTAGGTATATGTAACGTGTGACTACGCCCTTCCAAACATGAAAATTTATCTCTAAATAGTGAATATTGCATACTTCAGAATAGTATCGTAAGACATTATTGTCAATTTACAACGAAGGCATCTTGGTAGAGTCTACTGTGTCCATTTACTTGCAACTATATTAGCAACTTTGTTCAGTTCAGTATTCTGAAAATCTTGTTTTATACTTTTTCAGCGTCGTTTTTTGTCGTAGTTGGGTTTTAGTTTTTAACTTTTTATTATTTGTACTATTTTGGTGTTAAAGTGTATTTGTGGCGCATAATATTAATAAAAGTTAAATTGACGAACTAAAAACTAGGTAGTTAACATACGACATCTCTTTTGACTTATGTATCGGCGTATAGTAATATGTAGAGATGTCCTATTTTACTATTTCGTAGCGCTTGGAGCGTAGCGCGTATAGCAACGGTTTTCCCGCATGAAGCTCCCGGTTTTTCGTAGTAGCGACGCACATTTGCGTCGATGGCACCGAATGGGTCATGAATTAGTGGATGAGGCCGTTAGTATAAATAGATTGGATGTTTTTCTAACGGTGGTAGGCCATAACATCGGCTGCCGGCAGAAGTTACCACCCACCAGACAAAGTCTTGCCGCCAAGCGATTCGTCGTGTTCCAGCATGATGTCTGGTGAAGCCGTACAGAGGACGCGTCTGAGCACTTTGTGTTGCGTTGTGTGGCGAGTACGATGCGCCAAATGTTGTTGTGTCGGGAGTTTGGTCGTGGAGAGTCTCCAGATCAATCTCCCTCTGGCGCAGCATGGTTGGTCGTGTTGGTCTTGGATTTAACATTGCATCACCTGGCTCAACTGCCGTCATCCTTGCTATTCCTAAGTTTTTTAAGTGAATAGGCTTAATAAACTAGTGCGCAGGCATCAAGGATTGCGTCACTGCTTACCATCAGGCGGGATTGCAGTCAAGCGCTAGTTTATAATTATTAAAAAAAAAAACTTATATTAAGAGGACCTGGGAAGATTTCTTAATCTATCTAATTCTGCTAACGATCGACTGTCATGTGGATTTTTAAGTAATTTATTATGATCCAAGGCACTTATAAATAATCCCTCTATGGTTTTAACTCTACTGAGAGCGACATAGGCCTGTCCTTTAGCAAACAATGACTTTCCTAGATCTGTAACTTTTTTATCTAGAGTACAACCTTCTAATTTATGTACAGTACAACCCCAAGAAAGAATCAGCGGGAGCATTTTACGCTGAATTTGCCCAGAACCCCTCAAGCCGTCAAATTCAGTGAGGCAAGGCTCGATTTTGATAAGTCCGTTAGTATCTGCTTTTATGGATGCGTCGTCAAATTGTATGAGAACAGCGCTTGGCTGTTCTCCTGTTCCAACTGATCGCGCCGAAGAGCAGGCCATTCGAAGGCCTTCACCACTCCCATCGCTCCGTTTATCAAACCCTGGTTTACATTCAAATTTCTACGAAGCATTACTAGGGATTATGTCCAAACATAAAGTACTCGTGAAGCTCTTTTAGATGATACCAAATACGGTATATTTATTTTAATTTTGTATTAACATAGAACTTTTTGTCCGCTAGAGGGCGTAATACTAAATTTGGTGACAAGCTCTAAAGCTCATAACCAACAGAATATCAAGGCCCTTCTAATGGTTCTGCAGTGGTCTTATTCTGATAAGTAGTAAAGAAGCTATCTATGAACGAAAAGATGTGAATTATATGCAATCAGCCGATGAATACAGGTAAAGTCACAAGCAAATGCTAGTAATATATATATATTCAAAATGTACAAGTTAAGCCCTTTCAAATGATACCAAACACGGCATATTTATCTTAACTTTTTTTTTTACTCTGTATATTTTGTCCGCTAGAGGGCGCCACGTTAGATTTTGTGAAACTCCATATAGCCTATAACCAGCAGACAATTAAGACGCTTCTAATGATATGTCATTTATCGAATTCGAATAAGTAGTTTAGAAGTTACGAGGGAACAGATGAACATACATACATACATACATACATACATACATACATACATACATACATACATACATAGCCTGTCAAAATCATAACCCTCCTTTTGCTTTGCCGTAGTCGGGTAAAAAATAGAATAGCAGAAAACATTTCAGATAGAAGTACATAGGTTTTTAAAAATTTTACTTAGTTCAACAACACACTGAGAATACTATGGGGAGGTTCACCCGCGAGTACGCGTCATCTCATAATATTCTTCTTCAGCCTCTAGATGTCCACTGCTGGACAAAGGCCTCCCTCAAGGCTTTCCCAGGACCAAGGGACCTTCACCAGGTCATCAGTCCACCTTATTGGGGGCCTCCCTACGCTGCGTCTTCCAGTCTTTCCAGTGGCCGCCACTCCAGAACCTTACTGCCGCAGCGGCCATCGGTTCTACGAGCAATACCCTGCCAATGCCCTGCCCACTGCCACTTAAGTTTAGCGATTCACAGAGCTATATCGGTGACTTTGGTTCTTCTACGGATCTCCTCATTTCTGATTCGATCACGCAGAGACACTCCGAGCATAGCTCTTTCCATTGTCTTTTGTGTGACTCTGTGCCTTCGTATGAGGCCCATTGTGAGCGACCATGTTTTAGTTCCGTAAGTCATCACTGGCAACATACACTGGTCAAAGACTTTAGTTTACTCATACTATTATTATTCACAAATAACCCTGATGCACTTCAACGCCACGGGATCGGCAGCCGTGGTAGTCTCAACACGCGTTTGCTTACCTTTTCCCATTGAGTGGCCAAGAGGCTGCGCGTTTACGCGTCACACACATGCGTCTTATCTAAAATTTGTGACTTTAATTGGTGTCCACACATCGTGCAGACCTGCAAGCTAACATATTAAATCAGACAACAAGCGACTTACGTTCCCTTTCAATGTGTTTATTATTCTATACGTGTTCTTTCAGCATGCCGAAGGCAATTTTAACGCTGATAGCGATCACTAACGCAACCATTAGGTCCCGCATATACATGTGACGCGGCATGAGGTGCAAGATAGGAGGTCAGCCATTGTCTGTGGGGAGACACTGCATCCACACCGGAGCTCTGTGTCTTCCATGATCCTGTGGAAAATGTCCTTGCTGCAGCCTACTTGCATATGAAGGCTTTTATAAGATTATTTTTATATGCAACAATGGATGAACTAAGTCAATGTTAAGGATGATAATAATTTCTGAATGAATCACGGCATGAGACGTATTCTCATATTTATTTCGAAACAAGAGCAAAACTTCTATTATGTCAGAGCTAAACACTCTTGGATCACACGTCCTACACTTGGACACATTAAATCTGCGACTAAAAACACTATATTTTCTATTGACATCTTATTTCCAATAAATACAGCTCCAGTTGTTGCCACCAGCGCCTTCATGCTTCCGCATTGTTGTTTGCAGAAACTGACGACATATTCAACGCTATAATCCTATTATTCACATAATGCTGAACGCCATCTTGAATCACCGCTCCTGTTTCAAAGTTTAAGAAGTCCATTTTTCATACATTCTTTTATTTACTCACATTGATTCTTCACAACTGGCATCACTTCTGACACCATGTTATGTTCTTATTTGATTTAAATAAACAATTGTGTTCATTTTATAAAATCGTTTACTGTCTTAAGATAAACAAGCTGCTGTCCACACAGCTATAAAGAGAATGAAGCCGACATGGATATAGTGATGTGACTTCAGTACATCTTACTAAATAGTGATGTTACAACACTCTCGACCGAAATTCCAAATTACTTGCCAATGAACGGTAACTGACATATCATCCTATACATCATTTCACCACACACATAAACCACCAACAAAACTACGAAAAAATAAGGTAGAGTCCATTATAGGGTGTTATCTTTTAATCTCGAGCAATAAGAGAAAGGATTAGTCAAGCAATTCACACCTCTCCACCGTCAGTAATAGGCAATGTTATCTTGGGCCCCGGACTAATGAGAAAAATAATGGGTCGGTCTTATCTTGCCTGGACGCTTAAGACCCGCTTTTATCTGGGGAGCGAGGGTCTTAATTGAGAGAAAACTGTCTGTATTTTTATTGTATAAGCGGGAAATATGAGGTGTTTTCTTTCTCAGTATAATGCCGCCAATGCCGGATTCATTAACATAATGGCGCCAATAACCTTCAGTTTTACACATTCACAAATTATTAATTATATTTAACTTCAGTGCATTTTTTTATTGCTATTTTGTTAAGAAAAGGATAGAAGACAAATATTAGTTTAGTATTGTCTAATTAGTCAGTGCCTGAATTTAGTCAACGTATTTTTAGTGGCCACGTCTTTAACTAGTCAGAGCTTGATTTTATAGGGGACAACACTATTGTCATTTACCGGCCAGAGTCGCAAAATTCATTTAAAATTAAAAAAAACCTAATAAACCTTTGTCCAACCTGTAACCTAATTACGTAACAATATTACTCTAAATTTGAATTATTATGAAGCATATTACTAATTCATTACTCGAAAAATGTGTCTACTCAACAACGTAAATAATGCAATGAATCTTATTGAACTGTCAAAATGAAATCTATTACTACTGGTACTGTTTTACGTAATTACCATGCTGGATGTCGAACCTGGAACTCTATGTTTATCAATCACGCTTCCGAACTCTAAGACAAACAACGAGACAGTTTTAAATAGTACTGAATTAATAATTAGGACAGATTTACATGGTGCAATTTTATTGCCTATGGCAAAAAATGAAATTGATGCAACAAATGACTTGCGTCGTTTAAATGGTGTTTAGACAATGCAACTTTTATTATTGCTTCAACTTAATTGAAGATACATATATCTGCTTGAGCGAGTACTCTAAACTAGTCTACTATATATGGGCAGACAATATACAGAATTGGACACTTTATTGACGTTTTCCTGTGCTAGTGGCGCCTCCACGCCAGATGTGAGGCTAAGATTTACCTAGTTTTTCCGGAAAATAGACCGTAGGTAGCTTCCAGGAAATTAATAGGTAGTTATTATATATGTTTATTTTTTTAACCTTTGTTGTACTCTCAAAGGTTAATAATAATACTTTGTAGGCAGCCAGCAACTCTTATTTAATCCAAGTGTTACAATGTGTGAAGTTGTGATTTGAGTTAGACAGCCTCCGTAGCGTAGCGGTAGCGAACGCGGCCGCTGCGGAAGGAGGTGCAGTTTCGATCCCCGCGCAGTGCAAATATTTGTTTGCATGAATATGAATACCTATTTGCACTGGTCTGGTCGTACCTCGGAAAGCACGTTAAGCCGTTGATCCTGGTTTCCATACGAATGTCGTTACGGATTGTTGGAGCCCTCAAAAGTCCAACAATTGGTCTAACTGCAATGCTTCGATATCGCCTTCGGGTTGTGGAGGTCAGACGGCAGTCGCTTCACGGAAAATATCGAAGTTTAGCCAAAATCAGCAGTTAGATTGGTAAAGCGGACCCCAGACTCAAAAGCTGAAAAAGCTTCAGATGCGACTGGGATTAACGCTGAGATGATGATGATGATGATTCTATATAGGCAGTAAAGAGAGGCAGATTAAATGGCAGTTGCTTTGATTGAGAAGAACAAATAAAGAATCGTAGTCGAAGCCAAGCCTCATGAAGCACGTTAAGCCCGTGGTCCTGACTGTCCTTTGTAAATACGGATCGTTGGAACCCCAAAAGTCTGATGACCAGTCTTACTTAGAGAACTATCATATTATCTATCCAGTATCTGGGTTGTGAAGGTCAGATAGGTATAAAATAATAGTATTCGGCTACATTCGATTAGGCTGAAAAGCCCAACATAGCTGGGAAAAAGCTAGCCGGATAGATTTATAACGTTTGCAATTGATATTTTCAGTAAAATACATGCCTACACTAACCTGCGAATTGCAAAAACATCTTACCGTAGCGCATTCAAAATCAAAAGTCATTTTTTTTATAATTATAAACTAGCGCAATCATTGATGGTAAAGCGCTCTAGTTTATTAAGCCCATTCACTTAAAAAACCTTAGTGAATAGCTAGGAAGACGACAGTTGAGCGAGGTGGTGCAATGCTGCGCCAGAGGGAGATTGATGTGGAGACCCTCCACGACCAAACTCCCGACACAACAACATTTGACGCATTGTACCTGCATACATCGCAACACAACTGGTCAGACCCGTCCTCCGAACGGCTTCACCAAAAATCATGCCGGAACACGACGAATCGTAATTATAATTGAAATTAGCCTGAGAATCAGCAATGCAAACGTCAATATTACATAAGACAGTCCCCCAAACCGTCCGCCCTTCGCCACTTCTTAGTACTATCGCTGTGAAGAAGAAGTGGCGGACTACTCCCCAGTACCACAGCTACCTGTTCAGTAAAAAAAAAATACAACTGACTTTATACGACTTTTTAACACCCTTGCTCGTAAAGCTGATGTAATTCCACCGGTTTTAAATATGTAAAGCGGGCCATAACAAACGCGTGTGTTATCAAAGCAAATAGTTAAGTTATAGTCCATACAAATTTCATAACAGCATTATTTTCCATTTCAAGTAAATATGGAACTGATCACCGCCGCACGACTCGCGCTGCGCGCTCTTCCATATTTGAAATGGCAAATAATAATACTAATGGCGGGAAAGCAACAGTGTGCATTCACAGATTGAGTTTATTTAAAATGAACAAAATATGAAATACTTTTTTTTCTGTTTCCTCGCAAGTGTGTTAAAAAACGTCGTACGATATACGTGCGTATTGGTTATAACATGCTCGGCTCAATTACACCCTCGCCTTCGGCTCGGGCTGAAATTCCGCCTCGCATGTTATAACCATCATTACGCACTAATATCGTAATGTACTATTATAAACTATTTACCATATGCTAGCTAACCACGCCAATATTCACCAGGAAAGCCAAAAAAAAAGAAAACAAAAATTATTAAAAATAAGTAAAAATTTACTACCTAAATAAGAGCCTCGAGGCACAATGTGTGTGACAGCTTACATAATTATGGATTGTAAACTCTTAACAATGTTAATTTCCTTGCCTTTGCATACCTACTTTTAACAACATCTTGTTAATAGTAACGCTTATACATATTTTATTATGATCAATGAAGTCTAGACACTCATAATTTTCTCTTTATAAGTCAATAATAAAACATAAGATAGGTACATAAATCTATGCTAAAAATTTAAAAAATATCTTTTATTAACATTCTCTACATTAAAACAATGTAAACTTGGCCTGTCACATAAATTAATATAAATTTTTCTTTTACTTTTTGCATATTCTTGGCTCTATTTCTTGCATGCTCTTGTTGGGTATCTCAAATAAAATGTTTTAATAAACAGTGTAAATATTTTAATACTGCTGAGTCTTGGCTTTAGGGCGAAACAGGATTCTGCGTAATAAGACTGGATATAGGTACGTATATTTACCTTAAACAGAGATTTAGTTAAAACAAGTAGGATTCATTACAGACGTTCCACAAAAGCAGATGTTCTATTAAATTTGTTTTAACATAATGTATTACAATATTTACTAGTTACTGAATATTTTGAAGATCAGTCTTTACTAGGAGTTAGGTATAGGTATCTTGGTGGCAATAAACCCATAAGTGTAATCAATTAACAACATGGAAACCAAACTAAAAAAATATGTTTATTATTTCTAAGTTTTCATGTGCATTGTTATCCTGAAATAAATATAGCACACTTCACGTAGATGACAACATGTCTAATGGAAAGTTTGTAGCAGAGTCTACACACAGTCCCTGATGCCGTACTTTAAAATATTTATTTTACACCACAGAAGCATACATCATCATCAGCCCCTACTCGTCCACTGCTGGACATAGGCCTCCTTCATGGCACGCCAACAAGCTCGATCCTGAGCAGTTCTCCGCCAGCCACTACCAGCTACCTTTTTGATGTCGTCGCTCCATCTAGCCCAAGGGCGTTCCACGCTACGTTTGCCGAGACGCGGTCTCTACTCGAAGACTCGTTTACCCCAACGGTTGTCGGTCCTGCGGCATATGTGACCAGCCCATTGCCACTTCAGCTTGCTAATCCTCTCAGCTACGTCGGTGACTCTGGTCCTCTGTCGGATCACCTCATTTCTGATGCGGTCCTTCAGAGAGACGCCCAACGTAGCCCGCTCCATAGCTCGCTGAGTGACTTTAAACTTATGGACTAGTCTGACCGTTAGTGTCCACGTCTCGGCTCCGTAAGTCATGACGGGTAAGACGCACTGGTTGAAGATTTTTGTCTTCAAACATTGGGGTATGGGCGACGAAAATACCCGACGAAGTTTACCAAACGCTGCCCATCTCAGCTGGATCCTTCTATTTGCCTCCTTCTCGAAGACAAACGAACGAAACATACATATCTGAGAGGTAATTCTACGCGGCGAGCAGTGGGCAGCTAGCCGCCCGGTAAGCACCAAGCTCGGTTCGACGGCGAGTCGTTTCTAAGACGGGGTTCACAAAGACCGATGCCTGGGCCAGGACAGCGGGTTGCTCAAAAGAGAAACCATGGCCCTGACGCACAGGCAAGTGAAGGAACACGGGTTGGTTTTAGTCAGTAAAAGTCGGACACGCCCTTCCGCTCCGCCCTGAGCGGGAGAGATCATTTAATGATTTCCCATCGACAATAAAAAGATAGGGCTAATTCTACTAATACTAAGAATGTCCATAGTCTGGTCTCAGTCTCAATCTGTCAAAAATTACTTCTAATTTCCGTACATTTTGACAAGCTTTGATATTTGCTTGTCACTGAGATGAGATTGCGGCTAGATTTTGAACGTTTTCATCATCATCATCATCAACCTTTTTATCGTCCCACTGCTGGGTACAGGTCTCCTCTCATACAGAGAAGGATTGAGCGTAATCACCACGCTTGCTCAATGCGGGTTGGCGATTTCAGACTTAAAGTCCAGGTTTCCTCAAGATGTTTTTCCTTCACCTTCAGTCATTGGTGTCCAAGATACACTTAGAAAGTACATATAACTTTAGAAAAGTTACATTGGTACTTGCCTGACCTGGAATCGAACCCGCGCACTCATACTTGAGAGGCTGGTGTTTTAACCATTAGGCCACCACGACAGTTGAACGTTTTGAATTACGAGAATTAATCCTTTGTTCGTCACCAGACATTTACTTGCATTTACCAAATTATATTTTAAATATAACAACTAAGTCACTATGTGAACCCTACATCTGCCCAATCTCTGCACTATCCATGACCTTTGCACGCATTCCGATTCATTCGTGTTCACGCATTCTCACTCACTCACGCGCATGCCTGCGTGCGTGCTGCATGTTTAGCTTTAATCTATTTTTTTATTATTTCCTTTTTTATTATTATTTACTTCAGTTTTGTATAAAACAAGTACCTTAGTGAAACTTATAAGTTACGGAATAGCGTAGTCTCCTAACACAGGCTATTCTGCTTAAAAGCAGGCTGCAAACACAAGAATGAAATGTTACTTGTTAAAATAATAAACTATTATTATTATTTGACAGATTATAGTCAGCGCAACTTCCAACAATATCAAACACAAGTTCCATCGGAGAGCACTCAAAAATTAAATAGGTACATCATCATCATCATCATCATTTCAGCCGAAACACGTCCACAGCTACTGGACATAGGCCTCCCCCAAGGTTCTCCACGACGACCGGTCCTACGCCTCCCGCATCCAGCGGTTTCCCGCGACCTTCACCAGGTCGTCGGTCCACCTTGTCGGGGGCCTACCCACGCTACGTCTTCCGGTGCGGTAATAGGTACACCACTAACACAATTCACAATATTGGCAGTCAATCAATCTCGAGTACCTACTACTGAATCTGGGAACTATTGGATGTGCGCAGGGACACCCTTCACGGTCAATTGATATTCATTAAAACGCCCCCAATTAACAGCTGGGAGCGACGCTCGATTGAATTGTAAAACATTTTCAGGAGACAGAGGGATGTACGAGGTGTGTTCAAAAAGTAAGGTGACTTTGTATTTTTAAGAAAAAATATTTATTTATTCATCAATATTTAAGTTGTCCCCTTCAAAGTAATCCCCCTCAGATACAATACACTTATGCCAACGCTTTTTCCAATCCTCAAAGCACTTCTCATAAGCACTTTTCGGTATAGCCTTGAGCTCTTCCTGCGATGCAGTCTTTATCTCTTCAATCGTTGCAAATCTCCGTCCTTTCATAGGTCTCTTTAGTTTTGGGAACAAGAAAAAGTCACATGGGGCCAAATCCGGTGAATATGGTGCCTGAGGCATGATTGTGGTGTTGTTTTTAGCTAAAAACTCTCTCACAAGCAACGATGAATGAGCAGGTGCTTTTGGTCAAAATTTAGCAATTTCGGAACAAACTTCGCTGACACACGTCTCATGCCCAAAACATTAGAAAAAATTTCATGGCACGAGCCAAGCGATATACCGACATCTTCAGCAACTTCTCTGATAGTGATTCGACGATTTTTCAAAACCATTTTCTTCACTGCTTCAACGTTTTCATCAGTTGTTGACGTGCTTGGGCGTCCAGAGCGAGGCTCGTCATTGGCATCTTCCCGGCCATCTTGGAAGAGTTTGTACCACTTGTAAATATTTTTTTTACTGAGAACACTTTCACCGTATGCCACTCTCAACATTTCAAGCGTTTCGGAGCACTTAATTTTATTTTTTACACAAAATTTGATACAAATCCTTTGATCCATATTTTTCGATAGCAAAAAATCGCCGAGCACGCAAAACACTAATAACCTTTACGCTTCTCACAACCAAACAAAAAATGGTATGCACTTGAAACGTGGTACAGATGTTCAAGAAGAGTGTACCAACATAACAAAACCAAAAAATCGATAATCGAAAATACGTTTCCCACGAAATTTGAAAAGTCACCTTACTTTTTGAACACACCTCGTATGTTTGGGACGATAATTAAGTGATAGGGAAACGTTTTGAAAATCGAATGAGACAAAAGAGGGATTGATTGGAAGGAGGGAGAATTGTTTTATTGAAGTTGATGAAGGTTCAGAGCTTTGTAGCATCTGGTTTAGAAAAGAAGTAATTACTGTGGGTTCGAGGTTATGACAATATTAGTAAAAGTAGATTATATAGATGTGAGTAGGTGCTAGTACAGTATTATAGTATAGTAAATGACATAATGTTAATAATTGTGTTATGATATGTTTGATTCTATGAGGCTAGCATAGTCACCAAAGGGGCACTATGCATCCAAAAACATTATTGATTGGGCTGTTCATCCGAAAAAACAACATTTATGGATTCTGAGGCGGTGCGAAGTTCATCAGGTCAGCCAGTAATAAATTTTATTTTATATACTATATAATTATGTATATACTACTACTACTATATAAATATGTTATAGCCGTGCCACCTTAAACTCATCACGTAAATATAATCATAATAAGCAGATCCAGTATAACAACGCATTCAAAGCTATGATGGGGCTCCCGCGGCGCAGTGCCTTCGGTATGTTCCCAACGTCGGCACGGGCGGCTTCCAGCCGGTTGTTAGCAAAAGAATGGCTTGTTGTTTTTCCGGGTAAAAGGTAGTACTTACAAGCTTCTGAGCGTGATGTCGGCCAGAGTGGGCAGCCAAATTCTAAAGCATTGGTTGCTCCACGGGTTATATGGAAAAAATAGCGGAGCCGCAAATTGCGCACAGGCAAATGAATATGAATAACATCGCTTATTAACGTTCTCATTGCACAGGTAAGTGAAGGAACATGGGTGGGTTTTAGGCAGTAAAAATCTGATATGCCCCTCCCCGCCCAGATCGGGAGAGGTGATTTGATGATTCCCCACCATGAAAAAAATATTTATTGATTGCTCATGCATGTACAAAACCATAATTATTTTAAAATGTACTTACATATTTATAAGTTATTACTTACTAACATGCTTATATCAAATACTGTGTGCTTGGTCTGAAATAAATAAATATAATAATTTTAATCTAAATTTCATTAATATCGTTCGCCAGAATCAACCCAATGAACCATTTCGTTTGTTTTCGCGTTGTCGCGTACAATTAGCTATACGTGAATTATCGGACCTGCTCGCGCCGACGATTGCAAATTGATTTTAATTTTACAATGGAGAAAAGCTTCACTAACCAGTCCTTTGTAAAACTGCAGAGTACTTAATGTTATTATTGGTTCTCTATTCCCTATAAGGTATCTTTACAGGACGTACGTTTAGAGGCGAGAAATGAACCAATCTCCAGCTGTGACGAAATGACTGGTGGCTATTATTTTATGATGGTTTTTAATTACCTACTATTATTATAAACCAGTGGTTGACCGTAATCCCGCTTGATGATAAGCAGTGATGCAATTGTTGATAGTAAAACGCGCTAGCTTAGTGAATAGGAAGGAAGACGGCAGTTGAGCGAGGTGTAGCAATGTTAAACACTACCAATGATACTGCGCCCGAGGAAGATTGATCTGGAGACCCACCTTGACCAAACTCCCGATATAACAACATTTGGCGCATCGTACCCAGCACAAATCGCAACACAACTGCTCAGACCCATCCTCCGTACGGCTTCACCAGACATCATGCCGGAACACGACGAATCGCTTTTTTTAATAACTATAAACTAGAGCTTGACCGCATCACTGCTTACCATCAGGTGGGACCTGATGTTAAGCAGTGATGCAATCGCTGATGGTAAAGCGCGCTAGTTTATGAAGCCTATTCACTCAAAAAAAACTGGGTAAATAGGAAGGAAGACGGCAGTTGAGCGAGGTGATGAAATGTGAAACCCAATAACACGACCAACGATGTTGCGCCAGAAGGAGATTAATCTGGAGATCTTCGCGACCAACCTCCCGACACAACGTTTGGCGCATCGTACCCGGCACACATCGCAACACAACTGCTAAGACCCGTCCTCCATACGGCTTCACCAGACATCATGCCGGAACACGACGAATCGTTTGGCGGCAAGACTTTGTCTGGTGGGTGCTAACTTCTGCCGGCAACCAATGGATGATTGTAGAAAGAGAGATACCTACTTGTGATTTAGTTTACATTGAAATGGCCCTATTCACGAAACCACAAAATGTACCTCTCTTTGGTATAAGCCATTTCAATGGCAATTACACAAATATGTATTTAGGTCTTTTTGCGAAAGCACAAAACCTATTCTTCATATCAGTTCATTAATATAGTAAAAGGAGATACCGGATAAATAGAAATAGTCTAATAAATACACATAGATAACTAAATCACAAAACTATGATAATGCATTTCGATTTTTTTTTTTTTTTTATTATAAACTATCGCTAGACCGCAATCCCGCCTGATGGTAAGCAGTGACGCAGTCGTTGATGGTAAAGCGCACTAGTTTATTAAGAGCCTATTCACTCTAGCCTTGAAGACACTCAAATTGTAGTCGACGGAAACACCGCCGCTGGCAAATTGTTCCAGTCCCTCGATGTACGCGGTATAAAGGAGGAGGCGAAACGCTTGGTCCGGATCGTAGTGGTGTTAACAACGTAAGGGTGGAAATTCGCCGTACGACGGGTCGTCCGCTGGTGGAACGGAGATGGGGGAATTAAATCATGCAATTCCCTCACACACTCCCCAAAATGCATCCTGAACCCGAAAAGGCTGATACCGAAATATGATTAGTTGACTATTTAAATGTTTGTAATTTCGTTTATTCACTAAATAGTTTCACTTCAGTCCTTTGTGAAGGCTGCAGAGTATTTGATTCCAGAAAATTCGTAAACTATTGCTTGTTTCAACATTTGTTTGCTGAACAAATAACAGTGCACTGCTATTTCCTTTTGACAATTCTACGACATTAATTGCGTTATATACGTTTTCGGTAAATTACGCAATGCATACTGTTGAATTGTCAAAAGGAAATAGTGGTGCATTGCTGTTCGTTTTATGCAAATACCCCACAGCTGCGAAAAGAAACGGCTAATATGTAGTCTATACTAATATGTAAAACTGGAGAGTTTGTTTGTTTGTTTGAACGCGCTAATCTCAGGAACTGGGTGGTAGGCCATAACATCGGCTGCCGGCAGAAGTTACCACCCACCAGACAAAGTCTTGCCGCCAAACGATTCGTCGTGTTCCGGCATGATGTCTGGTGAAGCCGCACGAAGGACGGGTCTGGGACGATGCGAAAAATGTTGTGTCGGGAGTTTGGTCGTGGAGAGTGTCCAGATCAATCTCCCTCTAGCGCAGCATCATTTGGTCGTGTTGGTCTTGAGTTTAACATTGCATCACCTCGCTCAACTGCCGTCATCCTTCCTATTCCTAAGTTTTTTAAGTGAACAGGCTTAATAAACTAGTGCGCTTTACCATCAACGATTGCATCACTGATTACCATCAGACGGGATTGCAGTCAAGGACTAGTATATAATTATGTATAAAAAAAAACTACTGGACCGATTTGAAAAAATATTTTGCTTTGGATAGCCCATTAATCCAGGAAGGCTTTAGGCTATATAACATCACACTGCGACTAAAAGGAGCGGAGCATAACTAAATCCACGCGAACGAAGACGCTGGCGGCAGCTAGTATGTAATCTATACTAATATATAAAGCTGAAGACTTTGTTTGTTTGTTTCAATACGCTAATCTTAGGAACTACTTATCCGATTTAAAAAAATCTGTTTGCGTTGGATAGCCCATTAATCCAGGAAAGCTTTAGGCTATAAATAGCATCACGCAGCGACCAATAGGAGCGGAGCATAACTAACTCCACGCGAACGAAGTCGCTGGCGGCCGCTATAATTATGTAATATTTTGTATCTTAAACAAATGAAACACGACTTGAAACTTTTGATGACACGGTTGGTGCCGTGGCTGAGCGGTCGACAGCTGCGCTGCGTGTCGCGGGTTCGATTCTCACACGGAGCAAATATTTGTATGGCTTACAATTATTAGTACCGGGTCTGGCTGTTGGTGAATGCTAGTTTATGTCTTTGTAAACACACCCACGATGCAGGACAAATTCCTAGTGTGGGGCAAGTTTAAAAAAAAAAAACTGTTCCCGTCGTTTTTCTATCAAGACCACATTATTTTATTATTCTCAATTGAATTTTTAACTGCAATCACCATGTTTGATTGTTGTATCAAAACCAATTAACTGTAATCCACTTGAAACTTTAGAGAATTCGATGAATTATTGTGTATCAATTAATATTGGAATAATTCTGCGGAAATCATCACTGACTGATTACATTTCTGTAATACACAACTTTGATAAGTACGTTTTAATTTTATGAGTGACCACGGAATCGCTAATAATTTATTTATTATCAATTATCCATAAATATTTTGATGATTTCGATATTATTTGTTTATCGTTTGGAGTACCATTTCTGCTTTGTTTGACAATTCATTTCAATTAAAGTTTTTTTTTTTTTTTTTTTTTTTTTTTTTTTTTTTTGTTGGGATGGGAAATCTTCAAATGACTTCTCCCGCTCTGGGCAAGAGCGAACGGGCGTGTCAGACTTTTACTGACTAAAACCCACCCGTGTTTCTTTACTGCCAGGGCCACGGTTTCTTGTTTAACCAACCCGCAACCCTGACCCAGGAGGCAGTCTTCGTGGACCCCGTCACGATGTGCTGACATCTCTTTGAGGCGCGCGTGAAACACGACGCGCCGTCGACTCGGGCCTGGTCCTTACCGAGCGGCGAGCTGCCCACTGTTCACCGCCCGCAGGCCCGCGCCTACGGTGGCTGGGAGTTTGGTGTCATCTCCCGACCAGAGCGTCTCCTGCGGTGGCTAGTGGCGTGAGGGCGCTGGGATTCCCGTTGCCTCACGCGCTCCGCCTCTTCCTTTGCCAGCATTACTGCTTCGCAGAAGGAGGTGACGGCCTGCCATGCACTCTCGCTCCGGACCATGGCCTGGACCAGGGTCGGACGCGAGAGATCACCGCCGATCGCCGCTATGAGGACACGGCGGTGCTCTACCCAAGCCGGGCAGACCTCCACCGTATGCTCCACCGTGTCCTCAGGGCGATCCACACAATGGTGACACCCTGGCGTTTCCTCCTGCCTTATACGGAACAGGAACCTCCCGAAACAACCGTGTCCGGTGAGGACCTGCGTCAGGCGGAAGGTGAGGGCGCCGTGGCGCCTCTCTAGCCACTCCTCAAAGAGGGGACTTACCGCCGCTATTGTGGCGTGCCCAGTGTGGTGACGGCCTTAGAATACATTTTGTCACCACTCCAATACTTGCCCGGGATGTCGTAGGAGGCGACTAAGAGGCGCTTATGCACTTACATTTGTGCGAGAGAAGGAAAACTCGAAACAAAACCCTCTACCAACCCGTCTGGCCAGCGTGGTAGTAGTAGGCCATTACACTTCATGACAGGCACAACGAATCGATGGCCCCCAGTTCCCGGCGGCCTTGATATCCCTGGCCAAGGCGGTGGCCATGGTAACGTCAGGGCAGGGGGTGCTAGGAATCCCCGGGTTACGGCAGGCCGCCAAACCCAAAACCAACTGACCCTGGCAACATTTAACGGACGCACGCTGCGGCTCGATGCCCACCTCGATCAGTTAGAGGAGGAACTGAAGTACATAAGATGGCATATCCTGGGATTGTACGAAATCCGAAGAGAGGGGGAGGATACGGTCACATTGGACTCAGGCCATCTTATGTATTTCAGGGAGGGAGACCAGCCATCACAGGGAGGTATAGGATTTCTGGTCAATGAATCTATCTGTGACAACGTTGTCGACATCTCGAGTGTGTCGACGAGGGTAGCGTACCTTGTGCTGAGGCTAACCAAAAGGTATACCCTGAAGGTAATACAAGTGTACGCACCAAAGTCGACACACTCGGATGAGGAAGTAGAAGATATGTATGAGGACATATCCAAGGCCTTACACAACACCACAAAGGCCCACTTCAACGTTGTCATGGGAGATTTCAACGCTAAAGTGGGAGTACAGACTTGCGGCGAGTCGGTAGTAGGATCACATGGTTTCGGTATCAGAAACCATAGGGGGCAAATGCTCGTCGACTTTCTTGAAAAAGAGGGTCTTTTCTTGATGAATTCGTTCTTCAAGAAACGGCCCCAGCGAAAGTGGACGTGGCAGAGCCCCGACGTTATGACGAAAGATGAGATCGACTTCATCATGACGGACAAGAGGCGGATATTCAGAGATGTCTCGATTGAAACCGGAAGTGATCACCGATTAGTTCGAGGCACTCTGAATATCAACTACAAGCTTGAACGTCACCGTCTGATGAGGTCCACGCTCCGACCCAACCTGAACCGAACCATTGCTCAATCTGAAGCGTTCCAGCTAAAACTGGAGAACCGATTCGCAGCCTTGGAAACCACAATCGACTTTGACATTGACCAGGACCTCGATCGGGTAGTTGGAATCTTGCGGGAAGAAGGCGCCAATTTCAGCGGGATGAAACGAACTGGCAGAGGGTCTAAACTTTCACAAGAGACTCTCCGGCTTATGAAGGATCGACGAGAAAATCCACCATCAACCTCGTTAGAACTCAGGGCCCTCAATAAGACCATCTCAAAAGCGGTAAGGCGAGACCTCCGGAGCTTCAACACACGCTCCATAGAGGAAGCGATAGAGTTAAACCGGGAGTCGAAAGTCTTCGTACTAAAGCTTGGGAGGAGCCATCTGACGAGGCTGACGACATCGGATGGGAGAGTCGTTACTTAGAGGCCGGAGGTACTTGCGGAAGTCGAAACCTTCTATAGTTAGCTGTATACCTCGCAAGCGCCTAAACCAGTTCCCCGCACCGAAGATTCCAGAGCCACTCTCACACGGCAACGGTACTACACCGAAGACCTCCCTGAGATCAGCCTAGCCGAGATCGTGATGGCTCTTGGACAGCTTAAAAATGGGAAGGCCCCGGGAGATGACAGGATTACCTCGGAGCTCTTGAAAGTTGCAGGTACGCCTGTGCTAAAAGAGCTTCAGCGTATATTTAATTCTGCTCTTTTTTCGGGGAGAACTCCTAAGGCATGGAACAGAAGCGTAGTGGTTCTGTTTTTCAAGAAAGGTGATAAAATCTTATTGAAGAACTATAGACCCATTTCGCTTCTGAGCCATGTCTACAAGCTGTTTTCGAGAGTGATCACGAACCGACTAGCGCGCAGACTCGACGAATTCCAGCTGCCTGAGCAGGCCGGGTTTCGAGGAGGATTTAGTACCATAGACCACATACACACAGTGAGGCAGATTATACAGAAGACCGAAGAGTATAATCAGCCCCTGTGTCTAGCATTTGTGGACTATGAGAAGGCTTTTGACTCCATCGAGACCTGGGCTGTTCTGGAATCTTTGCAGCGATACCAAGTCGATTGGCCATATGTCCAAGTGATGAGATGTCTCTACAATGCCGCTACAATGTCCGTCCAAGTCCAGAACCAGCAGACTAAAGATGTCCCCCTTAAGCGAGGAGTGAGACAAGGGGACGTTATTTCCCCCAAATTGTTCTCCAATGCCCTCGAGGATATGTTTAAGACGCTGGATTGGCAGGGTCGAGGTATTAACATAAATGGCGAGTACATCTCACACTTGCGATTTGCGGACGATATCGTCATCATGGCGGAAACGCAGCAAGAGCTGGAACAAATGCTGGCCAACTTAGCTGACTCCTCCCAACGCATCGGTCTCCGGATGAACTTAGACAAGACCAAAATTATGTTCAATGAACGGGTCACTCCGGGACCGGTCGCCGTAAATGGAATGCCGCTCGAAGTTATTTCAGAGTATGACGTATACCTCGGGCAAACGTTGCAATTAGGTAAAAACAACTTCGAGAAGGAGGCAAATAGAAGGATCCAGCTGGGATGGGCAGCGTCTGGTAAACTTCGTCGGGTATTTTCGTCGCCCATACCCCAATGTTTGAAGACCAAAATCTTCAACCAGTGCGTCCTACCCGTCATGACTTAGGGAGCCGAGATGTGGACACTAACGGTCAGACTAGTCCATAAGTTTAAAGTCGCTCAGCGAGCTATGGAGCGGGCTATGTTGGGCGTCTCTCTGAAGGACCGCATCAGAAATGAGGTGATCCGACAGAGGACCAGAGTTACCGACATAGCTGAGATGATTAGCAAGCTGAAGTGGCAATGGGCTGGTCACATATGCCGCAGGACCGACAACCGTTGGGGTAAACGAGTCCTTGAGTGGAGACCGCGTCTCGGCAAATGTAGCGTGGGACGCCCTTGGGCGAGATGGAGCGACGATATCAAAAAGGTGGCTGGTAGTGGCTGGTGGAGAACTGCTCAGGATCGAGCTTGTTGGCGTGCCATGAAAGAGGCCTATGTCCAGCAGTGGACGAGTAAAGGCTGATGATGATGATGATGAAAGTAGGAAATTTAGATAAACTTATTTATTTATAAAAATAACGTTGTATATCTTGGACATCAATGACTGAAGGTGAAGGAAAACATCTTCAGGAAACCTGGACTTTATAAGTCTGAAATCGCCAACCTGCATTGAGCAAGCGTGGTGATTACGCTCAATCCTTCTCTGTATGAGAGGAGACCTATGCCCAGCAGTGGCACGATAAAAAGGTTGAAGATGATGATGATGATGAACGTTGTATAAAACAACGTTATTTTTGTTTAAGCGAAACCTGAATACAGTTTGTTCTGAATAAGGAACTGAATCGATTCCAATCATTTTTACACCATGTTATATTTTTCCCAAATAGATCACGATAGATCACAGCTGACGCCCGCGGTCAACGTCCGTACTCACCCGCCCGTTCGGACCTTTGGCCATATTTTTGTTGGGACAACCAAGTAGAATAGCAAGCTCATAACTTGGTGGTTTTACATGACATCTTTTTGAAATTTTGTACATAGATTCTTTACTTAAAATACTGGACACGTGTTTCGGGTTTCGAATAAACAAAGAATAATGTTGCATAACAATTGCTTGTAGCAAGCAATTTTGTCGAGGATTGACGGGTTCGCTGCAATCATGAGGCAACGCTGTGCTTCCATGATGGTGTGCTTGCACTGCTCCTCCAATACTGCCGTCATAAGGAAAAAAAACGCATCTAACATTGTTTTTCCAAATTGAGTTAGGTACATGCATATTCTAAATCAGTAAAAAAAATGGCATACACCAATATTTTTATCTTGTCTTTTTTCCTTATGTCGGCAGAATAGCATCCTGAATATGTTTTCAGATCGTCGGGACTCGCCCTTCTTAAGTAGGTGGATAAGAGTCCGGACCCACTTTAATTAATTTATTATTAACATTACGCTAAGCTTTACTTTTACTAACATTATATGGATATTTATGTATTTTATCGGAAATGAAATTTTAAAATTTGAATATTTCAGACTGTTTCAGACATCAATCTCCATGGTCCCACATGGCCTGACCAAGATTGTATCTGGATTTTGGAATAAATTGTGTGTGTACTCTGAGTTGGTTTCAGCCTCTTTGTCATCGTTGGAAACGCCGATCTTAACTATATTTTGGCCAAATTCGATAAAGAGTAGAGGTAAACAAACCGTTGTTAGGCAACGAGTAGTTTACGCCTAAAAGGCAGATGCTAACAATCTTTTCTAGATAGATGATTTTCATAAAAATAATGATTCTACTTCCTACTTGTGTAAACAGGTTATTTGTTTAGATATTTATGATTTGCATAAAACGCTTAACCGATTTGAATGAAATATGACACACATGTAAGCTAATTTCCTAATAGGTTAAATTTTTTGACACACACTTAATATATATTATACTTAGTCCATACTTGAAAGTACAATGCATGTGTTATGCAGTTGATTTCAAAGTAATTAAAAAACGCAAAATCGTATTGACAAATTTCTCAACTTTATTCATTCATTGATTTAGCGGACCCCGGGCTCCAACGCTAAAGCCGCGGATGCAACCGGGATAAATGCTGAGATGATGATGATGATCTCTACTCTTTATGAAGCTTGGAGAGAATATAGGTATAAAACTGATGAATGACATGTAAATCTCAGGGAAGCGCTGGATGCAGGCCGCGTCCAATCGTAATTTTTGGAAATCCTTGGGGAGGCCTATGTCTATGTCTTCATGATGCTGAGGCGATGATGATGATGTTAAAGTCTTGGTACAAACCTACTTACATAAATAAAAACATTTACCGTTTACGCCAGCGAGAGATTTAAAAGTATGAATGACTATAATAAATTAAGGATTACCCTGTACAAGACTCATTTTGATTTTACCATTCAGTGTAAAGCATATCTAACGCAGCAAACACTTCAATCAATAATAAAGTGCGCTTTAAATCTGAAGCACACAATACACACTCTAAGAATCTGCGTTCTTTTAACAATCTCCTCTTACTCTGTCCTTCACATACGTCTGACTTTGTTCATTCTTCATTTCACATTCAATCCATTCTTCTGTGGAATGCGCTTCATCTTGATATCAGGATGGCCGCCAGTCGGTTTGCATTTAAGCGGAAATTGCAGAGTTATTTTCGCAACAATTAGGGTGGACAATTAGGGGAGTTATTGCTACACCTCTCTCTCAAATTTCAGTTTTTTTTATATATTATAAGTATATATTTTGGTAATAATATGTATGTATATTTAGCTTATTTAAATAGGTTTTTAATAGTGTTAAGAGCTTTTTTTTTTTCTTTACAATTTTCTTTCAAATTATAGCACCTACCATCTTATCTCTTCACCACCTGTGGTTGACTGGTAGAGAATGCCTAATACATTAAGTCCGCCTCTGTACATGTCATGTGCGAAAGATTAAATAAATAATTAAAGCACTAATATGTTCAACCGCCGTTCAACCGTAAAAAGTAAACGTCGTTGATTCACTTTCAAACGACTTCAACTGCGTTATTCATGAGTGCTGATGCAGTGCCAGCGCAGTTAGAGATAAAGACAGAGTATAGAATAAAGTAGAAGACGCAAGTAGAACTAAAGCCACGAAAAATCGGAAATTAGGAAGAATGAAAAGGAAAAGTATAAAGAAAGATCTTAGAACTAAACTAAGGTAAACACAATTAAAATTTAAAAAAATAAAAATACATAAAAACTTATAAAAGAACAGAAAGTCCCTTACGAGGCCAAAAGGCTCCTACCTCAGCATAATGTTTTGACGCGTAAAAAGTAAATGTCGCAGCACTAGTATTGTGATAGGACCTGTAGGGTAATTGCGTAACACACTATCAGTAGCAATGGGTTTTATTTTGATAATTTAATAGCATTCATTGCGTAATTTACCTTGTCTATCAAAAGTATTTTTCGAACATATGGAGTAATCGATTAGAAATTTGCTTCAAAATGATTCCAATTGATAGTAATAATATGTTGCGCAATTAGGGTGCTAGTGTGATGTCACAGGCAATCAAAGTAACACTAAGCTCTGAAATGTGACAATTTGTATTAATTCTAACACTGTTTCCATGGCTGCCGTCCTTTAACTAGAGTGCCGTTAAGTATCAAAACCAAATTTCGAGATACGCGCGGAAAACGGTAAAATAATTTAAAATTGATGCTACTTCCTAACGAGAAGTTACTTGCGAAACTTTTAAATACCAAAAAAATTGTCTTGAAGGCTATTTTAGTCAGTGTAGCTGTCAGTCAAAAACGTTTTAGTAAATTAGAGAAAATAAATATTTATCATTTTATTATAGTAATTTATAAAATATTTAGCCTTAAAATCCTGACTATAATGCCGTAATGCATACCTTAACGGCATTTTTGCTAATGGTTATGACCTAATAATGTAGTTATGTACCACACTTAAAAATGTTGTAATAAAACTTACCTTAATAGCCGTTAAAACACTAAAAGCCAATATAGGTTAGCATTATTGCTTAAAAAAAGTAGACTCGAACTATGCTATATTGCCGCTAAGTCACTTAACGGCAAACAAGACAAGTAAAATTCAATAATATCTTCATGTCTTGTTTTGCCGTACGAAATTTTTTATTTATTACATTGCTTTAATGTCGCTAAGTACAAAACATTTAATGATAACGGCATTTTAGATATGCATTACGTTTTATAAATTAATAGAGAATCAAATGAAGTAAAATATAAAAATAAAACAAGCATTACCTATATTTAAAATCACCGTTTATTTATTAAATCAAAATGAGATCAATATTATTTTAAAAAATCTTACCAACTTAACGGCAGATGCTTATAATATTCTAGAGTAATTAAATTACACTAGTTATTAAAAAAATATTTAAAAGAAAACATTAAAGTAACTTTTACTTCTTGTCTAGGGATAAAATATTATTATCAAAATTATACAGTCTTCAGTTACTTAGATTTACTCAGTACTTTTTTATTGACTTTTTTATAATTCTTAGCACCACTTGTGCTTGCCTCAACATTAGATTGAGTCGTTGGCAAATTGTTCCAAAATACCAATTTATGTGGTGGTATTATGTTGGATAATTTTTCTAGAATGCCAGCTTTTCTCTCTACATCTATACCTTTTGGATTAGTACGAAATTCTAACTTGAACACTTTTGGATTTTTTATATATTTGTCATTCATGAATCTCAATAATGTGTATTCGTCTTCAAAATCGTTTTTGTACATGAGATCATAATTATTCCGACTAAAACACACCTGTGTCATGTTTTTCAAATATGCTCTCGGATTAGAATTCTGTATTCTTCTATCTGATACATAATTTGGTACATTTAAAAAGTTTTCTGCGAGTTCTGCGACCAAAGATTTCACGTTAACTTTTCCATTATTTATAGATGCCACTGCTTCTTCAAAATCGGTAAAGTCGTAGAGTTTCCCTTTCTTTTTCATGGCGAGTTCTACTTGGCGATGCACTTGGTCGGCGCTCATAAACGTATGGCCAGGCTCTAAATAGTGCAGAACAATTTGTTCTGCACTAATGTCACTACCATTTACCATGTGCACTAGCATTGAATATGTGTGACACTAACTTTGTTACACAACGCGACCTCAATAGAATTTATAGATTATTTAAACCTCAGACTGACGTCTGGGAGGACCTCTTATCCGAATGGCAAAGTAGGTGGGATAATTCCATCAAGGGCGCCGACCTCCATCTGTTCTTTCCATCCGTTGGCGATCGGCTGGCTAAGACATGGCTGGAGGTTGACCACTGCGTTGCTCAATTTCTCACAGGTCATGGCAACTTTAAAAGTAAACTGTATTCTTTTAAACTTGTCCCTTCGCCTTTGTGTCAGTGTTCTACATCGAACTGTGAATTTGAACAGTCCGCACATCACATCTTATGGGAGTGTATTCTTTGGCAGAATGAACGCAATATTATGTTGGATAGTGTACAAGTTACATCCGGAGTTGTTTATTATAAGGACCTTGTAGAAACTAGAACTAATTTCCGGGCGTTCAGGTGCTTTTGCCATACCTATTATTGGAATGAATTGTAACAGCATATACCTACTTAGGACCCATTAACTTAATCAAATGTTATTCCGTGGTGCTTGGCAATCTGGGCTTCTCCCAGTTGCAATAATGTCCCTTTGTGCCGATTGGCTTAGTTCTGTTCTGTGTCCTGCTTATTATGGAGGGAAGTGGAAAAAATATGTTTTTTTCTTACTCCTCCGCTATTCTTTTCTGATTAATTTCATTGCGGGACCCAAGACAGTTGAATCGTTTCTCCGGGACTCGTCGAGCTTCATTGCTCGGCGTTTTTCTGGCGGTCTCCACTGTTGATTCTGGCTTTCAGGAGTTGCAGTGGGTTGGGAACAGTGTGGCGGGTTTAGCATTGAATATAGTAACCAATTTTTATTCTGTGCGGTGCAGTTGTCCAGCCAGATATGTATGTTTGTTATATCTCGGTTTCGAAGAAGAAAATAATAAAATCCTGTCATGATATCTTCTTGCCTCCACCCCGCTTGAGCGTCATGCCATAAGACTGTTAACAGCTTAAATTCGGATGTTATTTTACCCAGTGGTGCGAAGGTATGATTATAAGCTACAAGACGCTGGCAACATATAGCAGCTTTGAAAGACTCCAATCTTGGTAACATGATCACTTTCTCTAAATCAGCGCTGTACGATCGCAATATGATCTTGTGGCATTTTTTGTGATTTTCGTAGAGCTGCCTCGCTTTTAAGTATTTCTCGTGATGCTTAATCCAGTCCATACACACAGCGCAACCATCAGTTTGATCGTGAGAAGTTCCTTTTTATGTAAGTCGTAAGCTTCGCACACTTCACATTCTTCATTGCCGAGGCGAGCAAAAGATATATTCATAGCTTTTAAATTATTTCTATATAGTTTGTAGCTGATTTTTTGATCGGGATGTTTTTGAAGGAAATCTTTATGCATGTGAATAACATTTAAATCGCTTGGCAGGTAGCGTCGCAATGGAGCATGTTCTCGCCTGTAGTGACGTTCCATTGGATTAAATGATTCTACATGTTGTTTTAACATATCTCTATTAAATGAAGGCGCTTTTTATGTTTTCTTCTTTTATCACACGTGGTGTCTATTCGTTTATCTTGAAGGATCCAATCAGAAGGGTCATTTGTTTTAACGTAGCCTAAAGTGGGAATCGGGGGGGATCAGGATTACCCAAAACTTGTACTGTCGCGAGAATACTTAGCGGCATTTTAGATTAGTCATGTTGGATAGGCGCAATTTAGTCTTGAAAAATGTTTAAAATATTTTGCTGGATTATAAATAACTGCCGCTGTATACGAATTCTAATTGTAAACTACCAAATTAATATATTTATATAAAACTCTTAAATGCAGCAAAGGGTGTTTTGCGGCATTTATGCATAGGATTCTTATATAGTGGCTTTATTGTTATGGATTTGTTTACATCAAAAATAAAAATGCCTAGTTAAAAAGCCGCTAAAGTACTTTTACTGCCCTATAGGATAGGAAAATAATTTAACGGCAATTTAGCTAGGTAACAAATCGCAAATTATTTGTTCAAATCTGTGGCTATGTAGCTTTACCCGCATTTTTGCTTGGCAATGTCACTTAACAACATTTTAGCATAGGTTTACTTTATGATTTGTGCTTTTAACGGCATTTCTTTTTTTCATATCTCAAAAACGACAAGAGCTATCGAAACTGTAAATAGATGTATCGATAGAACTTTTTTTTCTGATATAAATGACCTCAGAAAAAGTGAAAATGCCAAATGTCACTTAACGGCATTCTAGTTAAAGGACGGCAGATGGCTTAGTGTGTCGTGGTATGAGTGCGCGGGTTCGATTCCAGGTCAGGCAAGTACCAATTTAATTTTTCTAAAGTTATATTACTTTCTAAGTATATCTTGGACTCCAATGACTGACGGTGAAGGAAAACATCTTGAGAAAACCTGGACTTTAAGTCTGAAAACGCCAACCCGCATTGAGCAAGCGTGGTGATGGCGCTCAATCCTTCTCTGAATGAGAGGAGACCTGTGCCCAGCAGTAGACGATAAAAGGTAGATTATGATGATTCATGGCTTCCCTCTCACATAAAGAACGCATAATGTCCTAGTAGTGGGAACATTGTAGGCGGATTAAGCGCCGCGCGGGACTATAATCGGCGACGCCTCGCCTTCTGGTTAATTCTCTACTCTGTGGAGGTAAGTGAAGTTCCCTGTACTGCGAGGACACTGATTCATTTCGCTAATGTTTATATTTATTATATGTAGAGGTGCATCCCTGTTACTGCGTTGAGCTGAATATTAAAGGTAAACTTGGTGAGCGATGTTTGAGCTTTGTTGTGGAGTACATATTTGTGTACAGTGATGTTCGAGGAAACTGAGTCAATGTAGGAAATTATAAAATGTATAAAGCATACATATTTAATGAACAGTTAGGATTAATACTTCAAAAGAAGAGATGAAGGGTGACTAGCAAGTAGAAATAAAATTTACCTAATTTATAGTAGGTATATGTTTATTAAATTATGTCTATAAACTTTAATGTACAGACTACAGCACATCAAGCTACTACAAGCTGTCAGATTCCTTTATTAGATTTTCAACTTTATTTCCAAATCATTAAGGCTCAAGGTTGATTGGAAATATTTGCCAGTTTCAAGCAGCTTGACCTGCTGTCGTTCCTACGTCACAAAAATACATAACGTGAAAAACCTGCCAAATGTGGGTCGGATTCACACACGAAGGGTTCCGTACTTTGAATTATAAACGTATTATCAACACAAATGCAAAACATGTTTTAGTATATTTTATTTATATAAATTACTAGCTTACCCGGCGAACTTTGTTCCGCCTTAAAGGCAATATCACATGACTACTTTTTCTACTTTTTAAATTAAGATAATTGTAAATAAATAAATATTATTATTCAATGATTCTTTATTTGGGAGCACAATCCTGGCGGTTCTCCGGAAAACTTTAATTTGCTACAATACTCGCAAACAACGTCCATTGGCCCAATGCGAACGCCATTGCGCTATATATGCGTATTAAAACGCTGCCCGATTCAAATTAGTATTTGATGAATTTCTTCTTGTGCTTCGTAAATTATCTAGCGCTTGATCTCTGAGGTTTGCTCGACGATTTCGCATTGCCAACCGAGCCGTTTCACGGGCTGCCTCCCTTTGCTCTGGTGAGTGAGAAGCAAGAAGTCGAGCCATACTCAGGCGGCGCTCTTCACGTGCAAGTTCTTGCTCTTCTTCAGTTCTTTTTTTTTGTTTTGGATGGGAAATCATCAAATGACCTCTCCCGCTCTGGGCGGAGCGGAAGGGCGTGTCAGACTTTTATTGACTAAAACCCACCCGTGTTCCTTCACTTGCCTGTGCAACGGCCCAGAAGGCATCAGTCCTCGTGAAGCCCGTCAAGGTGCGCGGACATCTCTTTGAAGCGCGTGTGAAACACAACGCGCCGTCAACCCGAGCCTGGTTCTTACCAGGCGGCGAGCTGCCTATCGCTCGCCGCCCGCAAGCCCGCCTACGGCCGTCGGGAGTCCGATGTTGCCTCCCGACCAGGGCGCTTCCTGCGGCGGTTTGAGGCGTGAGGGTAGTAGGGTTTCCGCTTCCTCAAGGAAGTGAAAGCTTGCCATGCACTCTTGCTCCGGACTATGGGTTGGACCAGGGTCGGACGCGAGAGATTGCCGCCGATCGCCACCACGAGAACACGGCTGTGCTCTACCCAAGCCGGGCAGACCTCCACCGTATGCTCCACCGTGTCCTCAGGGCGATGCACATAGTGGTTATCCTGGCATTTCCTGCCGCCTTATATGGAACAGGAACCTCCCGAAACAGCCGTGTCCGGTAAGGACCTGAGTCAGGCGGAAGGTGCGGACGCCGTGGCGCTTCTCTATTCCTCAAAGAGGGGACTTACCGCCGCTATTGTGGCATTTCCAATGCTGGATTGCGACAATCACACTTTCCATGTCGCCATGAGATCCCGCCGGAGCTCTGTCCGCCGTACTGCGATTTTTCGCGGCAACAGAGTTATGCCTTCTCTCGTCACTCCCGCATGTAGGCGAGGGCTTTGGCCTCCAGATTCCATGGCGTCAATCCAGCAAGGAGTGCAAAGAGTCAGTGCAAACGCGGAATAAATATAATTATTTACGACATCACATTAGAAACCTCAAAAATAATGGTGTTTCTCCACAATTTAATGGATGTTATTATACATATAAACGTTTCTTTTTAATTACTCTATCTATAAAAATAAACCTCAACAAAACCGGTTTCGTAATTTTAAAGATTTAATCATACAAAGGGGCATAGGGAAAGAGAAAGTAACTTTGTGTTATAGTATGTAGTGAAGTGGTAAATGGCACAGCAATACAATATTAGAAATTTTGAAATTGATGTTTGCTTTGGGGTTTTTTATTACAAAAATTAAACCGGCGGAGAGTATTTATATTCATTGCTTTAAATGAATGCAATAGTGCGTTTGTACCATTTTTAGCAAATGAACCGCTAACTTATATTTTGACTGAGTTGTTTTCAGTTATTCCATGTCAGTTGCGTTTTGTTATACCACGTTGTATTTCACGTCACGCGGGAACGACGGGAAAAACGGGAATGGGATAAAAAGTATCCTATGTCCTTCTCCCAGTTCTTATCTACCTCCCTACCAATTTTGAGCCAAACTGGTTAAGCGGTTCTTGATTGATAAATAGAGTAACTAACATGACTTTCTTTTATATACATAGACTTCATTCAAATCGGACCAGCCCTTTAGGAGGAATTCAGTGACGTACACACGTACAGCAGATTAAGGAATATACCCATGGAAAGCATTGTCATTTACATTTGTAACAAAGATATTATACCTGTCTCTACCCCTAGAGCTTTTGTTTCAGTCTCTTATAGTTAAACAAAAATTTTTAAATGTTTATTTATTTCTATTTATATTTTTCTCTTTTAGTTCTTAAGTACCATTTTAGTTAAATAAAAAAAAAACCCTTTTAGTTCTTATGTACAATTTTATTTTTAAGTGACTCCAAAAATTAAAAAAAAAAACTATAAACTTGTCTAAAAACAAAAAAAAAACTTGTGACTGCCTGGGTTTGAACCGAGGAACATCAGCCATCGCGAGTAGACCATACCACTATCGCCTACGCCACAGCCGCTATGTCAAGCCGCGCGAAATTAGCGCCCATATTATGCGTGAAATATTGCGAAAGAGAAAACTCGAAAACATGCGCTTCCCCAGATATAAAACTGAAAAAGACAAAAAATAAGACAAAAAAAAACCTTCTGTAAAAGATCGCTCTTAGCGATAAGACCGCCCATTGTGTCACCCTTTGTAAAATTTTTATATTTATGTTTTTGTAATCTATATGGTGTACATAATAAAGAGTATTCTATTCTATTCTAGATCGATTTCTCGTCCCCGAAAACCCCCACATATCAAATTACAGCGTAATCGTTAGGGCCGTTTCCGAGATCACATGCTTCTTCAAGTGATCAGCGCCATCTGCCGGGCTGATTTGTGAATCTAAACCATCCAGGTTGCCACTCAAACGCATACAGAAAAATTCATTTAAATCGGTCAAGCCGTTTAGGAGGAGTTCAATGACATACACACGTACAGCAGAATTATATATATAAAGATAAACTAGTGCTTGACTGCAATCCCGCCTGATGGTAAACAGTGATGCAATCGTAGATGGTAAAGCGTGCTAGTTTATTAAGAGCCTATTCACTCTAGGCTTGAAGACATTCAAATTATAGTCCGACAGCAACACCGTCGCTGTCAAATTGTTCCAGTCCCTCGATGTACGCGGTATATAAGACAAGACGAAACGTTTCGTCCGTATCTGTTGTTATAGGGGCAACAGAAAAACATCTGTCAAAATTTCAACTGTCTAGCTATCCCGATTCATGAGATACAGACTGGGGACAGACAGACAGACAGTGGAGTCTAAACTAATAATAGTGTCTATACAATATGTAAAGAAAACCCCGTCCGACCCAAAAGGATAATAAATGTTAGGTATACACATGACCAAATAAAATATGAAATTTTACGTAATCATCATAGTGACAACACTAATGTATTTTGAATAAATCATTTTATTCCGGGAATTAATTCCAACTTCCCCAAAATTTGGTATTTTTTAGAAAGTGACAATACCATTTGTGACGGAGCGAATAGCGATGCGACCACGTGCCGCCTGCCCCGCCCCCCTTCACCCGCGCATGTATGTCTAACGTGTTGTCTACCGCACATTTATTAAGTTACCTCGCTTTTTTGAAATAATATTTATTTTTTTAGCGGTAATTTTTTTTAAGTTTCGCCAGGTTTTGTATGCATTACTAGAATCAGTTAACGATATCTAACAACACTTTCACGGATCGGACAGGGTTATCTTTACATATTGTATATGACAACAGTGACGCCGATCCTCTTGTTCATAAACTAAACTAATTTAAAGTTATGTGCATCTCTTTCTTTCCATTTCGTTAAGAAAAGGATAAAAGATAACATTTTAGTTTAACCCTGTCAAATTAAGATACTCCATTGACAGTTTGGACGCGATTATAAACATGGCGACCAAAAATCGTAAACGTCAATTTACGTCAGGAGCGGACTAATAAACTCACATTTTATCTTCTGTCCTTTTCTAATGTCTAACCGACATCACTGCTTACCATCAGGCGGAATTGCGATCAAGCATTAGTTAATAAAGTTTTAAAAATAAAGGGTTAGACTAGGTAAATGATGCGTCATTCAATAGGATTATATCAAATCCATTTTTTTCTAATTCACATAGTAAAACTTACCCATAACTCACCAGCATACAAGTGTAAGCACACAGAGAAGTTTATAACCAACAGCAAACTTAGATTGATTTTACAGAAGGTCCCAAACAAGACACAGCCTGTATCTTGGTGACCCAAACAGTTCACAAAGTTACTAATTGAATCAGCACCCTAATTGCTTAACATACTATTACCACAGTATAAAAATCATACAGTAGGATGACGCCTTTGACCTCTAGAGTAACGCATCGACCAGGATTGTCACAAATAAACAATGTTTATGGAATTATTTATTTATTTATTTCAGATTAACATCGATATCACACATGGAGTTGAGTATGACTATAAAAAATACAGATGAAGCGTATACAAAGAGCGTTAATAATTGAACTGATACAGACTTGGTAACTAGTAACTGTGACACTTACTGAACTGTAATATTGTTTAAGTGAAGTTTAAATGAATAAATAATTCAGTTGTCAGTACAACATCACGGCTCGGAAAAGATCACTGCTTGAATTCTGCCCGTGACAGTCGTTTAATCAATGAAAAAGAAATATTTCAGTAATTATAACGGTAGGTAAGTGATGTCAACAAATCGATGCCATGATAAATTCGTAAATAAAAAACAAACAAGCGTTAGCCGAGCGTTATCTCAAACTACTAACATCGTTTTGTTCGCGCCCCGCACGATTGCCCTGTCTAAACGTCTTCGTTGGACGACTGTATGATTTTTAGACTGTGCTATTACTATCATTTTGAATCATTTGGAAGAATATTGCTAATCCATTACACCATAAATTCGAAAATTTTGTTTGCTCAACAAAGTAAATAACGCAATTAATGTCGTTGAACTGTCAAAATTAAAAAACACAAAAACACAAATGCTACTGAAATGGTGTTTTACGAAATTACCCCGCATTTCTGCTAGAGCAAGATTGCTTTGTGAATTTATACAGCCTGAAATTTATTTGCGAATTGTAAAAAGTAAATACATTTTAATTTTGCGGACCACCATTACGTAACAGTTCTCCCGTAGTCATTAAAAGTAAATGCATATACGTTCAAAATCCTCATCAGTAATGCCAACGTCATGACCACGAACTCTCCGAATTGCATGATTTTAACAACGGTATTAAGTGTTACAGCGTACCAGCCGGTATAATTATAGGTAGGTAAATCAGTAATATGTAGGTACCACATTGAAGTAGGTATTTATGGCATCATGTGAACAATTTCACACCAGATTTTGGTCTCAAAATGTAGCGTGATATGAATTAGCGGTTATTATTTGTTTTTGTGGGAATGGACAGGACTTCTAGGTACATGATTCTTTAGAACACACAATACAGGCATGGTGATAGAAATGTCATGTTTGGACGGAATTAAGAAGTAAGACAAGAACAAAAAAGAAAGAAAATACGACGTTTATTTGACACGGTTGGTCTAGTAGCTGAGCGATCGACTGCTGCGGTGCGTGTCGATGCTTCGATCCCCGCACGAAACAAATATTTGTATGACCTACAAGTAGTTGTTCCGAGTCTGGCTGTTTGTGTATGTATGTAATTTAAATGTTTGTAAACGCACCCACGATACGATACACGATACGGACTAATTCCTAGTGTGTTACAACGTATTTAAAAAAAATGAAAATATGACGCAAAATAGAACATATAACGTAAAAAAAAGAGAAATGGTTCGGAAACCATGCGTCATATACACACATAAATGCTGTCGCTCAGCATTATGCTACGACCCTATGCAAAACAGAGCTCCAGCGCTGGTTTTAAGTGACAGCCGTCGCCGACGTAATGACGTCGCCGGGTGCAGCTAACAATTATTAGTGCCACGATACATAGAATAGAATATAATACCCTTTATTATGTACATCATATAGATTACAAAAACATAAATATAAAGATTTTAGAAAGGGTGACACAATGGGCGGTCTCATCGCTAAGAGCGATCTTTGACAGACAACCTTTGAATGGAATAGTAAGGGGAAGGAGACAGAAATAATGTAGGTAGTCTACAATGTACTATTCCCATCCCATGTAACCGTCTGAAACCCAACAATAGCAAAAGACAATTTAAGTACAACCCAAATAAAATAGGTTGACAACTTCTGACGAGAGGAATGGTAGCCCAACATATGTACATATCACAAGGATGTAAATAACATCATTCCGATGTCCGAAACAGCACGGTAAAAAATAAATATTTATGCACGTGTTTTATGTATATTGAAAGTGTCTGTGTGCTGCGTGAATAATTAATGTAGTGTTGGGTGTCTCTGTGGTGTTACCGCGAAATACCAATTACCTGCTGAAATGCGCTTTTGTTTATTTGAGTACTTTTTAGGGTTGTTCCCGTGCGAGGTAATAAAATTACTCATAATTTTGTTATGACTGTATGTCGGCTGTCTGTCCAATTTCCGTAGGCAATGTACCCAAACGGAGCAATAAAAATTTGCACAGTTCACTGATAAATAATTCTGTCAATAAACCAAAAAATAAAACGCAAAATCCAGTGTATTCCGTATTGTATTGTATTAACGAAATCTTTTGCCCAACACATAAAATCCGAAAAAATATACACCCGCAACGAAAATAATCCTAAAATCGGGTAAACAAAACAAATAACGGCTCTAAAGCCGACTCAGGCGTATCTTTTTGGAGCAGCAAAATCAAAATGTGTGGATTGCATCCCATAAGTGCATGCAGTAAACATACATAGACTATGGAAACAATTCTAATAACAGTAACGGTGGCAATGTCACTCGTAAAAACGTATTGCGAATGCGTGGTCCATTTCATATCAAACTAAAGCCACAGACTACAAAAATAGCACAAAAAGTTTTAGATCTACTGAAAGTGTTGTAGAGTTTTAAGAGGGATGTTTGTTAGTCTGTGGTTGTAAAGAGAGCATGCAATCGATACGCTGACCACAATAATGCGCTATTAAACCGACTGTTTTGATGTTATTTGCTAATGGGTACGCGAATGGGTAGTTGCATATACATATATGTATGGGTAGTTGCATATCTATGGGTAGTTTAAAAAATAGTCAGGTATTTGATAGTGTAAGGATCATACCTATAAAAAATCATCATCATCATCACGATGCTTTTTCAGCATTGGAGTTTGGGGTTCGCTTTACCAGTATACCTAATAATTATAACAATATCAAATGTATTTTTTATAAAAATATTTAATTGTTTTACATAAATAACAGCCTCCGTGGCGTAGCGGTAGCGAATGCGACCGTTGCGCAAGGAGGCGCGGGTTCGATCCCCGCGCAGTGCAAATATTTGTATGCATGAATATGAATATTTGCACTGGTCTGGTCGTGCCTCGGAAAGCACGTTAAGCCGTTGGTCCCGGTTGCCATACGAACATCTAGTGGCAGTCGTTACAGGTTGTTGGAGCCCTCAAAAGTCTAACAATTGGTTTAACTGCAATGCTTGGATATCGCTTTCGGGTTGTGGAGGTCAGACGGCAGTCGCTTCACGTAAAATATCGAAGTTTAGCCAAAATTAGCAGTTAGACTGATAAAGCGGACCCCAGACTCCAAAGCTGAAAAGCTACGGATGCGACTGGGATTAACGCTGAGATGATGATGAATTGTTCTACATAAATATCTCTAGCAAAGGAGTAATCTAGAATAGCAAACATTGCAGATACTTTATTATAAAATATTATTGTTTCTCGTGAACTTTGTTGCTGATCGTACAACTGAGTTACATAATCGCTTCTCCGATGCTATTAACGCATCAGTGGCCCATTCACTAGAGCTGAGACTTCATCGCACACAATGTACTCAAAGCTTAACGACGGTTTTAACAGTAATTATTTTACGTACGTATACTACTACTAAGATACCGAAGTATTGAATTTAGGTACACAACAAAATTGCAGCCACTTAGATTTTGCTAAGGTTGGTACAACATTGTCATTTTTTTTTATATTTGACACAAAAAAGGTACAATGACAGACTTAACACTTTGGCCATTTCCTACCAGTCAACCAATATAAACATAGTAATAATCCATACTAATATTATAAATGCGAAAGTAACTCTGTCTGTCTGTCTGTCTGTCTGTCTGTTACGCTTTCCCGCTTAAACCTCTCAACCGATTTTGATGAAATTTGGCACAGACAATCTTTAGACCCCGAGAAAGAACATAGGCTACTTTTTATCCCGGAAAAATTTGATGTTCCCGAGGGAAACCTAAAAAGCGCGATATAACCGAACTCCACGCGGGCGAAGCCGCGGGCGGAAAGCTAGTGAATAATAAAAATTTAGTAACAATAAAAAAATTAACTTAACAAAAAAAAAATTAATTATTAAAAATTAACTTTACTTAAATCTTGTTTTCATTATCATCATCATCATTTCAGCCGAAAGGCCTCCCCAAGGATCTCCACGACGACCAGTCCTGCGACTCCCGCATCCAGTGGTTTTCCGCTACCTTCACCAGGTCGTCAGTCCACCTTGTCGGGGGCCTACCCACGCTGTCTTCCGGTGAATCTTCTCATCCGAAATGCCGCAGTGTCTCAAGATAAAAGTCTTCGACCAGTGTGTGTTGCCAGTGATAACTTATGGAACTGAGACGTGGTCGCTAACAATGTGCCTTATAAGAAAGCTCAAGGTCACTCAAAAGGCAATGGAGAGGGCTGTGCTTGGTGTTTCACTGCGTGATCAAATCAGAAATGGCGATACCTGCGGAAAAACGAGAGTAACCAACATAGACCGAAGAATTAAGAGCAACACTTAAGTGGCAATCTAGTTATATATATACATAAATAGATTATATACAGGTAAATACCATTACCATACTATTATACTATGCTAAATTAAGGGAGAAGTGTTGAGATGACTCTAAGCTAAGAATTAGTTTAGAAAATTACTCTTGTTCTTCTTTTTTCTAGGTGAGATTCAACCTCAACTCTTAATTAATTGCCTCTGCGAAATAGATCACACAATTTTGCCAATAACACGTGTAACAAATTATAGAAATTCTTTGAAAATTTTATTTCACTTCGCCAATGACAGTTGAAAAAGACGACCGCGTGAACCGACTATGAGGGAGGTTTTAAGCAAAGTCATGATGTGGCCACTATGCTGCGATATTTCAATGTTCTTTATGAATTATTTACTGAATGCACTTTTTACTACATAAATCACGCGCTTTTCTTTAGTAAACGACACTAAAATTTTAAAAGTCCAATGCAAAATGCGCGTGACACTCATCTTAGCTTTCCCGTCAAAACTCCTAGAAAATAACTCTCCGATTCTCGCTATGTTTACGATGACATTAAAATCAAACGTCAAATTGTTCACTTATGTCACGAAAATGACTCGTTGATCAAATAGACAGACCTTGTAAAAAAATTTAATCATATCTGCTCTCAAAGCGGTGAAGAAAAACATCGTCAAGAAAGTGGTATGTCCCAGAACCAAAATTTCGAAGCCATGTATTATTTACCAACCCACACTGAGCCCACGTGATAGATTACAGCCGACTCTCTCTCGAAAAACAGGTAATATAATAGCTAATCATATGTAACAATACCTGCAAAAAGAAAAAGTGAACACGATCCATTCAAAATTATCAACGCACCCTGGACACTTAAATCAGAAAACTGACTATTTTGCATAGTTAGTTGTAGAAGAAGAACGAGAGTAAACGACAAAGCCTGGAGAATTGCAACATTTAAGTGGCAGTGGGCCGGGCAGCAACCCGCATTGAGCAAGCGTGGTGATTACGCTCAATCCTTCTCTGTATGAGAGGAGACCTGTGCCCGGCAGTGGGACGATAAAAAGGTTGATGATGATGATGATGATGATGGGCCGGGCACATTGCCCGTAGGACCGATGCCCGATGGGTCCGACGGGTTCTCGATTGGCGATCACGCACCAGTAAGCCGAAAGGCGTCTACTGCTGGACATATGCCCCCGACAGTGCGGACCGACGACCCTGTGAAGGTCGCTGGTGGATGCGGGTCAGGTCCGGTCGTCGTGGAGATCCTTGGTGGAGGCCTATGGCCCGCAGTAGACGTCTTTCGGCTGAAATGATGTAAATGATGATAATTAGTTGTATAATTATTTCAAAAATTACAGAAAGTAGTAAACGTCCATCCAGCATACATATATTCAATATTGCTTAGAATTTTGGCTCGATTTCGCCTTTCCTTTTCAGGCAAATTTGAACGCCTACGATCTGAAATTATATTTCATGTCTATATAATTCTCAGAACTTTGAAACAAACTTATGTAAAACAGACATAGGCACAGTTTAAACATTGTAATCTATGCCTGACAAATTTACTACAGCCGCGAAGAGAAACACCTGTTTTTGTGGTTACACAGAGCCCAGTTTGCTTATTTGATACCTTACAAAACCAACTTAAACCTGCCTTACCAAAACCCCTATTGTGTTCCGCATAAGGTAGAATGTTATGTGTTTGTGTGTAAGATGTAAATTGGCTAACGACAATAGGTAAGTTTCTTGCGACTCTGAAGTGAACTAATCTGTTAATGGTAAAGAAAGTTGGTACCGTTTCGTGCAACGAATAAGGCAGTGATTATCGTTTGTTGGGGAGTAATAGATTCCATGTAACTTCACACTCGTAAATACGAATGAAAGTAGTCTGCGAAGCTTTTGTACTTCTTCTTCACATTTACTTGGCACATTTATTGCTAGCTTTGTCTGCACTCATTGGGATGTGCAATGACTTTTATAGTAACTTTAGTTTGTGCTGAGATTTTATTTTAACTTAAAGTGACTATCTATTTTCAACGCTTCTGAAGGTATATCGTTCCCGAAGTTCAAAATGTCTGCTTGTGAATATGCATTATTTTTAAAATATGCAATTATTTTTAGAGAGACTTCAGAGCAAACGGATTATAGAGATGAGGAACTGGATGTAAAAGAGTTAATTAAGCGAAGAGGAAATTTGTCTGAAGGCCAACTGTGACATTTCATGTCCGGACGTTGTATATACAAAGTGGTGCTGGTAATACGACAATAAATGAAAACAAGGAGAATGCTGGTTCATAGGAATAATCCTAAACCATAGAAAACAACCTGGCATCAAAAATAAAAAAAAAAATGATAACTTCAAACAAACTAAATCGCATAAAATTGTAAACGGAAAAGAACATCCTATAAAATATTGGTTCACTGACCTCCGATCTGTATCGACTTACTTTTTTCGCGCCATTATTATTAAAGTTTAGTACCTACCGCTGGATGCGGCGGTCATCAACCTGTAAGTGCTTCCTTATCAACATGTACATCATGTAGAAAATGTGAAACATGAAAAATAATTTCCTGTGACTAACCTAATGGATATATTTATATAATTTTTTTTGGGTATACTGAGAATGTGTTGAGGTACACGATGTTTAATTTATTGTCGTATTGTCATCACTACTTTGTATATAGTCCGTCCCATAATGAATTGGCCTGATATAATTCTATGCGACATGTCTCTACACGTTGTTTTGCATTAAATAGTACGTTTACCGTGTACTTAATATAACAAACACGCATCATGATTAGTCTTAGTTTAGCAGGCATTTGAATAACGAGAGCCACGTATTTTTTCAAAATGTCGAAACTGAGTATCTATGTGTCATAAAGTTTGTCTTTAAAGAACGTTTATCACTTGCCCAATTAAAAGAACGATTAGATTGCGTGTATAAGGTGTCTGCCCTCTCCTATACTCTACTCCCAGTGAAACATTGGGTGAAAAAGTGTCGCTTAGGATGAGAAAACGTCAAAGACATTGGCCACGACGGTCGACCTGTGGAAGTGCTCACTCCCGAACCGGTTGCTGTTATCGAAGAGGAGATTCTGAGTCACCGCCGCTTGAAGATTAGAGAAATTCAACTAGGCTTGGGCTCTCTAAAGTACACATAAAAAAAGTGAGTGCAAGATGGGTACCGAAACTTTTTTCAGCGGTACAGAGACAGGAAAGAGTGCGCTGCGCTTCGGAATTTTTGGATCTTTGTGCCAAAAATGCCAAAACTGTGTTCGAGCGGCTAGTGATGGGCGACGAAACTATCTTCGCATGTGGCTATACAATATGTAAAGAAAACCCCGTCCGACCGATAAGGATAATAAAGGCTAGGTAATCACATGACCAAATAAAATTTGAAACTTTACATAATCATCATAATAACCATTAATGAATTTTGAAATAATCTTTTTTCCGCGAATTAACTCCAACTTCCCCAATATTTGTTAATTTTTAAAATGTGACAACACCATTTTCTAACGTATTATTGGTACGTCATCATCATCCCAGCGTTAATCCCAGTCGCATCCGAAGCCTTTTCAGCTTTGGAGTCTGGGGTTCGTCTTACCAGTCCAACTGCTGATATGGCTAAACTTCGACATTTTCTATGAAGCGACTGCCGTCTGACCTCCACAACCCGAAGGCGACATCGAAGCATTGCAGTTAGACAAATTGTAGGACTTTTGAGGGCTCCAACAACCCGTAACGACTGCCACTAGATGTTCGTAGGGCAACCGGGACCAACGGCTTAACGTGCTTTCCGAGGCACGACCAGACCAGTACAAATATTCATATTCATGCATACAAATACTTGCACTGTGCGGGGATCGAACCCGCGCCACCTTGCGCAGCGGCCGCGTCCGCTACCGCTACGCCACGGAGGCTGTCAAATATATATGTGTATTATTGGTACGTACCTTGTATGAATGAATGTACAATACTGGCGGCATTTTTTTTGACCGCGTGCCCCGCCCCCGGTCGCCCGCGCATGTATTGCCATGACCATTGCCTCCTTTTGCGGAATAATATTTATTTTTTAGGGGATATTTTTTTTTAAGTTGAGCCCGACTTTGTGGGCATTAGTAGAATCAGTTATCGATACCTAACAATACCTTCACGGATCGGACAGGGTTTTCTTTACATATTGTATAGATGCTGCTGCTCTCATCTAGTCTTACAAGCTAAGGCTAACCCTTTCTAAATACAAGATGCAGTTTTACATCCTGTAAAAAGAAAACTTTTCTCTTCAATGTAAGAAAATACTTTCTCATTTAGCTAAACGTAACAATTTTCCGTCTTTTATTTTCCCTTAGGATTCTTTAAGAAAACTTAACTTTACAACAGCAATATCTGCTTCATATTCAACAGTAAACTAAACTTCACAGATTACGAAGGAAGATATTATTTAAACATTTTAGAGAAATAAAATACGACGTCGAAATGAGACGTGGGAATATGGACCCTGTACAGTACGTCACCGAACTATTAGATAAAGGACGTAAACGGGTAAGAAACACGAAGAAATTGATTTAGTGAATTTGCTTTATGGATAATAATTTAAACCCAGAGTTTTATCGTACAATTTACATCTTAACGCCAATATTCGGACAGTTCCCGTACTTTTATGAGACTACATTCACCGAACAGGCATCGAATGCCAGTAGTTATTTCCCGTGGATGGGAATCGAATGAACCAATAATTACAGCAGAAGTCTTACCTTTTTGACTTTTATCTGGGGCTTTTCTTAAGTGTAAAGTCAGCACCTATTAATTTGTCCAATTAATTCCAAAAATGGAAACATGTAACTGATAGTAGTTTTGACAATGTGACTAAAAATTCCTGTCTTCTTTTATTTTCTCTTACCCCTTTTATGTTTTTATTTTTATAACCTAGGACTGCTCAGTTTATTTTACAATTATTTGCAGTAAACATACTATACAATGGTTTATTCCTCACGCCGCTATAAAATAAATTAGAAAAAGGAGAATGTTTATGAAACATGATCTGCCAAGCTGAATCAAGTCAAGTTACACACTACGGGGAAGTGTTCCATCTTCTACAATACTCGGCGTGAACCGTAGTCTCTCAGGACGCACTACTTGAATGCCTCCGTTTCCGAGGACTCGCAATTTATTGATTCTCTACTTAATATTATACATGTCGTGGATAAAGATATCATTTCAATAAAAGTTGCTAACTTGATTTATGTAGTAGTGGGGAAATCGCTGTGCCATTATTTTGTAATGGCGGCACCTAGCCAGAGTCGTTTTGGAAAATGGGGATCGTCGAACGTTGACTTGACAGCTGATTATGTCGCTGACGTCGTCATACATATTAATTAATCTATTACAGTAATGCTGTTGAGGTCACTTCTTTGGGCAACCCATTATAAGCGTCACTAAAACCCAATGAAGCAGTGAGTTTACACCAATCTCTTTTCTCTTTTTGCATTTAATAGCCCATTTCTCGAGAAAGGCAGTAAGTACTTACCTTCACGCTAGGACCCTTAGGTTCTGAGCAGAAAATGATTAACTAAAACGGAATAAAAATGGGGACTTGGGATGGGGGTTACAAGAAATTTTCCGCTAACAAAGTCGTTTGTGTTTAATTATCGTATGTTAATTTATTTCTCCCATTCAATCTTAGGTTTCTAAAGCCTACGTAAGTCTCTTCTCGTCTCTCGTCTCTTTTGTCAATTGCGATTGGCAGTTCTTTCGGCCAATCAAATAGTGTATGTCCATATATGGTAAATTATTTCATTGTTGTAGGTATTCATGAGTATACATAGTTTTGTTAAAAGTCGTGTTTTTTTTTAATGAACACGCAGCTGTGCTGCTGGGGAGTTTGTTCCACCACTTCTTCTTTCCAGTGAAAGCATTAGGTACTGGTGGTCTGTCTTATGTAATACTAGCAGCCGCCAGCGACTTCGTTCGCGTGGAGTTAGTTATGTGTAAGTCTGCCTTAGCTCCCGTTTTCGCAACATTTTTTGTTACTGCTCTGCTCTTATTGGTCATAGCGTGATGTTATATAGCCTAAAGCCTTCCTGGATTAATAGGCTATCCAACGCAACAAGAATGTTTCGTATCGGACTAGTAGTTCCTGAGATTAGCGCGCACAAACAAACAAACAAACTCTTCAGCTTTATATATTAGTAAAGATTGACGTTCAAAAAATTACTTTTGATTTAGATTGATTTTTTGAATTGTAACATTCACTTTTTTTTTGTTCCACACTGGGAATCACTCCTGCAGAGCGGTTCTATAACCCAACAAGCCAGCTAATACTAAGGGGTTGACACTATTGACAACTCATTCCAAACTCACTTCACCTAACTTTTCGGACTAAGATTGTTACAGAATCGATAGTCTGCATCTTGGGTGAGTTTACAAAGATTTAAACTCACATACACAAAAGCAACTCACCAGTAAACAGTACCTTAATCATATTTCAGTATCATAACACACTAGTACTATCAATTGCAATAATTTTAAAACATTCACATCAGAGGCACAACAGTCCATTGCTTCACGATTTCGGAAAAAATATTTGCTCAACAACGTAAACAACGCAATGAATGTCAAAATGATACCCATTGCTACTGACAGTTTATTACGCAAATAGCAGCCGCCAGCGACTTCGTTCGCGTGGAATTAATTATGCCCCGCTCCTACTGGTCGCAGCGTGATGTTATATAGCCTAAAGCCTTCCTGGATTGATGGGCTATCCAACGCAAAAAAAATTTCAAATCGGACCAGTAGTTTCCGATATTAGCGCGAACAAACAAACAAACAAACTCTTCAGCTTTATATTAGTATAGATTACTCTGCTGGTTATGGATTTTCTATATTATGCAAAAAAGTACCTAGTTCTAAAAATTTGTTGAAACACTAAGTATAAGAAATGGATTTCCAGCTATAACAATCGACACCACTGATCACGGTGAGCTGTGGTGGCTTAGTGATAGCGGCCGCAACTTACAAGGTCGTAGGTTCGAGGCTCGAACCTGACGCTTTACTTTGTGTAAATATTTTCATCACCACTGCTCTCCAAACGGTTGTTCTAGAGGCATAATTTTGAAGACATGTGACATCTACCACCCCGCACTGGGCCCGCGACGTAGATTACGGCCCACTCCCTCTCATAGAGAGCCTATATCCCACGAGTGGGCACATTATAAACTGAATAATATATTTATGTTATGTTATAACTGTTATGTTCTAAGTTAGGTTGTAACTTGACTTAGAAGAGCCAACAATGAAACACGTAGTGACACTTTAACGATTTATTCCGAACTAACGCAAGTACCCACCATATTTGGCCCAAATTCGATAAAATAAAGAGGTAAACAAACCGTTGCTAGGCAACGAGTAGTTTAGGCCTAAAAGACAGATGTTAACAGCCTTTTCTAGATAGATGATTTTCATAAGAGTAATAATCTTACTTCCTACTAATGTAAACAGTTTATTTATGATTTGCATAGAACCGATTTGAATGAAATATGCCACACGTATAAGCTAATTTCCTTATAGGTTAAATTTTTTGGTACATAAATATTATACTTACTTAGTCCATACTTGAAAGTACGCATGTGTTATGCAGTTGATTTGAAAGTAATACGCAAAATTGTATTGACAAATGTGAGGCATTTGTCAAAACTTTATTGATGGGTTGAATTCCACAAAATGTGTTTAATACCTAGATTTCATCCATCTTTCTTTTTTGTAGGGTTATCACGTAAAATTAATGTCGACTTTTTAATGGTTTTTCGAAATACCAAGTTATTATGCATGATCTTCTAGTGATTCTATTGAAATTTGTTGCAATAGGAATTGTTAATAAATAGTTAGCCTGTAAAAGTCAATAATCATGTAAATAACAGGAAATTTGTAAAACGTGAGTTGTGATAACCCTAAATTGGTTTGTTTACTTCTATTATTTATGGAGCTTGTTATAGGTCTAGTAACAATACATGCACGCAGTTCAGAGAACTCAATACTAAACCGATGATACAACCAGGTTGTAATACTACGGGCTCCTTTGATGACCTGAATAGGGTGGCTTATAATGTCGAAGCTGCTAAGTCTAGGAACATAGGAATCGAATCCAAAGTTCCCAACTGTGGTAATACGAGTTATCGATGACAATATAGATGGATACAGAAGCTCAATTTATCATACAATATGTTAAGAAAACCCGCCCGACCCATAAGGATAATAAAGGTTAGGTAAACACATGAACCAATAAAATATAAAATTTTACATAATCATCATAGTAACAATACTAATGAATTTTGAAATAATCTCTTTTTTTCCCGCGAATTAATTCCTACTTCCTCAAAATTTGGTAATTGTTTAAAAGTGACAACACTATTTTCGACGGTATTATTGTGTGCGATGCCACCGCGTGCCGCGTGCCCTGCCCTCCGTCGCCTGCGCATGTATTGCCTACCGCACTTTTAAGTTACCCCCTTTTACGAAATAATGTTAATTTTTAGGAGGATTTTTTTTTAAAGTTTAGCCCGTCTTTGCAGCCATTAGTAGAATCTATAATTGATACCTAACAATACCTTCATGCATCAGACAGGGTTTTCTTTACATATTGTATACTTGTGTAACTTGATTTGTTTTTTTTTTTTGTTTGTTTGTCATTGTTCCTATCAACCAAAGCATCGGACATCTAATTTGTGCACTGGTTGATTGGTAAAGAATGCATTAAGTCTGCCTTTGTGAAAAAAGGCCATCATCGGCCCCTATTCATAATTGACCCAGGTCTTTTTGGCTTTCCCCGTCCACCATTCAGCTGCGACAGGCGTCCTCTTTACAATTGACTCCGAATAAGTCGTAGTTCAACTATTTCAGACGTTGGGTATTGTCGAGGGCGATTGTACTATATGCATTTCGTGTGCCTGTTTTCGCTCATTGTGTGGAGCTAGCCTGCTGCCCATATCTACCATGTGTATGCACGGAACGACACATAGGAATAAGTTTGAGAGGCTGCCACTTAAGCTACTTCCACCAGATGCACTGCATAACCACAGCTTAACTAGACTTTGGCTTTGGTAGGATAATCTAGCTTAGTTTAGCATTGAGTGCTAAAATGGGTCACACACTGCCACGCGACTGGGAGCAAATAACGCGCCCGCCATTATTTTTTACAAGCAAATGCAATAAAACATATATTTTAAATACTAATAAAAACTATTTCACACATCGGGCCACACTCAGTGTCATCATCGGCCTGTACTCGTCCACTGCTGGACATAGGCCTCCTTCATGGCACGCCAACAAGCTCGATCCTGAGCAGTTCTCCGCCAGCCACTACCAGCCACCTTTTTGATGTCGTCACTCCATCTCGCCCAAGGGCGTCCTACGCTACGTTTGCCGAGACGCGGTCTCCACTGTAGGACTCGTTTACCCGAACGGTTGTCGGTCCTGCGGCATATGTGACCAGCCCATTGCCACTTCAGCTTGATAATCCTCTCAGCTATGTCGGTGACTCTGGTCCTCCGTCGGATCACCTCATTTCTGTGCACACTCCGCGTAGAGTTCCGTAGTTTCCCGTCCGTCACAATAAGTGTCCATACATAAGAGTTACGAAGTGTGCTGTTTATTACATACTAGCGGCCGCCAGCGACGTCGTTCGCGTGTAGTTAGTTATTATGCTCCACTCCTATTGGTCGCAGCGTGATGTTATATAGCCTAAATCCTTCCTGGGTTAATGGGCTACCCAACGCAAAAAGAATTTTTCAAATCGCACCAGTAGTGCGAAAAAGTTAGCGCGAACAAACATACAAACAAACTCTTCAGCTTTATATATTAGTCTATACTATCTATATAGATTATAGAATTGACATACCTACTAATAGGTAGTGATAACTAAAGAAATAGTTACAGATTCCAACCACATATGGAGATTGTAATATGGAGTGATAAGGTAAGTGGCAAGCAAGGCGACTCCAAATTTCTACGATAAAATAGACCTCGCATAGGTATTATTGTCTGCGGATCGCATATCCTGCAAGTGTTTCTTGTGTGTGTTGTGGGGAATATCATTTTTTTTTTGGTTTTCAATAAAAGGTAGCCTATGTCCTTTCTCAGGGCCTAAAGATTGTCTGTGCCAAATTTCATCAAAATCGGTTGAGAGGTTTAAGCGGGAAAGCGTAACAGACAGGCAAACAGAGTTACTTTCGGATTTATAATATTTGTATAAATTATGGACAATGAGCTTTCAATGACAACGAGAGACCAACCGAATAATGCGATAATTTAATAACTCATACTCGTCCCGACCCCATGAATTCAGGAAAAATCTTAACAGCGCAATGGAAGCCAAAGAAAAGCACCATCTCTCTGGGAATTAGGTTTCTAAATTATATAAACTAGACGGGCTTCGTAAATTGGTAAGATTTCGATGGTCATTTCGGATTTCGTGAACCAATTTTAATATTTTATTTGAAAGGAAATACGTTCATACAGTTACGTATACAATATGTTAAGAAAACCCTGTCCGACCCGTAAGGATAGTAAAGGTTAGGTAAACACATGACCAAATAACATGTGAAATTTTACATAATCATCATAGTAACAATACTAGTGAATTTTGAAATAATCTTTTTTTCCCGCGAATTAATTCCAACTTCCCCAAAATTTGGTAATTTTTAAAAAGTGAAAACATTATTTTTGACGGTATAATTCTGAGCGAATAGCGATGCGACCGCGTGCCGCGTGCCCTGCCCCTCTTCGCCCGCTCCTGTATGGCCTACCGCACGTCTTTTAAGTTAGGTACCTACCTCTTTATGCGAAATAATATTTATTTTTTTAGGGGGATTTTTTTTTTAAGTTTAGCCCAGCTTTGTAGCCATTAGTAGAATCAGTTATCGATACCTAACAATACCTTCACGGATCGGACAGGGGTTTCTTTACATATTGTATACAGTTAAAGTACAAAAATACTTCCGAAATTATTTCGTGCAATATTTCAAAAACTTGCAACCTATCAAGCTCAAATTAATTTTCCTAGATAGTATTTACAAAAGTTAAAGGGGGGACGCATTTTTTATACTTTTGGAGTGGTTATTTTTGAGAGTATTAACAAAAAAAAATACAGTTAACCCCTATTAATTTTTAAATACCTGTCCACCAAAAATGTCACTCGACTTTACGTGTATTATTTGACTACTTTATTGGCGTGATTGATTGATAACAGACAGAGGCATGAATTCATAAAGTATAACGTGGTAGAAAATTATGTAGGAAGCGTTTCTTTTGTTTGGATTGAAAATTAACAAATGACCTCTCCGACTCTGAGCGGAACAGGAAGACATGTCAGACATTAACTGACTAAAACCCGCCCGTGTTCCTTCACTTGCCTGTGCGCCAGGGGGGCCACGGTTTCTCTTTTAATCAACCCGCAACCCTGACCCAAGCATCGGTCTTCCTGGGCCTCGTAACGATGTGCTGACATCTCTTTGAGGTCTAGATACTACGGCCGTACCTTGACCTTTCCTATGTCATGGTTTCTGTGTGACAGTTCAACAACATTCAAGGCGCTATTTACGTTTATTTAATGTATGTGAAACAATATCCTTCAAAATAAGATTGACAGTGTGTTACGTAATCAGGGCGCTAATTGTAAACCGTAATAATATATCTTTAGTAAATACAGTCAACCATTTTGGCACAAACTGAGATAACATGATAACAAGCTTACTCTGCGGAAAATCATAAATTGACCTATCTTTTATCGGCCATTACCTTTATCTCAATATTAGCTTTTGTCCGCGGTTTCGCCCACGTGAACATCGGAAATTATCCCAAGAGAACATTCGACAGGGATTAAAAGTATCCAATATTAATAGATTGCATAAATTCAATTTTATAAACTATACCTGTCGGTGTTTAAATTTCATGCAAAACCTGCCTTTTTCTTGTTCTTCTCTTTTTTACAATTATAAAAAAATGAGAACGAGAAAAAACGAGAAAAACGTTTTTCCGGGATTGAGAAAAGAAATTGAAACATAGAAATTATCACATTCATAATATTATTAGAATTTTAGGTTCAGTGTCTAAAAGCAGTCAAAGTGAATTTGGTAATGGTTTTGATTTAGAAGATTTGGACCAACAAAAATGGAGTAAATACCAGCATTTCAAATTTCACAAGAACATTCTGAGAAATTCTGATCAACTAATGACATTACCAAACAAATACCCTAAAACTATTTATTGACTATAATCACACTGAAAATCTCCTGAAACCCCTCAAAAAGATGTTAATCTATGCTCGGTTGCTTCATGCGTTTTCTTCTACAATACTTTTTTTTATAAACTTGCTGTCATTGAAACTTATCTAATACACCCACATATATAGGTACGCACGCAGCCAAAATGATACGAAATAATTTTATATTATTTTTATTTTAAAGAATTTCCTTGGAGTTTCTTGTCCATTCTTCTACATAAGTACTTTTTTACATGCTTTTTATTAGCTTCACTTGTGTGTTTGCTTGCTTGCTTGTTTGCTTGTTTTTTTTTTGTTTGTCCGTCTCTAACTCTTTGGACTACGAGTGAGCGGCTCATTATTGTAAAATGTCCAACCATTTTCAATACGTTCGTTCGTTTTTTTTTTTTTACAAAGAATACCGAACTAATAAGTTGAAAATAAATATAGTTTAAAAAACTAAAAAAACGTGCTTTTAAAAAATATCAAACTAAAAAGTTGAAAATAATAAAAAAAGCGTGAGGCGCTTAATATACAAAAATTGTGTCACAAAGTGCCTCTTTAAATCTCAATTATTTTAACTTTTTAGTTTGACATTTTTTTTAAATAAGAATTTCATCGAAACTAACGATACTCATCATCATCATTGTAATCAACCTTTTTATCGTTCCGCTGCACAAGTCTCCTCTCATACAGAGAAGGAACATAACAATACTCAGTTAAAATTATATAAAATCAATCACAAGTACAGTCCTCAGGGGAGCATGGAAAAAGAAAATGTGTAATACGCCGTCCCCAAGTAAAATGGAACAAGATCAGGAAGCTGATTGTGAGTGTAAGCATACATGAAGTGTTTGATACAAAAGTTGTTTTTTTTTTTACTTAAGTACTGTGTTTTTAGGTATCGATAACTGATTCTACTAAAGCCTACAAAGGCGAGCTAAACTTAAAAAAATCCCCCTAAAAATAAATATTATTTCGAAAAAGCGAGGTAACTTAATATATGTGCGGTAGGCAAAACGGTAGGCATACATGCGCGGGCGAAGTGGGGCAGGGCACGCGGTAGTGGACGCATCACTCATAATAATACTGTCTAAAATGATGTTGTCACTTTATAAAAAAATAACAACTTAAAAAAATATTTACAAAATTCATCAGTATTGTTACTATGATGATTATGTAAAATTTCATATTTTATTTGGTCATGTGTTCACCTACCTAACCTCGATTATCCTTTTGGGTCGGACGGGGTTTTATTCAAACTTATTTTCATTCATTCCTGCAACTCAGAATGAGCATTGCATTCAAAGACATTAAATCTATATTTTAAATTTCTTTGATTCCATTACAGGTAGGTGTTTTTCAATCTATCTTCTATGAGTTGAAGTCATAGTTTCAAGTTTTGTTCAAGTTTCGACGACTTAAAGACATGTCAGCGTTAGGAAATATACCCACATTGGATGGTAGTACTTTTCTTTGAACCACAATACTTTTGATAGAACTTACATACGATTTCACTATATCTACATCATTATTATAAGACAGTTTTTAGAACGCTGTTTATTACGTCACCATGGTGATGACAACAGCCTTTCTTTCAAATTATTAATGGCTTGTTATCCTTTAAAATTAGGCAATAGTTCCTGGCCACTATTGTTTCTCAAATTTCGACTTAAAAGATGTTCTGCGAGACTTCATTATAAAATCTGTGCTCAATCAATCAGCTGTGGTCAGTTTAGGTTTGACTTCAAAAAAAGAATCGTTGAAGAGATCTGAGTCTCCAGGTTCTACTGCCTCATCCATCCCTATTCTGCCACAATACCTAAATAATACTTCTAAATTGTTTACTTACATTTTTTTTTGTTTTCTCGTCGTGACAAAACTCGATCGAAACTGGCGTAAAAGACATAAAATCATACAAAAACACAATATCATCCACAAACAGAACGTAACATTAAAAAGAGCTGAGATTTAAACTTGGCAACGTTTTCTAGATAACAAAGCGAATAAAAAGCAAGTTGGTACAAACAAAAGCACCTTTAGTTCAATTATATTAGTTAACCAACTTCCACGAGAGCTTAGTGAGGTAATGTTGTACAGCGGATCGAAGTTTCTTGCCGCATACAGTTAGTCGGACATATTGGATACTTTGATAAAGATTTACGGAATTTCAAATTTCTCATTTTAAAGTTAAGGTATTTAATCGTTGCACTAGGGTTGTGGGTTGGTTAAAAAAGACACCGTGGCCCTGGCCGTCGCACAGAAAAGTGTAGGAACACGGGTGGGTTTTAGTCAGTAAAAGTCTGACACGCCCTTTCGCTTCACCCAGAGCGGGACAGGTCATTTGATGATGTCCCACCCCAAATTAAAAAAAAAGCTTTTTAATCGTTAAAATGATGTAACTTTTTATTCCATATTTCTTTTTTATGCATAAAAAATAAAAAAAAAAAAAACAAAATTGTTTATTTCAAATTAACTATCCGTTGGTTCTTTTGAATAGTAAATGTCGGTCAGTCCATGAAAAGTAAAACTAAATTGTACGTTCCAAAGCTCTATGAAGAAATATCATAATATGGGTTACATTTCTTCATTCCATATTCATTTAGAATATCAATGAATATTTTTCTATTACTTTTTTTTGTTCTGATTTTCAACAGCGTCATCTTGTGTTAGAAAACTAAAGTTCATTTACAGCTGTAATTTTAACTCTGAACTTCTTTTACATCAACATCACAGTGATCTTTATCGTGGTTGTAATAAGCTGGCTTTTGGGTTGCAGCTGTCAATATATATCATTACCTTGATTAATTTCTTCTTTCTAGGTATAGTTGTTTCCACTAAAGCCTTTCAACCAAATTCGGAATCAGAGAGGAAACATCAATATTTTATCTGCCTAGCTTTTCTCCAACTTTGTTGCAGCAGCTTTGTTGCAATATCCATTGTTTCAGCGTGGGAAGGCCCCCGCCAAGGTGGACCGACGACCTGATGAAGATCGCGGGAAACCGCTGCATGCGGGAGACGCAGGACCGGTCGTCATGGAGAGCCTTGAGGCTATGTCCAGCAGTGGACGTCTTTCGGCTGAAATGATGATGATGATGACCCATTGTTAAGTACCTACAACTGGTTGTCAGCCCTTCAGGCTTCTGATGACCCGTAACAGTATTGTAAGAAAATCATTTTCAGTTCTATTTCCCAGAAGCGATTGCCGTTCACTGTCACACGAAACACGATAAATTACTGAAGGACCCGCAAACAATTTTTATTGTAAATTTTAGTGTAAATTGAAAACAGATCGTAACGATTCTGGATCTTATGATACAAAAACTCTAATTACAAGAAGAAGCAGACCAATTTATATAATTAAAAACGTTCAAAACCTATTTGCAATTTCTTCAATAAAACCGCTATTTTCCCTACAATTGTGGTAAGTGTTTTTGACATTGATTCTCGATTGTAAGGTGAGATTGCTAAGATTGTGTGTTCTTGGCAAAATTGTGGCGTCTCTCCCACAAAGGCCATTAATTAAGAATTGAATGGATTGTGAATGTTTTTATCTGTGTTACATGTTTGACAGATTCATACTGAGATCCAGCTTTGAATGTTCTTGATATTAGTAGAATTGGTCCTGATCTCTCTTAAAGGGAAAATGAATTAATTTATCGTTTTAAATTAATATTGATCTTGAAATACGGGTTTGTCTGAGGCGTTTGGGCGCATTATTCGTTACTCTTATATACACGAAATCCTAGGCAGATATCTTTGCTTAGCAGTGGGGGAGTCTGGGGTCCGCTTTACCAGTCTAACTGCTGATTTTGGCTAAACTTCGATATTTTTTAGTGGAAATGACAGAATTGAAAATTGAAAAAGAACAAAAAGTGATATCGGTGATGCAATCTATACCATTTTATACACTACTAGTAGCTGCCCGAGACTTCGTACGCATAGAGTTTGTTAATTGAACATTCTATTTTAACCCCAAAAGAGTCGATTTCAATAGATATATTATTACACTTTAGATCATAATATACAGCATACATTTAAAATGTTTGATATGCTGTACTCCTATTGGTCGCAGCGTGATGTTATACAAATGTAACAAAATATTATATACCTAGTGTGAAAGTAATAATAATGAAATAAATCACCATCCATAATCCATACTAATATTATAAATGCGAAAGTAACTCTGTTGTCTGTCTGTCTGTCTGTTACGCTTTCCCGCTTAAACCTCTCAACCGATTTTGATGAAATTTTGCACAGACAATCTTTAGATCCTGAGCAAGAACATAGGCTACCTTTTATCCCGGAAAAATTTGATGTTCCCGAGGGAAATCTAAACAGCGCGATATAACCGAACTCCACGCGGGCGAAGCCGCGGGCGGAAAGCTAGTAATACTATAAATGCGAAAGTAACTCTGTCTGTCTGTCTATCTGTCTGTCTGTCTGTCTGTTACGCTTTCCCGCTTAAACCTCTCAACAGATTTTGATGAAATTTGGCACAGACAATCTTTAGACCCTGAGAAAGAACATAGGCTACCTTTTATCCCGGAAAAAATTGATGTTCCCGAGGGAAATCTAAAAAGCGCGATATAACCGAACTCCACGCGGGTGAAGCCGCGGGCGGAAAGCTAGTTGATGACACAATTAATATGGTACAAATGAGCGGCGATGGTATTAATATGTTTAAAAAAAACGTTGCCCCACTCCAGGAATTACGCCTGTTTCGTGAGTGCGTTTCCAAACATTTAATCTCACGGTCAGACCCGGAACAACTGCCTACAGCCAATTCAATAATATTTGTTCTATGCGGGAACGCAACCCACCACACGTAGGTAGCACAGCAGACGATCGGCAGCAGTGGAATCACAAAAAAAAATGTTCCAATGACTAGAATTTTAATTTTTTCGATACGTTTTTTTTTATATGCTCCGCTCCTATTTGTCGCAGCGTGATGTTATATACCCTAAAGCCTTCCTGGATTAATGCGCTATCCAACGCAAAAAGATTTTTTCAAATCGGACTTTGTAGTTCCTGAGATTAGCGCGTTCAAACAAACTCTTCAGCTTTATATATTAGTATAGATAGATACACAGTATACATACAAATGTACACACATCAAAAGTGTCTAGGGATCAAGCATTTTTATGCGGATTTCTTGAGATTGAGATGTGGCTTTGTAATAAATTTATGATTTTATAAATTTATATGGATCCTTTTTGGTGCATTTCATAATTTGAATAAGGAACTGTGAATCAAATTCGAGTAAAAGATGAAAATCAGCTGTCAATATTTTCCCTATAAAAACATACAACGCATTGAAGACATTATTAGTGCTACTGTTTCCCTACTACTGATTAAAACCAACGTTATTATGGAGCGGCGACGTCATTTAAGCAGGGAAGAAATGCTCAGAGCCGTGGGAATGATAGAAGCTGGTTCCCAGCAACGTACTGTGGCTTTAGCTCTGAATACAAGTCAGAGTGTTATCAGTCGACTTTGGACACGTTACCGAAGCACTGGTACCGTGGCTGAGCGCCATGGAGGACGGTATCGCTGCAGCACACGGAGACAAGACCGATACATTCAAATCTTAACTCGAAGAGCTCCAACAATAACCGCCATGATGTTAGCCGTGAGGCTTCATCACTCTTCAGGGAACTTAATTAGCGACCAAACAGTCAGAATACGCTTGCATGAAGTGAACCTTCATTCCCGAAGACCGCTACGGGTACCACCTATAGCAATGCACAATCGTAGGATTCGATATCAATGGGCTCTTGAACACAGAAATTGGGCAGAAGAACAATGGCGTTTCGTGTGCTTTTCTGATGAGTCTCGTTTTGGTGTGAGACCGGATACAAGACGTATACGACACTGGAGAACCCCTGGACGCCAACAGCGATTAAAATCCTGCCAGGAAGTCCATCCTTATAGTGGTGGAACCATCATGGTATGGGCGGGTATTTGGATCGGCGGAAGAACTAAGTTGATTTGGATCAGAGGCAACCTCAACGCTCAAATTTATGCTGAAACGATTGTATCAGACGTCATCGTTCCTCTACAAGTGCAAATCGGTCCCTTATTTCAGTTAATGCATGATAATGCGCGACCGCACACCGCAAGAGTTGTAAGACAGACTCTCGCCGCAGCTAACATCAATGTCCTGCCCTGGCCTGCTCAGTCGCCAGACTTGAACCCGATTGAGCATGCATGGGATATGCTACAGAGAAGAGCTCTGCCGAATATGGAGGGTATACAGTCGCAAGAAGACCTTTTTTTGTTGTTGCAACGAACATGGGCAGCCATTCCACAGCGTGATTTGGATGAACTCATTTTGAGTATGCCAAACCGATGTTCTTGTGTTGTTAGTGTTCGCGGTAGAAACACGGATTATTAATTGTTTAAGTTACCCAATAAAATTTTAGAGAAAACTGTTATTTCAGTCTTTTTTTCGAACTTTTGTGTTAGTGGTTCAAATGTCAAATATCACTTTATTAGGAAAATGGCAAATTTCTTTATTAATGCAAAGGTGACTTGGTTTATCGTTACTGTGACAAACGAAAACACTTTATTTGATGAATCCTTAAAGAAAATTTTAATTAATATCAATCAGGAGAAAAGTTATTGCAAAAATATATGTTGATCCCTAGACACTTTTGATGTGTGTATATGCCTCGCTGTAGCAATCACAGTGTCGGCTCGGTCACGCTGATGCGAATTCAATCCTTTTACCCTATCCAACAAAAGTCCTCAAGGTTGCTCAAGAAGTTTTGACTTCACAAATGAATGACAAATATGTTGTTAGTCGAACATTCATCACAAAATTGTTAAAGTTCTCATATAAAAATTCACCTGAATTCTCTGATAGTTGAACCAAGCTATTCGTCGTGTTCCGGCATGATATCTGGTGAAGCCGTACGGAGGACGGGTCTGAACAGTTGTGTTGCGATGTGTGCCGGGTACGATGCGTCAAATGTTATTGTGTCGCGAGTTTGATCGTGGAGGGTCTCCAGATCAATCTCTCTCTGGCGCAGCATCATTGGTCGTGTTGTTGGGTTTAACATTGCATCACCTCGCTCAACTGCCGTCTTCTTTCCTACTCACTGAGATTTTTAAGTGAATAGGCTTAATGAATTTCCGCGCTTTACCATCAACGATTGCATCTCTGCTTACCATCATGCGGGAAAAAAACCAAACGAAGAAAAAAACATAAAGGCGCCTATTTTATGATTTTTTCCATATTGTAGGCATGAGTTATAGGATACCTTGAAGGGTGCAGGTGACAAATGGTCGTAACTTCAGATTGTATATTACAGAGCACAGCTTCGGGACAAACTTCTACATCTAATTGGTAACGTGGAATGAAAAATGGACCTCTGAAAATTTTATGACAGATAGAAATGTGCTTTGTTTTTCTACGAATGTTATTTATATTTTGGTATTCTGAAAAAGAGGAAGGGACTGGATGTCCACCGACACCCTCCGTGGCGTAGCGATAGCAAACGTGGCCGCTGCGCAAGGAGGCGCGGGTTCGATCCCCGCGCAGTGCAAATATTTGTATGCATGAATATGAATAAGAGTATTTGCACGGGTCTGCTTGTGCCTCGGAAAGCACTTAAGCCGTTGGTCCCAGTTGCCATACGAACATCTAATGGCAGTCGTTACGGGTTGTTGGAGCCCTCAAAAGTCATTCAATTGGTCTAACTGCAATGCTTCGAAATCGCCTTCTATAAATAAACCAAGAGCAGCGAGGTAGAGTTATTCATAAATGAGAACTCATTTACATTATTTAAAGTGTAATACAACTTCAGGTAAGTTGTATCACACTTTAAATAATGTAACTAGAGCTATCTAAACTAGAGCTAACTAGAGCTTAACTAGAGTTTTAAGTACGTGGCTTAGAGCAGGGAAATGCATTTGTGAAGTGTTGAGAGGTTTTGGCTCTCATTTTGTTGATATAATTTTGGCTATGTAAAAGCTTTTTACAACGCAAATGCAGTAATTTTCGCTGCGAAGGGATCATGTAAATATACGGTCACCTCCAATCCCCAAAGAAACGACACAATTAGCGCAGTGGCTGAGCGATTACCTGCTGTCGCGGGTTCGATTCCCGCACGGATCAAATATTTGTATGTATGACCTAAAATTAGTTGTTCCGAGTCTGGTTGTTTGCGTATGTGACTTTATATGTTTGTAAACGCACCCACGATACAGGAGAAATTCTTAGGGTGGGGTAACGGTTTTTTTTTTTATTAGTTATAAACTAGTGCTTGACTGCAATCCCGCCTGATGGTAAGCAGTGATGCAATCGTTGATGGTAAAACGTACTAGCTTATTAAGCCTATTCACTCAAAAAAACTGAGTGAATAGGAAGGAAGACGGCAGTTGAGCGAGGTGGTGCAATGTTTAACCCAACAACACGACCAACGATGCTGCGCCAGAGGATGATCTGGAGAGCCTTCACGACCAAACTCCCGACACAACAACACTAGGCACATCGTACCCGGCACACATCCCAACACAACTGCTCAGACCCGTTCTCCGTACGGCTTCACCAGACATCATGCCGGAACACGACGAATCGCTTGGCGGCAAGACTTTGTCTGGTGGGTGGTAACTTATGCCGGCGGCTGATGTTGTTGCCTACCACCGAGAAAAATTTATTTAAAAAGAAAAAAAAAAACGTAAACGTGGTCGCCCTAAACAGACCTGGCGGCGACGGTCATCGCAGAAGCAAAGAACATTGGTAAGACTTGGAGCAAAATAAAACGCGAATCTCAAGACCGAACGGGATGCCAGCGCACTGTGGAGTCCCTCTGCCCATTCTAGGGGACACCGGAACTTAAGTCAAGTAAGTCAGAAGCACTAATATGCCCGTGAGGATCATAGATCAATTGATTCATCACCATTGCTCTCCGGAAATTGGCATGTCCTTCTTTTTTTGGGATGGGAAATCATCAAATGATCCCGCTCTGGGCGGAGCGGAAGGGTGTGTCAGACTTTTACTGACTGATACCCACCCGTGTTTCTTCATTTGCCTGTGCGACGGCCAGGGCCACGGTTTCTTGTTTAACCAACCCGCAACCCTGACCCAGGAGGCATCGGTCTTCGTAGACCCGATGTGCTGACATCTTTTTGAGGCGCGCGTGAAACACAACGCTCCGTCGACTCGGGCCTGGTGCTTACCGAGAGACGAGCTGCCCACTGCTCACCGCCCGCAGGCCCGCGCCTTCGGTGGCTGGGAGGTTTGTGTCGTCTCCCGACCAGGGCGTCTCTTGCTGCGGAACCGGCATGTCCTAGAACCTAACTAACTTAACTTCGAAGACTTGTGACATCTTCCAGCCCGCATAGGGCTCGCATTGTGGATTCCACCCATTCCCTCTCATAAAAAGAAGATCTGTATCCCAGTAGTGGGAATATTATAGGCTGATTATGACATGAAACCTCGTCATATTCCTCTCTAGCTGTGCCCTACGGTTTCACCCGTATACGTCTTGGTCCCGTGGGAATATTGGGATAACAAGTGTCTGATAAGCTATATTAGTGAGAAGATTCATCCAAATCAGATTCAGTGGTTTTTGCTTAAAATAGTATGAAACATCTATCCTCATAAGCTCGCGCTATATATTAATATCAGTTAGATAGTTATCGAGTAGCGGTGGCCTAGTGGCATGGGCAGCGACTTACAAGTTGTAGGTCGTAGGTTCGAACGCTATGAGGCGCTTTACTTTGTGCAAATTATTTCATCACCACTGCTCTCAAGTGACGTCCTAGAAGCAAAAAATTCGAAAGCATGTGGCATACCCCCACTGGGCCTGCGTGGAAGATTACGACCCACTCCCGTTCATCGAGAAGAGACCTGTGTCCCAACAGTGTGTACAATATAGGCTGATTATGTTATGTTATGTATGATATTTATCGCCTTTTTCACAGCAATGGCGTTTAATAAAAAGCCGGTCAAGTGTGCCGTAGGGCGTCGTAGGTAAGCCTCTGTAACTCCGGAACTAACAAAAATGTATCAAAGCCGTTTTAGTTTTCCTCCAATATTCATCATAACTATCATCATGGTTTTTTTTTAGATTTATCTAGCTAGCCGTTGAGATTTTAGAGGGGATTAGCCTTATTTTCTGTATTGTCCCTCATACAGAAAATAAGGCTAATCTAACAAAAATTGAGCTTGTCCTTTCTAATGATGTCCTACACTATAGGGTAGATAAAAACATCCTCGCTTTACGTGTAGTCCCATACATATAAAGTGGGGATCTATTTATCGGTGAAGCAAAAAAAAATTTTGCCCTTTTCATTTTAGAGCTTTCAAAGGACACATATCAAAAGTATTTTAACCTTATAATAATGTTAGTCTTCATAAAAATTATAGAATAGAATAGAATGCTCTTTATTATGCACCCCATATAGATTACAGAACATAAATATTGTAAATATTTTACAAAGGGTAGGACACATAAAGGGTTTTAAACATAGTCTTAAATTATCTTGTTTTAAATGCTTCATATCAAATTCACATACTTTTTCTTATTTGTTAGGTTTTTATTATTTTGTAAGTATAACCACAGTCTAAAAAATAACCGAAGACTGATCCGTGCGATTATAATATTACCTATATTATAACATAATATTATTATTATAATATGTAGCCACGAGCCACAATAGACAGAGAACAGTAAAACATCTTCATATAAACGAGCGGCTCTCGGTTTGAATGTATGCGTGCGCGCCGAGCGCCGTGTCGGTACGCGATTTCACGCACACGCTGGCATAATATAGGATGGTATAGGATGGTGGCAATACGGGCTGTGCCGCGTGACTGTGAGCACGCGCGTAAATTACATGACCGCTCGCGTTCGTCAATTCTCGCCGGCCACTTACCATAATATTAATTATTACGAGTATCATGGTTTCAAAAGGGGGAAAAAAATATTGTAGTGTTTTCGGGTGCCTCAATAATGATTTCGCAAATCCGGACTTATCATTCTTCATACTTCCTACTGAACCAGAAATGTAAGTACAACTTAAATCTTATTAGAAAATGTGATATATGTATTGTTTGTTTCACAGTTTATTTGCTTTATTAAGAGCATACCCGAGTCGCATTTTTTCATATAATTGTATTCCCAGATTTACTTCCTGACTACTATGTTTAAAGTTAAGTTTATTTTAAGAAGCCCAGTTTTACTATAAAACAGAGGATTGAGTACGAAATATCGTTTAAGTAAACGTATTTGTCAAGTATAGTGTAATAAGGACAATTTCACAATAATCAATATTGCAAATTACTATTTTTTTTTTTTCTATTGTCTTATGTGTTGTTTGATCCAAATATAGCGTCTTAATCATAATAATGAAATGAAATAATATTAAGTTAATAAAATTATAGTAAAATGTGACCGACTAACGCTTAGGGTTGCGTAGAATTTTATTTATAACATTATAACCTTTAATCCCTCCGACGGCGCCTTTGTTGCATTTGAGCTAGCTGTTGCTATCCGATTATATAAACAAACATTACACAGTACCCATATAAACAATCATTATAATTGTACCTCAGAAACTAATGAGGCTAAAAAGGTTTTGCGGTTTTATTAAAGTAAGGTATCATTTGTTAAATATTCGCTACACATACATAATCTTAGCTTTACAAACGTCTACTTTTTCATAAGAACTACATATTTATTGTTTACGTTCTCATGTTTTATATCATTTAAGCATTAGTTATTAGCTTGTGAATATTATTGTGTTAGTGTTACATTTAAGTACTCATCACTTACAATCTTCTCTGATAAGAACCAGTTATATCGATTTCCCATATCACACATCACTTAAAATTTATCATTATTTACGAGCTTTAGAATATAATTTAGTGTTACACATAAGTAGTCTTAAAAATTTTGTCGGTATCAAATTTGTAACTTAATATAATAAATGTTATGTGAATAAAGGCTTTTTATTTTTACTAAATTTATAAATTGGTAAAATATTCAATCATAATATGCTTTTTATTCTATAAATTTAGATCAAAGTGACAACCCTAGGGTTCAACGCAAGAGTAGGCAAATAACTCTGCGGGCGGCCTTAGATAATCTACTGTTCTCTGTCTACTGTGCACGAGCCCTCCAGCAACACAGAACATCATACCATAATACAATTATTTACAAAAACATTTAAATGCGTCATTTCCGTATTCGCTTAACAAAGCTTACAGAGCGAAAAGGAGATAAAAGATAGCATTAAGCGGGAAACGTTTCATAAGAAGAAAATTGGCAAAGGCGTTATTTTTTTTTCTGCCTTCTACATCATGCGAGCGTTCCATTGCTGCAATTGACCTCGTTAGTCGGTTCTCCGTAAAATCGACGTCATTTAGGCGCTAAAAAATCTTTACTGAATTTCGAGAGTGCCTTCCTAATTTGAAAATGAGAAGAATGATATTTTTTGATTAACGAATGTAGGAATTCATTATATTTTGGTACTTCGATTTTTACTTTACGTAGATATAATTTAAGTAAAGTTACAGCAATAGGCAACAGCGGGTTTATTTACAAATGTTGATTAAAGTTAATAGACGCTTAAACGGCAAACATTCGCGTCTCATTATCTATTTATGTTACAGCAACGTGACATAACCTTACATATTGTTATTTAAAAATTCTTTCATGGTCAGATTACATAAGACCGTGTAAAGTATTGTCAGAAATAGTATTTTGATGAACTAATGATACAGACCTGCCCCCTAATCGGCGAACACATTTTTGTCAAATGATTGCGATTAGTTGGGATCGTTTGGATCGAACGGACCAATGGGCGACACGAACGATACCAACTGATCCCAACTAGTCGTAATCATTTGACAAAATTGTGTTCACCGATTAGGGGGCTGTCCATTCAGTAGATGCATTTGTCAGTATTCGTATTGCTCAACTCAAAATTTTCGCTGATTTCCTTATTCACAAACTGACTAAATTTTAAGTTACATAAATATGTAATTGTAAGTTATGTGGATCTTTTTCTTTCTATTTAGGTAATTATGAAAAGGATCGAAGATACCATGTTAAATTAAGATACTCCATTGACAGTTTAGACGTGATTATAAACATGGCGGCCAAATATCAATTACCATAATTATGTCAATTTACGCCAAGAGCGGACTAATTGGTCAGGTCTAAGCTAACATGTTATGTTCTTTCCTTTTCTGAATGAAATGGAAAGAAAAAGATGAATTAAAATTCAATTTAATTTAGTTTATAAACAAGACAATCGGAGACAATGATGTTGTTTTTTTATTCCTCATCATCATCATCAACCTTTTATCGTCCCACTGCTGGGCGCAGGTCTCCTCTCATACAGAGAAGGATTGAGCGTAATCACCACGCTTGCTCAATGCGGGTTGGCGATTTCAGACTTAAAGTCCAGGTTTCCTCAAGATATTTTCCTTCACCTTCAGTCATTGGTGTCCAAGATATACTTACTTAGAAAGTACATATAACTTTACAAAAGTTACATTGGTAATTGCCTGACCTGGAATCGAACCCGCGCACTCATACTTAAGAGGCTTGTGTTTTAACCACTAGGCCACCACAACTTCAACTTCAGTTTTTTTAGTACCTTTAGATTATTCATCTGTTGATTGAAATATCATTTATTTGAAACAAAATGCAAAAGAAATCTCTCGCATTTTGTTATCTCTGAAAAAAAAATGAGTTCTTTGTCGAAACCCAAAAACAAACTCCGTTCCTTGTATAAACAGGCAATGATTCTTTATTTGTCACGCTTCCTACTAATTTAAACAAATGTTCCAAACATAGCAAAATTAAACTTTTAGAATAATGTAGTGACCGCATTCATCTTAATTTAATCGATACCCTAAATAGAAAGAAACAGAAGTTTGACTCCATACTGGGCACGCCAAAATAGCGGCGGTAAGTCCCCTATTTGAGGAGTGGCTAGAGAGGCGCCACGGCGCCCTCACCTTCCGGCTGACGCAGGTCCTCACCGGACACGGTTGTTTCGGGAGGTTCCTGTTCCGTATAAGGCGGGAGTAAACGCCAGGGCGTTATCATTGAGTAGATCGCCCTGAGGACACGGTGGAGCATACGGTGGAGGTCTGCTCGGCTTGGGTAGAGCACCGCCGTGACCTCGTACCGGCGATCGGCGGCGATCTCTCGCGTCCGACCCTGTTCCAGGCCATGGCCCCGAACGAGAGTGCATGGCAGGCCGTCACCTCCTTCTGCGAAAAGAATGCTAGCAAAAGCGGGAGCGGAGCGGGAAAAGTCATTTGACGATTTCCCCACCCCCCGAGACCCTAACAAAAAAAGGCAAAGGTTGACTCCATACTTTGAGAAATGCACAGAAATGTACGCACCAGAAATGTACTGCCAATTTATTGTGCAAAAATTACGTGAGGTGCGATTTTCTTTTTGTTTGTAGAGTAGCTCTAGTTATGACTTTGTGCCAATTTCAAGTAAAAAGGTGAGTTTTTCAATCAGTCACTAAAAATTGACACAATTGATAGCTCATTTCAAGAACACTTAAAAAAAAAAAAGAAACGTGGCCCCTCACTAAGATTTATTCCTCCTTTAATAAACTCACGTACACAAACAACCAGACCAAGGACAACAGGTATTTTACTGGTCATACAAATATTTGATGAATTCAGTTAAGGTTTCACGGCGATACGCTTCGTCCGGATCGTAGTGTTATCAACAACGCAAGTATGGAATACTCACCCCGTACGCCCGGTCGTCGATGATGGAACCTAACATTCACGAGGTAGTTTTTTAGCTTAATAAACCCCTGCCACACGATTCTGTAAAAATATCACCATAAACCTTCACTGACAATTACGCTCACTAGTTGTCAATGGTGTCAATCCCATGAGCATTAATTGTATGACATCTCACTTTACCAATTTTTCATGGTGAGATGGTTATAGAGTAGTTTGCTGAGTGCTTTTGGTTCAATCGTTTGCTGAATGCTTTTCGCTTAATCCCTTGCTGAGTGCTTTTCGTTTAAGCTCTCTGTTTTTATACCACTGAGAACTGATCAAAGCATAAAACAATACGACATTAACAAACAAATCCAATCCCTACTACTAAACAACCCAAAAAGTTTGTTAGTTTTTCCCTCGCCCAAGAGATAACTTGGTCAAGAAAAAAGAAACAAAAAAAGCAAGTCTTACGACCTTAACGTAGTAAGAACAAACTTTACTAGTGTCGTCGTATGAAGTTGTATCGTTCAACTTCGCTGGCCACAGTTTGGTCCCCAAAGAGATTCTTAGATAGTTTTGGGCCAAGGAGCTGTATTTATTAGGCCCTGAAAGTACTGGCATGTTACTAAAATTATAGTTCTGATTCAAAATTTAATATAGGTAATAATTACTGTTATGTAACGTGGGATTACTGAGTTATGAGTGGAGGACATTGTTTGCATTTAAATAGATATTTTTTTAATTTTCTTAATAACTATAAACTAGTGCTTGACTGCAATCCCGCCTGATGGTAATCAGTGACGCAATCTTTGATGGTAAAGCGCGCTACTTTATTAAAAGCTTATTCACTCAAATAAACTGAGTGAATAGGAAGGAAAATGGCAGTTGAGGCACAACAACATTTGGCGCAGCGTACCTGGCCCACATTGCAACACAACTTCTCAGACCCGTCCTCCGTATGGCTTCACCAGATATCATGCCGGAACACGACGAATCGCTTGGTCAAGGTTCAGTCTCTTTCTTGACGGATTAGCAGACCTCCAAACATGAAGGTTGTACAATATAGATTACTTAGTAATAACATTCGATGGATCTATTTAAACTACGTGTAGGGATACTCACGTCACAAAAATCCTGCATCTCGCAAGGAGAGTTTTCCGTGCAAATAGCACCGATTTCCGTTCCGATTTCGTTTTCCGTGCATATTTACGGACGACAGCGTGCCAAGCTACCCGAAACTGTCAAATATTTCCAATCAACCTTCAGCTTTTTTTTTTGTTTTGGGTGGGAAATCATCTAATGACCTCTGCCGTCTCTGTCTTTACGGAGCGGAAGGGCGTGTCAGTTACTGGCTAAAACCCACCCGTGTTCCTTCACTGACCTGTGCACCAGAGCCACGGTTTCATTTTTAACAAACCCGCAACCTCGACCCAGGAGGCATTGGTCTTCGTGGACCGCGTCATGGTGTGCTAACATCTTTTTGAGGCGCGCGTGAAACACAACGCGCCCTCGACTCGGGTCTGGCCCTTACCCGCAAGCCCCCGCCTACATCGACCGAATCAGCTTTGAGCCTTATGCTTTAGAGATAAAGTTGAGAAGCTAATAAGGGAAACTGATAGCTTGTAGTAGACAGATCAACCGTAGGGCAAGTGCCCGCTAGACACAACCTATGTACGACCACCCTTAATAGCGGCAGTACATGCGCCTATATGGAAAGGTAACAGAACCTAAACTAAGACCTATAAGCCCTACAGTCCCTACGACCCTAAGTCCTATAAGCCCTACAGCCCTGACCTACCATATAGTTCGTAATAAATAAATATATAAATAAGGTAAGTAAGGTAACAGGGATGTCTGTTATCTTAGGTCTCTTGGTGCAGACATCCCGCACTTATTTATATATTTATTTATTACGAACTATATGGTAGGTCAGGGCTGTAGGGCTTATAGGACTTAGGGCCGTAGGGACTGTAGGGCTTATAGGTCTTAGTTTAGGTTCTGTTACCTTTCCATAGAGGCGCATGTACTGCCGCTATTAAGAGTGGTCGTACAACTTATTACCGATAATACAGGTATTCCCTAGTTTAGAAGGCAGGATTTATTGTTTTGTTATATAGACAATTACTTTTATTCTTTTCTCTCTTCTTGTGTCTATTGTTAGTTTTTAAGTCTTGGCATGTAGTACCTGCAGACTTTGTCTATGTATAGGTATTTTTGTTCGATAACGCTTATTATTATTATTATATTACAAATGTAAACTGTCCACATATTCATTTATAGAAGGTTACTGCCATCTAAGTCATTTAATCCATACTAATATTATAAATGCGAAAGTATCTCTGTCTGTCTGTCTGTCCGGCTTTCACGCCAAACTTACTTAACCGATTGTAATGAAATTTGGTACACAAATAGTCTAGAGCCTGAGAAAGGACATAGGCTATATAACATCCCGCTATGACCAATAGGAGCAGAGCAGTAACAACAAAATATTGCGAAAACGGGGGCTAACGCGAACGTACATATTAATAATAATAATTAATAATAATAATAATTTATTATTTCAACAACAAGTAACATTACAATCTTGTGATTGGAGCCTCCTTTTAAGCAGAAAAGCCTGTGTTAGGGGACTCCGCTCTTCCATAACTTATAAGTTTCATTAAGGTACTTGTGTTATACAAAACTAAACTAAATATAATAATAAAAAAAAGACAATACAATAGAGAGGATTAAGGCTAAACATGCAGCACGCACGCAGGCATGCGATTGAGTGGGTGAGAGTGCGTGCGAGAGTGAGTGATTGGGAGTGTGAATTTGTTAGTGTGTGAGTGTGAACACGAATGAATCAAAATGTGTACATGATGGTGCAGAGATTGGCAGATGTAGGGTTATATTTATCTTAACAGCGCCTCCGTTTCATCATATGTTAATGTTTTTATCCAACTAGTTACAATTTTTTTTTAATTCATGTTTATTCTTATTATATACATAAATTTCTTTATTAATTCTATTGTATAGCTGAGCTGAGCGTTTTTTGTACTGTATATTAGCGAACTTGGTTTTGGTTTGAGGACCATCCACTATGAAATCTTTTCTTCTTTTCAATGTTAATCTAAGGTCAAAAGGAGTAGCTTGGTGTTTCTTAATCACTGTTTTAATTACATATAGTTTTCGGACCGAGAGTAAATCGCTTATTTTGTAAAGTCTTTGCGTTGGAAATCTAAGGTTTTTAAAATACATAAGTTTTATCAGAGCTCGTTGACTCCGCTCAAGGTCGATGAATTTTGTCTTAGCTGCACCTCCCCAAATGGGAATGCAGTACACCAGTACCGACTGTACTAGAGCTACATATATTTCGTTGAGTAGGTTTCTGGAGGTATTTGAATTGCTGGGTACTTTTTTTGATACGATGTGCCTCAGCGTTTTGAATATCCAGCTCAGTTTTCTAATCCTATTAGTGACCTGTTCTAGCTGGGGGTACCACGTTAGTCTCTGGTCAACAATAACACCCAGATATTTTGTTTGTGACACCCTGAGTAGTCTCGGACATTGACAATTTTTTGAGTCATCACATGTATGAACTCTTATTTCATAATCAGTATTCGGTTGTGTCTTGTGTGATATACTGAAACAAATGTAGTTCGTTTTGGCTGTATTAAGAGAGAGCAGGTTATTTTTGAGCCATTCTGCTATTTGGGACATACCGGCCTCAGCACTTCGGGCAACTTCCTGCCAAGAATTCTCAGAAAACACTACAGCAGTGTCGTCAGCATAAGAAAACACTCCAGCGTTATTGATTTTAATATTGCAGAGGTCGTTTATGTAAAGCAGGAACAATGTGGGGCCCAGTACACTACCTTGAGGAACCCCAAATGTGACTAACGTGTTCTCCCACCTTAACCCGTTGCTTTCTGTTTGTGAGATAATCTTTTAACATTTTGAGTGGAATTCCCCTCACACCCGAAGCTTCCAATTTGTTAACGAGGATGGGAACAGAGACGGTGTCAAATGCCTTCTTTAAGTCCAGAAAGACAGTTAAACATTTCCTACCCTTATCCAAATCATCAGCTACAAGCGAGGTGAGGGCTGTAACTGCGTCCTAGGTTGAAACTCCTTGCCTGAATCCAAATTGTGAGCTACTTAAAGTATTAAATTTGTGCAAGAATTTCATTAGTCTCTTATTTATAAGTTTTTCAATGACTTTCGATATCGCTGGTAAAATGGAAATGGGCCTGTAATTGTTGATATCGTCTCTGTCCCCGCCCTTATGGATAGGAATGATGATTGATTGCTTGAGTGGTTCAGGGAAGATACCCAGTGAAAAACAAAGATTAGTTAAATGGGTTATGATTGGAACAATTTCCGAGCTTACGTGTTTCAAAAATCTAATGGATACATTGTCCCAGCCAGGAGCGCTGTCAGATTTAAGGCTCATCAAGATTGCACTCACCTCATCGGGATCAGTGTCTAAAAGAACAAACGATATATTGCTCCCATTATTTTAACAGGCGCTTATTTTATATCAACTGAGGTCTTTTTAATTTACGGGAACCACCGCGCACTGTAAACTAAAGTCCACGCGAACGGAGTCGCAGGAAACAGCTAGTTTATAATATAATTTTTTTTTTGTATTAGATATTGATAATATTTAACGCACTGCGATACTGCGATAATGTTAATAATAAATAATGATAATGTCAATAAGATAACTGTTTAAAAATTTACGTTTTAAAATTTAAATTTTCTCGGTGGTAGGCCATAACATCGGCTGCCGGCAGAAGTTACCACCCACCAGACAAAGTCTTGCCGCCAAGCGATTCGTCGTGTTCCGGTATGATGTCTGGTGAAGCCTTACGGAGGACGGTTCTGGGCAGTTGTGTTGCGGTGTGTGCCGGGTAAGATGCGCCAAAAGTTGTCGTGTCGGGAGTTTGGTCGTGGAGAGTCTCCAGATCAATCTCCCTTTGACGCAGCATCGTTGGTCGTGTTGATCTTGGGTTTAACATTGCATCACCTCGCTCAACCGCCGTCTTCCTTCCTATTCACTAAGATTTTTTAAGTGAATGGGCTTAATAAACCAGCGCGCTTTACCATCAACGATTGTATCACTGCTTACGGGATTGCAGTCAAGAACTAGTTTATAATAATTAAAAAAAAAATTACGTTATCCACAGAATTACTATTATTGATACTATTTATTTACTTACTCATTTTTTTTTATATATAACTAGCTTTCGCCCGCGGCTCCGCCCGCGTGGACTAATATTTTTCGTATCCCACGGGAACTGCATATTTTTCCGGGATAAAAAGTAGCCTATGTGTTATTCCAGACTATTATCTATCCCTGTGCCAAATTTCAACCAAATCCATTCAGTAGTTTTTACGTGAAAGAGTAACAAACATCCATACATCCATACTTACAAACTTTCGCCTTTATAATATTAGTAGGATTATAAACTAGTCGTTGACCGTAATTCCTCCCGATGGTAAGCAGTGATACAATCGTTGATACAATCTAAGTATATCTTGGACACCAATGACTGAAGGTGAAGGAAAACATCTTGAGGAAACCTGGACTTTAAGTCTGAAATCGCCAACCCGCATTGAGCAAGCATGGTGATTACGCTCAATCCTTCTCAGTATGAGAGGAGACCTGTGCCCAGCAGTGGGAGAAGGTTGATGATGATGATGATGACATATACCTAACATTATGTTTATGCATTTATCGGCGCTGAGCACCGTCTGATAGCGATATAGTTTTAAGTTATCCGATTAATCGATTTTCTAATTTCTGAACGAAATGTAATGTAATCGTGTAGTGATTCCTAAACGTAACACCCGACACTGGCACAATAGAAAAAATAACGGGGACTGGTGACAGCTGGTCTACGGTCATCTTGGATGTGCGACTGGTGTCAAGTGGAATGTTATTTCTTAGGAAAATGATTGTAAAATTGGAGTGATCAGAGTTTGATTTAAAGTTTACCGTTATAATTGATTATCTCCTTGCCCGATAACCTACGCCTACAAAGGATCCCTTGCTAAATACAGACGGAGCTTCCCCAGATGATACTTTTGTACCGCTAACTTCTTCTAATGATGGCCATCTTCCCCAGATGATACTTTTGTACCGCTAACTTCTTGTGGTGATGGCCATGTTCCGTTACATTCATTCAGAAAGTAAGAAAATAAATTGATCCCTTCAGCCGTGTCAGTGAGTGCGTGCAAGACGCGCCTCACTGGCGCTTTGCTGAGCAAGTGAGTTCGTGCATGTGATGTGATACTACTAGTAACCATGGCTTCCGGCGCCGCCACACATAATTACAAACTAATAAGTTGATATGCTTAAAGAAAAAAGTGCTAGAATGAAACAAGTTATCATCAACATACGGATACAACGTACGGAGGACGGGTCTGAGCAGTTGTGTTGGGATGTGTACCGGGTGCGATGCGCCAAATGTTGTTGTGTCGGGAGGTTGGTCCTGGAGGGTAGCGGGATCCGAAGCACGGTGCTCCGCTGGCCGACCGCAGGTAGTTGGGGGCCCAAGTAGTGTGCCAGCCACATACGAAAGGCTGCCCCGCCAACTGCGAAAAATCCCAGGGTGGCCCCATCGTGCCGGTTGGCGACCGGACGAGAGGACCCGATGGCGATCCCTGGGGGGGTTCGGGCGTCCCCGCAGTCTCCAGATCAATCTCCCTCTGGCCCAGCATCGTTGGTCGCATTGTTGGGTTTAACATTGCATCACCTCACTCAACTGCCGTCTTCCTTCCTATTCACTCATTTAAATCTATGAAAAGGTCCAAAAGGAAAAGTAGGTGTGCACAGCGGGCGCACGTCCTCTCTTTCAAGTGCACCTCTCTAACATTAGAGGTCTGCACTCCAATCTCTTAGCAGTACACCATCACCTTGAGACTGAGAAGCCGCATCTACTTTTCTTGACGGAGACCCAGATCAGATGTCCGCCTAATGCGGCATACCTCGGCTACCCAGGATACTCTTTGGAGCATCATTTCCTGCAGCGTGCCGGGGTCTGTGTGTATGTTCGCAATGACATCTGTTGCCGGCGTCTCCGTCACCTCGAAGACCCTCATTTTTCGTCCTTATGGCTGTTGGTTGACACTGGTGTGGACAAAATTGTCTACACCTGTGTCTACCGATCGCACAGCGGTGATCAGGAGACAACTCGGTTATTCGACCACCTCAGTGAGGCTGCTGACAATGCGCTACATCGGCACCCTGACGCTCAGTTCGTCGCTCTGGGGGACTTCAACGCCTGCCACCAGGACTGGCTCTTCCCATACCAGAGGACGCTGGGAGAGAATCGCGAAACTTCGCGCTTTCTATGGGCCTTTCCCAGCTAATAGAGCAAGCGACTAGGGTGCCTGATGTAGTTGGCCACACTGCCAACTGTTTGGACCTTCTGCTGACCACTGATCCGGACAGATGTGTTGTAACAGTTTCCTCACCGTTGGGAAATTCAGACCACTGTCTGGTGAAGTCTGTGTCGTCCTTCTCCCCACCAGATCACGACTCTCGTGGTGAACAGCGATTGTGGCGATACAGGTCAGCGGATTGGGATGAGATACGCCACTTCTTTGCGTCTTATCCTTGGCAGCAGGTCTGCTTCTCTTCTGACAATCCGTCGAGCTTTGCGGACGCTATAACCGATGTGGTACGTCAAGCTATGGAGTATTTTATCCCATTCAATGACGTGCCCGTCGGTGGCTCGGCTCGCCCATGGTTCAATGCCGATTGTGTAAAAGCTGAACAGCGTAAGCACACGGCATTTCTCGCCTGGGTTGACGCTCGTAACCGCGGAGCTCAGAATCTAAGCTCAAAGAAGAGAGCCTTTAACCGTGCTGCCAAGTCCTACAAGAAAGCGCTCAAGAAGGTTCGCTTCGACCGCATCACCCATATTGGCAACAAGTTATCTGCGCAGCCATCCGGTAGCAAATCTTTTTGGTCCCTTGCCAAATCGGTTGAGGCGAACTTCTGTCGGTCCTCACTGCCTCCGCTGGTTAGGCCTGATGGAACACTGGCTCATACGGCGAGAGAGAAAGCAGGTCTCTTTGCTTCTCTCTTTGCCCATAATTCGCGTCTTGATACTGGCAGTGCTACTCATTGCGGAGCTTCAATGCCTGAGGTTCGCATTAGGAACAAGGAGGTTCTGAGTGTACTGTGTCGTCTGGACGTGGATAAGGCTAGTGGTCCGGATGGTATACCAGCGATTGTTCTTAAAGCTTGTGCGCCCGAGTTGTCTCCTGTATTGACGCGCTTGTATCGCCTCTCATTTAGGACTGGTATAGTGCCCAAGTCCTGGAAGCTTGCTAACGTGCAGCCCGTGCCCAAGAAGGGTAGTCGTGCCGATCCTGCCAACTATCGGCCGATTTCGATCACCTCCATACTTTGCAAAATTATGGAGCGCGTATTGAACTCGCGCCTCTTGGCATACCTGGAAGGTAACGATCTACTCAGTGACCGACAGTATGGGTTTCGCCGCAATCGGTCAACTGGGGACCTACTAGTGTATACCACTCACTTGTGGGGCGAGGCCCTCGAGAAGAATGGGGAAGCGATTGCTGTCTCCCTTGATGTCTCAAAGGCCTTCGACCGGGTATGGCACGCTGGCCTTTTGAGTAAGCTTCCAGCGTACGGCATTTCCCCTAGCCTGACTGGCTGGGTAAAAGACTTCCTGTCTGAACGGTCCCTCCGAGTTGTTGTCGATGGATGCTCTTCTGAGCCCATGTCAACTAATGCCGGTGCTCCTCAGGGGTCTGTTCTCTCTGCAACTCTGTTCCTGCTGCATATTAACGATCTGCTGATGCCCGGTATCTATGGGTATGCAGATGACAGCACAGTTGTAGAGAGATACCTGCCGGGTGCTCGGGCTAGTAGGGAATCAATCCGGTCCGAAAGAGAGGCCATGGTTGAGCGAACGAGTGTTGCACTGCAGGCAGTCTCCGAATGGGGCAATGCCAATCTTGTAGCATTCAATGCCGCCAAAACACAGGCGTGTCTTTTCACCGCCAAAAGGAACCCGTTCACCTTGGCTCCTACTTTTCGGAATGTGTCCTTGGAGTGTTCCGATCGCCTTCAGCTTTTGGGAGTTGAGATTTCCTCGGACCTTAACTTTGGGCGGTTCATTGAGTCCAAGGCTAAGGTGGCTGCCAGGAAACTTGGCGTTATCGCAAAGGTCCGGCAGTGCTTCACACCTGGGCAGCTTTTAATGTTATACAAAGCACAGGTCCGTTCGTGTGTTGAGTACTGCAGCCACATTTGGGCTGGTGCTGCTAAGTGTCACCTGGCCACTTTGGATTCAGTGGAGAGACGTGCAAAGAGGCTGATTGGTGACCCTGATCTAACTCGAGTCGGTCTCCAAAGCCTAGAGCACAGGCGTAGAGTAGCCAGCCTTTCGGTGTTCTATAGGATGCATTTCGGGGAGTGTGCGAGGGAATTGCATGATTTAATTCCCCCATCTCCGTTCCACCAGCGGACGACCCGTCGTACGGCTGGTTTCCACCCTTACGTTGTTAACACCACTACGATCCGGACGAAGCGTTTCGCCTCCTCCTTTATACCGCGTACATCGAGGGACTGGAATAGTTTGCCAGCGGCGGTGTTTCCGTCGGACTACAATTTGAGTGTCTTCAAGGCTAGAGTGAATAGGCTCTTAATAAACTAGTGCGCTTTACCATCAACGATTGCGTCACTCCTTACCATCAGGCAGGATTGCGGTCAAGCGCTAGTTTATAATATATATATAAAAAAAAAAAAAAACATCATTTCATATTTTTAAAAAAGTCCACTGCTGGACATAACCATACACCTCCACTTTAACCAGCCCCCTAATTGGCGAACACATTAAATGATTACGACTAGTTGGGTTCAATTGGACCGAACGGACCAATGGGCGGTCTAAACGATCCCAACTCGTCGCAATCATTTAACAAAACTGTGTTAGCCGATTAGGGGGCAGTTCTGTGCTTCCCGCATCCAATGGGTTCGTCTTCGTCTTCGGTCGCCACTCTAGGGGCCATAGTCTGCTATCACAATAGTGTCAGAATGGTCGATCAATGATCTCATCATGATCGATTTTGGCAAGTTTCGTAATCAACTAACAAAATGGCTTCTTATTTTTATTTATTATTATTTCCATTTATGTCTTTCCAGTGGCCAAACACTGACACTCCACTTCTTCTTCTTCTTCTTCTTCAGCCTATAGACGTCCACTGCTGGACAAAGGCCTCCCCCAAGGCTCTCCACGCTGACCGGTCTTGTGCTGCCCGCATCCATCGGCTTCCCGCGACCTTCACCAGGTCATCGGTCCACCTTGTTGGGGGCCTCCCTACGCTGCGTCTCCCAGTACTTGGCCGCCACTCCAGAACCTTACTGCCCCATCGGCCATCGGTCCTACGAGCAATGTGCCCTGCCCACTGCCACTTAAGTTTAGCGACTCGCAGAGCTATGTCGGTGACTTTGGTTCTTCTGCGGATCTCATCATTTCTGATTCGATCACGCAGAGAAACTCCTAGCATAGCTCTTTCCATTGCCCTTTGTGTGACTCTGAGCCTTCGTATGAGGCCCATTGTGAGCAACCACGTTTCAGTTCCGTAAGTCATCACTGGCAACACACACTGGTCAAAGACTTTAGTCTTGAGACACTGTGGTATCTTGGACGACGAGAAGATGTAGCGTAGCTTCCCGAACGCTGCCCAACCGAGCTGGATTCGCCGAGACACCTCTTTCTCGAAGTTGGACCTACCTAGTTGGACTGTTTGTCCCAGGTAAACATACTCGTCAACAACTTCGAGTGCAGAGCAACCAACTACAATTGGAGTGGGTGCGACATGAGAGTTCGACATGATCTTCGTCTTATCCATGTTCATTTTTAGACCCACTTGTTGGGAAGCTCTGCTGAGGTCCTTGAGCATTTTGCCCAAGTCTTCCAGGGTCTCAGCCATGACCACGATATCATCTGCGAAACGGAGATTAGTGATGTACTCGCCGTTGATGTTGATGCCAAGTCCTTTCCAGTCCAGGAGCTTGAAGACATCTTCCAACGCAGCAGTGAACAATTTAGGAGATATGACATCTCCTTGTCTCACTCCACGCTGCAGTTGGATCGGTTTCGAGTTCTGATCCTGGAGACGGACTGACATGGTGGCGTTTTGGTACAAACACTTTATCACCTCAATGTATCGATGGTCAATTTGGCACCGCTGGAGAGACTGTAGCACCGCCCAAGTCTCAATCGAATCGAAGGCCTTCTCATAGTCCACAAACGCCAAGCATAGTGGTTTGTTATACTCCTCGGACTTCTGTATAACTTGCCGCAGCGTATGAATGTGGTCTATGGTGCTAAAGCCTTTTCGGAAGCCTGCTTGTTCGGGAGGCTGGAAGTCGTCGAACCTGCGAGCGAGACGATTCGTGATGACCCTAGAAAACAGCTTGTAGACATAGCTCAGGAGGTATATCGGTCTGTAGTTTTTTAGGAGGGTATTGTCACCTTTTTTGAAAAACAAAACCACCACGCTCCTGTGCCACGCCTTAGGAGTTTCGCCTTTAAGAATGACGGAATTAAATAGCTTCTGAAGCGCTTTAAGAACCGGTTTGCTACCCGCTGTCAGAAGCTCAGCCGTAATTCCATCATCTCCAGCCGCCTTATCGTTCTTGAGCTGTTTCAGGGTCATACCAATCTCGTACAGGCTGACGTCCGGGATATCGTCGGTGTAGTGTCGGGTTAGTCTGGCTCTAGGATCATTAGCCAGGCTTACAACAGGTGCGTGTGTTGATGTGTATAACTCTCCGTAGAATTTCTCAATCTCACCCAAAAGCTCAGGCTTGGAAGTGACGATCCTACCATCCCCAGTCTTCAGCTTCGCAAGTAGACTCTGTCCAACAGACAATTCTCGTGCGAACACTTTGGAGCCTTTGTTCCGCTCGATAGCCTCTTGAATACAATTTGTATTAAATTGGCGTATATCGCGAGTCAGAGACTTTGAGATTTGTCTGTTAAGGCATCTGATACGCGAAGCGTCATCAGGGGATTTTAGGACACTCCACTTGGCACTTCATATTCATCATCATCATCATCCCAGCGTTAATCCCAGTCGTATCCGAAGCCTTTTCAGCTTTAGAGTCTGGGGTCCGCTTTACCAGTCCAACTGCTGATATGGCTAAACTTCGACATTTTCCGTGAAGCGACTGCCGTCTGACCTCCACAACCCGAAGGCGACATCGAAGCATTGCAGTTAGACCAATTGATGGACTTTTGAGGGCTCCAACAACCCGTAACGACTGCCACTAGATGTTCGTATGACAACCGGCACTTGATATTCATAAATTTTTAAATTGTGTAGTCGTTTTTAGAAAATCGTTTCTACTAACGGGTTATTTAATATTGGCAATACGGCAATATCATTCTATCACCATTCCATTACGAGACGAATGACCGAATTGATTCATCATTATGAATTTAGCAGAATACGATTTTAGCACAATTACAATAGAATGACAATGGAATCGTGTTGGAATGGCAAATTTATAAAAATAGCAGACTAGGACCCCAGAACTTTTCGGCCCCATCAATCTATCTGTTATGCGAGAAATAACTTCTCAAGGGCCTTCGGATATTAATTAATTAAAAGTACACAAATATTATTATCCACTCATCTAAAACAACGAACTCTACTAATACACACAACTAATTTAAACATTCCACATTGTCCCAAAATCTAATCAATCCACCTCAATTAAACAAAACACGATCTGTAAATAACCCAGACACAGCATAATCCCGATTGTTCCAAAAATAGCTCCATAATACACAATAGTAGGTATGTAGATTTCTCCCCAATCAAGTTGCTTTTGACTTCACAATAGATCGATAAATCCGCTAAGATCACTTCAATGAACTGAAACTATAGGGCCGACGGGGAGACAAAAGACAGTGTAGCTGATATGAATCATAAACAAATTTATTGTTGTCTATGGGCATTGTACGTGCTACTTGGGGCATGGCTAATTCGAGAACTCGCACCAATACGCCCAGTGAATGTTGGTGCAATTTGATGGTAGGTATATTGCTTTGCATTTAGTTATCTATTCTTATTTTGAAAATGTTTATAGGTATCAAGTTTTCAAAATAAAAACAGAAGTATCTTATATCAATAGCAATGGGTTTCATTTTGACAGTTCAACAACATTCATTGCGTTATTGACGTTGTTGAGCAGACACATTTTCGAACCTAGGGAGCAATGGAATAGCAATAAGCTTCAAAATGATTCCAACTGATAGTAATAATGTCTTACGCAAACAGGGTGCAGGGCCGTCGTTTGATCGAAAAAGATACGCGTGGTTTCTAGGTTCTAGCACTCAGGCAAATAAAGCAACACGAATGGGTTTTAGTTAGTAAAAGTCTGACACCCGCTCCGCCCAAGCGGGACACTACAGTTAGATTCGACCGACTTTTGTTATTTGTCCTTGTCTTATTGTTGTCCTCTTCTTTTTTCTGATAAGTATTTCACCCACAATTTATTTTATATAACCTACGTTAAGTATAAGGTTTTTATGAAAATAAGAGACAAAACTTCTAGAACATGTTTTTATTTACTTAAACAAATTCCTGTAGGTAAAATTACAATAATAATATTTCTGACTTATTTAGTATATTTAATAAATTCTACATAAATTCGGATTACGAAGTATAAAAAACTATTAAAAAAGCTGAGTGACAACTTTATTTCAGCATACTTAAACATATTTTGTGGACTTGATGACAATTCCAGCCGATGTTAAACAGCGATGCAATAGTTGATGGTAAAGCGCACTAGCTCATTACGAGCCTACTCACTCAAGCCATGAATACAATTAATTTTCAATGATACGGGAAAACCGCTGCTAGTAAACTCTTCCAGTGCAAATTTAAATAACTATTACAAAAATAATACATTTTTACTGTATAACTTCCTTATTGGAGATTGGCAATATTAATTAAATTAATTATTATTAATCAGTGACGTTCTGTAATAACGTGTGTGTTCTTAGGTCCGTATTACAGAACGTCACTCAAAACTCAAGCTCTACTTAAGTCTCGTTTCAAAACTCAATGAGATCAATGCTTGAGTGACGTTCTGTAATACAGACCTTAGCAAGTAATGTTGATAACAATCTAGGATTCCTATGTTATCGTTGCTACAATGTATATACATAATTACCTTATCAAAATATCTACATCAAGGAGCTGAAGCGATTGTATTTATACGCAGCTAATAAGGGGTCTAAATCATCGACAATCCGAACCGAACGCTTCAAAACAAGGTCATGGAAACGGGAAAAAATTAAAAAAAAAATACTTTTTGATGAGATTCCTTCCATTACATTCCCATTAATTTTTATTTATTGCTTCGTTTATCAAAAAAAAAAAAACGCGTTGCGTACCAATACCACGTCAAAACAAATTCCAATATTATTTTAAAGCGTCGTTTTTTGATTTACATCCATTCTTTGTTCGTTCTCTTATCTTTCCAATAAATGTGAATTATCGCCGACCACTGTTCAGGAAGCGAACCATATATTTCAAAGAGATTGTCTAATTTAAAACTGTTCCTACACTGTTAATTTTAAGCTCCACTTTGGTCCATTTTTTAAAAGACAAAAGACTACCAAGTTCCCTCTGAAATAAGTCTTGGGAGTTGGCAAATTTTACTTTTGGTTTTGACAGTTCCTAAAATGGCCAAGGAAATTTCCGTGAAGCCTTGTGTCTTTTAGCGATGAATTAAAAAAAAGTTTTAATAATACAAACTTAATAATTTATCCAGTCAACAGGCAACTGGTTTGTGACTTGGTTTGTGCTTTTTATGTTATGGTTGATTAATTATTAACTAAGTACGTAATTAAAAACTAATTAAGCCAATAATTTCCGGACTGGTTAAACATACAGTGTGGCGCTTAAGTTATCACAGTAACTGAAACCATCTTCTACATTGCGTAATATAATCTAAACTAATACATAAAGCTGAAGAGTTTGTTTGTTTGAATGCGCTAATCTCAGGAACCACTGGTCCGATTTGAAAAATTTTTTTACGCGTGATAGCCCATTAACCCAGCAGGGCTTTATAACATCAGGCTGCGACCAATAGGAGCCGAGCATAATAACTAACTACACGCGAACGAAGTCGCGGACGGCCGCTAGTAATTTATAAAATTAAAATTCTAGTCATGGAAGCATTTTTTGTTTTAGTGTTTATTTTTTAACGTTTTAACTTGTGGTTATTTTTTAACAATGGGAGAGAATGACGATACGATTGGCGCGGTGGCTGGCTGATCGACTGCTGTGCTGCGTGTCGTGGGTTCGATTCCCGCACGGAACAAATATTTTTATTGCATGCAGGCAGTTGTTCCGGGTCTGGCTATGAGTTTAAATGTTTTTAAGCGCACCCACGATACAGAAGTAATTCCTTGTGTGCGGCAACGTTTTTTTTTTTTTTTGTTTAAATACATATATTGATACCATCGCCCCTCACGTGTGCCATAGGTAGGTATTAACTTTATTATCAATGGTGGTTTATTTCATTTCATTTTAACGCTATTTTTTTTGTTTGATTTTCTTTATTGAAATAATTTAATAAAGGATTTTCATATAGATAAAGTTTTAATTATTTAAATCTGTAGATAACCCAATCGCCACTGTCGAAACATGCCTAAACCCAGATGATTATAAATGATAACAAATGCTATCTAATTGCTGTTTTATATTATCAACCCTGCTTAAATTTTCAACCCTGTGCACCTTATCATAACGACATCAAGACTAGATTGATAAGTTTATGAGGCGTGTCTTACACCACTATCTATTCTAGGTCAGTCGTACCTTTGGTAGATCGTTCGTTCTTCTAGTTGGTTGGACTGGGACAAATCAGATACCGTCTGTTTAGACCACCTTTTTTTGTTCTAGATTGGAAATCATCAAACGACCTCTCCCGCTCTGGGCGAAGCGGAAGGGCATGACACACTTTCACTGATTAAAACCCACCCGTGTTTCGTCACTTACCTGTGCGCCAGGGTAATGGTTTCTTTTTTAACCAACCCGCAACCCTGACCCCAGAGGCATCGGTCTTCGTGGACCCCGTCACGATGTGCTGACATCTCTTTGAGGCGCGCGTGTAACACACAACGTGCCATCGACCTGGGCTTTGGACCACCGTTTTGATTAAAACAATTTAACCGATGCTGCTTCACTTGTGAACTTTTTGGAATAAGCTTATTCCGTACATGCTTGTAAAAAGGCGCATCAAGTCCAATTCCGTCTACTACCAGGATCGCGGGTTGTTTAAATGAGATATTGTGGGCACAGACAACTGAAACACGGGTGAGTTTTATTTGGTATAAGTTTGACACGCCGATGATTTCTCAACAAAGAAAAAGCCTAAATCAGACTAAAGTATCAAAATTTTTGCATGTACCTGATTGTTTTTACATTTACATGCACATATAAAAAGTCTGCCATTTATCATTAAAATCCAGCTGCACTACCATTGCTTCTTAGATCAAAAGCTCCTTCCATATTCCCATCAGGATGCCTGACTAAGGCCCCAGCTTGACCAACATCCTCACTATAATCCGGTAACATAACAATTTCATGACCCATCTCTTTTAAAGCTTCAACGGTCTCTTCCGAAAACCTTCCTTCTAACTTCAGTGTACTCTGTGGATCACCAGCAATTCTTCCATAAAGCCATCTAGGTTCTGATATTGCTTGCTGCAAGTCTTTGCCTTGTACAACGTATCTGTGAAAGATTGCTGCTTGCGTTTGAGGCTGTCCATCGCCTCCTCTGGTCCCATAAATTAAAATACTACCATCATGAAGAAGTGCAGCAGCAGGATTCAGTGTATGGTAAGGCTTCTTTCCTGGCTTTATGCACAAGATATTGTCTCTATCCAAAGTAAATGTTATACCTCTATTATGCCATAATATACCTGTTTGGGGAAGAACCACATTACTTCCAAACTGATGATAAATACTCTGAATAAAAGATACAGAAAAACCTTTGCTATCCATTGCGCCCATCCAAATTGTATCCCCAGGACCTTTAGTCATATCAACACTAGATGCTTGTTCGAAATCAATATTTCTGGCCATTTTAAACAAACTTTGGCCCGTCAACAATGAATTGGGATCAATTTTCATGAACGCGGGATCAGTAATGTACTGGTCTCGCATCTTAAAACATTGTTTAGTGGCTTCTACTGTAGTGTGAATAAATTGCACCTCATCTTTACCATCAATGCCTAACTTGTCCAAGATTCCAAGAATAGCTAGCGAAACTAAACCTTGAGTCGGTGGAGGAACGTTAAATATCTCGCCGTGAGTGTGAATTAATCGTAAAGGATCTTTCCTAACCGGAGCATAGTTTGCAAGATCTGATTTAGTGATAGGCATACCTAACGATGCCATGTCTTCAGCAATTAAATTTGCCAAATCGCCGTTATAGAAACTGTGTAAACCATTCTCTGCTAGATGTTTCAAAGTCTCAGCAAGTTCCTTTTGGCAGAACGTCTCCCCGACTTTTGGAACTTCTCCGTCTGGTAGAAAAACACTTTCAAATTCAGTTGGGAGATTCCCTGTGGCTTGTAAATTCTTTAAGCTCACGTGATGAGATTTTGTAACTGGGAACCCTTCTTCAGCGTATTTAATGGCATCTGCCAGTAACTTGTTCAGTGACATTCTTTGGTATCCACATTCAGAGACATATTCCAAAGCTTCTTCCCACCCACCAACAGTACCTGCAACTGTGTTAGCCACCTTTGGACCTTTACTTGGAATTTTATGGTAATGCTCATAGAATTCTGGTGTAGCTAAAGAACCGGCTGCTCCACAAGCTTCGATTACTATAGGATCACCGTTGGGTGGTACAATGAGCCAAAATGAGTCGCCTCCAATGCTGTTCATATGTGGGTATACTACTGCTATTGTTGCGGCTGCTGAAACCATTGCTTCCATAGCAGTTCCGCCTTCTCTAAGGATTGCTACGGCACTCTGTGTAGCCAGGTGATGAGGTGTTACCACCATGCAGCTGGGCGCTATATTACTTTCCATTTTGTTTATTATTTCTTCAACTTATCAAGATTATATCCTGTAACAAAAATACGAAATTAGCCATTGGTGAAAGTTCCAGGACATTAAAAAAAAACTCTGTTTATTATCTTATTTGTCATATTAATCATTCCAGTATGAGAACACGTAGAGAATCTTAAAAAAACTTGCTGAAAAAACAAAAAACGGGAGCCATAGACATCTTAAATATAAATTTTAACGTCCAGATAGCTTTTAAGCCTGTCCCTCGTAAATAGCTACAGGGTGTTACGGAAATTACACCCCGAGGACACAAGATGCCATAAAATGATGTCGATACTCAGATATAATACATTGTAATAAAGATTAGAATGACGGTAATAGATTGCTTCTTGTGTATTAACATGCCTTCGGGGTGTAATAATTTTTTCCTCTGAGGTTATAGGGTATCCTGGTTTCCTGCCGTGTTCGTAATTACAGGTTTTTGTTAGCAACATTATTCGGAATGAGGTAACAATATAAGGAAATACATGAGTGTGTAAGTGAAACTAATTGTGCTATGATTGAAATATGAAGAGTGCCGGTATATTGGGAGCAATGATGGCCCATTGGTAGGGCGACTTATGACTTGTAGGTCGTAGCTTTCCTATATAAGCACGTTCTTTACTTTGTTTAACTTTTTTATCACAACTTCTCTTAAAAACGGTGAAAGTATATTGGAAGCTTTATAAGGAAACCGGCATAATATATCCTAGATTCAAAACACTATCCACATACGAAGATATACATAAGTATGAGATCACGTGGTAGTGTGAGTACGGACTATTCCTGCTCACAGACGAATTAACCATATTATAGCGTACAAAACTCACAATATTGACTATTATCACCTTTATTGATTACTTATATGCCTTTAGTTGGTTCAGTTACTTTTTAGCGTCGGTGTACTTTTTTCAATAAAATGCATCAAATTCAAAATAACTAACAAAATTCAGAAGCAATCTCAAGCCATAACAACTTTTCAAACGAACTTACACCCAGCTAAGTAAAAATAACCAAACTAGGTCATCCGCAAATAGAAGCGATAGTCAGACCGTAAACCATAGTAAACCCTTCACGATCTCGAAGCGAACGCGTAAAATATGTTTTAGAACCATACCCAACCGACATATTGCCGGCCAACGAACCGGCACGAAATTGAAAATGAAGCTTTTTGTATGCATTGAAGGGTTTATGGCCAGTAACGACAGAATAACGCGGCGGGTGACGGGTTGACTCCAACGCTTATGTCATGACGATATTTTTGACATTTGTTTTTTTTTTATTCGCATTGTCTGTGGACTGTGATATGATGAGCTTTTGTTTGACAGTTGACAAACTAAAAGTATGGACATGCTAAAGAGAAATGATAAACATTTTAATAAAAATCTATGAGACATCCCTTTGTGAAACACTGTATGATGTCTGTTGATCAAAAGTTAGGTAGTTGTTCCGGGTCTGGCTGTTTGTGTATGTGAGTTTAAATGTATGTAAACGCACCCACGATACAGGAGTAATTTCTAGTGTGGGGCAAAGTTTATTTAAAAATATATTATATATATTCTAATGTACCTAGCGCTGAACTTATGAAAGTTGTGGAATTGATATATCAGCAATTATAGCAGGGTTCATATTCTCAACTCTTATAGAGTCTATCGCCACTTACATAACTACTTTAGCGTATTCTATGTTGATTTTTGAGTACTTAACCATTTGTAGCAACAAGATAACAATAAATTATTGATTGCAATGGCATTGCATCGCTGTTAAGTATGACATTTAATTTGATGTTCTGTGGCGCGAACGTTCTAGATTCACCGGGAACTTTCTGGAACCATCTGGAACCCCGAAATTGCGAAATTCGAAACTTCGATCGAACATTCTAGACTCGCATGTTTTATGACTATTGTCCTTCCATAACCCACAGTTCTAAAACCTGTCAATCATTTCAATTTCTTCATGGTTTAAAATACATCAACACTGCCATAAAACTACCTACTTACTTTCACACAGTTCTTAACAATAGTTCATATTTTGATGTCTCCTAAACAAAGACAATTTATAGTTCCCAAACAATTATCACAGCTCAGAACCATAACCAGGTAAACATAAATCTCGGAAGAAGAAAGTCTCAACAACTAAAATTAAGTATGTAAAACCAATTTCCATTTAAATTGTACACAGCGTTTGGTACGAAGCAAGGTCTGTACTCCTGGTACGGAATAATATAAACTCCACTAACTTCATATCTCCTCTACCTTTGTGGAAAGAACTTTGGGATCTGAGAAGACTAAATTCGATTTATTTACTTTGCGAACCCGCTGGAGTCTTAGTGTCACAGCGATCGGAGACCTTTGTTTGGTCTTTGTCTTGTTTAGTGGCTTGAAAGAGATGTGTTAGGAGGTGAAATGGTCATGTCAAAACTAATGTTTATACTGCACTAACTTGTTTTTCTTATTTTATTTAGTACTAGCGGCCGCCAGCGACTTCGTTCGCGTGGAGTTACAGCGAACGAAGCGAAGCGAGAAAACGAGAGCTCCGCTCCTATTAGTCGCAGCGTGATGTTATATAGCCTAAAGCCTTCCTGGATTAATGGGCTATCCAACGCAAAAAGAATTTTTCAAATCGGACCAGTAGTTCCCGTGATTAGCGCGAACAAACAAACAAACATATAAACAAACTCTTCAGCTTTATATATTAGTATAGATGGTGAGATTTGTCACTACAGTTCTATAGAATAGAATACTCATTACGCTATATAAATTACAGAACTTATATAATTTACAAGGGGTGACGCAAAGAGCGGTCTTACCGCTAAAAGCGATCTTTTACAGGCAACCTTTGGACGGAATACTAAGGGGAAGGAGAGAGAAATAATATAGGTAGTCCACAGTGTACTATTTACATAGATTAAACAATAAATATGTACAGTTATACAGTGTATCTTACTAGTTTAATTTAAATAAATACAGTATGTTAACTAACAGAGGGCGTTCCCGTTAACCCGAAATAGTATAGCATACATACATGCTAAAAAAAATATTTCCATTCGAAAACATAATGTTTTAAATTTTTTTCCAATAAGAAAATATTCAATAAAAATTTTAAATTGACATGTAAAAGAAACACACTGTACACGCGAACATGAAAGACGGCAACGTCGCAATTTATTTATACATGACGACTACTATTTTGATTTAAAACAGGAGGTTTCAAATTTATTTCCAATTAGATTTTTTTTTTATTCGGATTTTTTTATGCTTATTTTTCTATGCTGATATTTTTATTTTAATCTATTAATGATATATATTAACGAGTTTAAGGGAACGCCCTCTGTTATTTAACATACTGTATATACATCTAATAATTAATAGAACTGTTTGTAAAGTCCTCATCATCATCATCTCCGCGTTAATCCCAGTCGCATCCGAAGCTTTTTCAGCTTTGGAGTCCGGGGTGCGCTTTAATTGTTTGTAAAGTACGGGGACATTTTTAACCCCAGGGGAGGACGTAGGCTGCTTGTAATTGTATTGACACTAGGCAAAGTCGTGGGTGGAAACATATCCTACTAATATTATAATAATTATCTGACTCAATTGATTTGAAGGATGTTACTAAACCTGCCAAATGTGCGGGTTGTTTGAAAGAGATAGGTACCGTGGCCCCTGACGCACAGGCAAGCGAAGGAACACGGGTGAGCTTTAGTCAGTTAAATTCTGACACGCCCTTTCGCTCTCACCAGAACGGGAGAGGTCATTTAATAATTTCCCATCCGCAAAAAAAAGGTTGTTACCAATCAATCGGCTGCTTCATACTTTCTTTGTCTGCTCTATAACGTAAATTACGCAATGAATGTTGTTGAACTGTCAAAAACCATTTTGATTTATGATACCACTAGCTTTCCGCCGGTGGCTTCGCCCGCGTGGAGTTCGGTTATATCGCGTTTCCAAGAGAGCTTTTCAAATGCCCGGAATCAAAACCATCCTATGTTATTTCTCAAGGTCAACTCTATCTTTGTACCAAATTTCAATAAAATCAGTTCAGTGGTTTGAAAGCGTAACAGACAGACAGACAAACAGAGTTACTTTCGCATTTATAATATTAGTAGGGATTGCCATGCCATTACTACTTTTACCTCGCAGTTCCAGGACATACAAATACTTACTCAACGCTTATTGGTTAGGTACCCCTTTCAGGACTGCTGAAATTCCCTGAACGCAGTTGCCACCTATTTAACTAAGAGCTCGTGAATACCTAAATAGCCTGTCTCGTCTTATCTTACGACTTACTCCGAAATTTCCCGAATCTCTCGCGATTTACCGTAAATACGGATTAACTGTTCCGACGTCTATGTATCCTCTTACCATAGCTAATATTATATTATAAATACTCTCTGATCGTAAGTAAACCGCTTATGTGCGCTTTGTTCAATAATGAATATGATACATTTGGGATTTTACATATATCTCGTACATAGCTTTCTGATGAGACGTTACTAAAAATATGACAGCCTTTTTTTTTTTTTTTTTGTTTTTGTTTATAGCAACTGAGCCAGTTCCGACTATTCTGCCAGTGTCACGTAGTGAAGCCTTATAGTTTTGTTCGTGTGGTTCGAATTGTACAGATGACAGCACATCAAGCTACTACAATCTGTCAGATTTTTTATTGGGTTTTCAACTTTAACGCTAAAGCATTAAGGCCTAAGGCAACGATATTATACTAATGACTCCGAAAGAAAGAGAGGAAACGAAGTTTCGTCTATCTTTATCTCTCTCAAAATCATCAATTATCTATGAGGAAAGAGACAGTGCTAGACCGAAAGCATATTATACACGTACGGCATGTCCATTAGTTTATGGCCTAAGGTGTTTGGGAATATTTGAAAGTTCCGGGTAGGTTGCCCTGCTGTCGTACGTACTAAACCTGCCAGAATAAATGAACGGGGCCGCCCGTCTGTTATCATGTCGCCATGATAACTTAGAAGAAATGAGCGTGGACTGTGGAGTAAGCAATCATTTAAACTAAGATCCGTATTCCAGAAGGAAACTCAAGCATTAATCTCTGCTTAAGCATTACTTAAAACTAGTTTCAACCAATCAAAGGGCTTCAAACGACACTTAAGTAGAGCTTGAGTTTTGAGTGACATTCTGTAATACGGACCTTAATCTAGGGATTGAAACTATTGAAAGCTCACTCGCTCCTCCGACCAGACAGGTGTTGTGCTGGCATATAATTGCCTTTTTTTTTTAATCCGCTTCAAAGAAGGAGGTTCTCAATTCGTCGGAAATTCCGATAAGTTTTTTTTTATTTTCCCCATTCCCTACTAGGTTGATGTCAGCATTAATCTGACCGAATGCAGCTGAACAGTACTTTTAAAACTAAAACCTGTAGAATAAAACTTTTTTACAAAAAAAAAACCTTCGTCAATTAATTATTTTTCACTTTGAAGTATTTTGTCGGGAAGTCGGTATTTTTTTTAAGTCGCTTCAGTTAGCTTTTCTTTATAAATAAACTAGCGTTTGGCCGTAATCCCACCTAATGGTAAGCAGTGACACAATCGTTGATGGTAAAGCGCACTAGTTTATTAAGAGCCTATTCACTCTAGCCTTGTAGACACTTAAGTTGTAGTCCGACGGAAACACCGCCGCTGGCAAATTGTTCCAGTCCCTCGATGTACGCGGTATAAAGGAGGAGGCGAAACACTTTGTCCTGATCGTAGTGGTGTTAACAACGTAAGGGTTGAAACTCGCCGTACGACGGGTTACCCGATGGTGGAACGGAGATGGGGGAATTAAATCATGCAATTCCCTCACACTCCCCCCAAAATGCATCCTATAGAACACGGAAAGGCTGGCTACTCTAAGCAGGTGCTCTAGGCTTTGGAGACCGTCTCGAGTTAAATCAGGTTCACCAATCTACCTCTTCGCACGCCTCTTCACTGAATCCAAAGGCCAGGTGACACTTAGCAGCACCAGCCCAAATGTGGCTGTAGTACTCCACACACGAACGGACCTGTGCTTTATACAACATTAGAAGCTGCCCTGATGTGAAGTACTTCCGGACCTTTGCGATAATGCCAAGTTTCCTGGCAGCCACCTTGGCCAAAGTTTAGGTTCGAGGAAATCTAACTCCCAAAAGCTGAAGGCGGTCGGTACACTCCAAGGATACATTTAGAAAAGTAGGAGCCAAGGTGAACGGGCTCCTTTTGGCGGTGAAAAGACACGCCTGTGTTTTGACGGCATTGAATGCTACAACATTGCCCCAACTGGAGACTGCCTGTAGTGCAACACTCATTCACTCTACCATAGCCTCTCTTTCGGACCGGATTGATTCCCTACTAGCCCGAGCATCCGGCTGGTATCACTCCACAACTGTGCTGTCATCTGCATACCCATAGATACCGGGCATGAGCAGATCGCTAATATGCAGCAGGAACAGAGTTGCTGAGAGAACAGAGAGAATAGCGACAAGCGTAGCTTAACCTGATTGATCAACCCGTGCGACTGTTATTACTCAGCCACAAACAAGTTTTTTTTATGACTGTCCCTTTCTGAAAACATAAGTTGACATATCCCACTGAACGTCAGATAAAACAACCATCTATATAAAACCCACTATCTACTAAAGCGTAGTATTATAGGTATAGAGCACAGCGGGCTTCTCTTATTATAGAATAAAAATAAATACTGAATAGTAATGAAAAACAGGCGGATGCTACTACCAGATTTATTATCGGTATTTCCACAGGTTTAAAAGTATACAATCCTTGGATTAGGGCAAGTATAGCCACGGTGTAGTCTTACAATCTAGAACACGTTTACATTTTACGAGACTAAACTAAACACACCTGCTCTCTACGGCGTCTCGGGGCAGAAAGGGGACCGTTACCATAGTATGTGGGCCGAAGAAACCGATATTTTAACTCAACTTCCGGATCTGAGAGTTTCTAGAACATTCGAAACGTGTCTACCTTACCGCCCCTAGTGTCGAGAGGCGGGCAACTACAATTTTCATTGACAAATAATCGTGATTCATTCATAAAAGCAGCACCTCTGGCGTCCAAAAGCGGTACTACAGTTCTCAAGGTCAATATGGTGACCGTTTCATTCATAAAACAGCGTCCCCCTGGCGTCGAAAGGTGAGCACTACTAATATTATGAGTAAACTCGTTCATTGATGTCGCCTCCCTTCGACAACAGAGGTCGCTAGCTGCCTATGTCAGCCACAATAGATATCAGTCACAATAGGTCTACCCTAACATTGAAAAATTCCATCATCTGTGCGTGCACTAATAGTTACCTTTTCAGAATCAAAAGTAATTTATTCAAATTATGCTGAGAATCAGCACATGTTGAACGTCAATATTACATAAGACAGTCCCCCAAAACGTCCACCCATCGACACTTCCTAGTGCTTTCGTTGGGAAGAAGACGTGGCGGATCAAACTCCCCAGCAGCACAGTTGAGTGTGTTCATTTGAAAAAAAAACACATGACTTTATACAATACCATGAACAATATCTAATAAAAACCCTGTTGTTCCTTCTGCCTACGTTTTAAGAACCGGTATACGGATGTAATAAAACATAACATTTATAAAAATTTGTTCAACAAAAAGTATAATTAAAATAAATATTTACCTTATACCTTTGCAATTCTGCATGAAGAAGACATAATATGTAGAACGTTCCCGGCAATCTCTTTAACTTATAAAATCAGATATTCTAAACATTTTGTCGAATGTGTCGATTTTAATAGTTATTTGATGTTGAACCCTCGACTAGACAATAATTACTTTTTTTAATTATAATTTCATTAATAATGTGCTTGTAAGTAAATATATATGTCCCTGAAAGGAACAACAGGGTTTTTGTTACATAGTGTATAGTAATGAACACCAGGAAAACACAACAACAATGAAATTATTTACCATATGCCAGCTAGCCACGCCAAAATACCAGCAAAGCAAAAACAAAAAAAAAATATCACTAAAATGGAAATGTAAATAAATAAAAACTTATTACCTAAATAATAGCCCCAGGTATAAAGATTGAGATCAATCTTACGTTAAAAATCCAACAATTGGTCTAACTGAAATGCCTTGATATCGCCTTCGGGTTTTGGAGGTCAGACGGCAGTCGCTTCACGGAAAATATCGAAGTTTAGCCAATATCAGCAGTTAGACTGGTATAACGGACAGCCTCTGTGGCGTAAGTGTTACGCAAGGAGGCGCGGGTTCGATCCTCGCACTGTGCAAATATTTGTATGCATGAATATGAATATTTGCACTGGTCTGTTCGTGCCTCGGAAAGCACGTTAAGCCGTTGGTCCCGGTTGCCATACGAACATCTAGTGGCAATCGTTACGGGTTGTTGGAGCCCTCAAAAGTCTAACAATTGGTCTAACTGCAATGCTTAGATATCGCCTTCGGATTGTGGAGGTCAGACGGCAGTCGCTTCACGGAAAATATCGAAGTTTAGCCAAAACAGCAGTTACACTGGTAAAGCGGACCCCAAACTCCTAAGCTGAAAAAGCTTCGGATGCGACTGAGATTAACGCTGAGATGATGATGATGAATCACTGACACTCCACTCCATATTAATAAATGTTCAAATACTATATTACTGTATTTTTATATTTACTATATTTTCTAAAAACTACTACTGTCGTTTTTAGGAAATCAGGTCTACTAACGGGTTTTAACGGGAAATATCATTCTATTACCGTTCCATTACGAGACGACTGACCGATAATTGATCGATCATTATGATTTTAGCAAATTATGAACATTTAGCACAATGACATTGGAATCGGGTTGGAATAACAAATTTATAAAAATAGCAGACTAAGTGCCCTGATCAACAGTCGATATCCACTTCATATAATATTATATTACTTTTTTCTCTTCACCTTGACGTTGGCAGAATCATCGGTCATCGATGGAGCCATACTACTAAAAAAGGGCCCTGAGCACTTTATTTAAAAGTATCCGAGTAGGAAAGAGAAATAAAATGCTATTGTTTTGTATGTCTCTCTCTAATCGGGTGAACAGTGAGTGCTAGTGCTGTAAATATACATCCGTATAAAGTTACGCGTCAGTGGATAGGCTTAAATATGTACATTTTACGATTGGATTGGCATAGCTTTTAGCCTATTTCAATAGAATGTACAAAAAGAATTAAAGCTATGAATTTATTTGCAACGATGAAACATCTATAATGATAATGCTCACACTGCAAGGACACGGGCCTTCTCTCTTTGAGAAGAACTGGGCTGTAATCTACCACGCGTGTCCAGCACGGGTTCGAATCTTCGCTTCTAGGACATTTCTGTTTCCTAAGACTGTTTCCCTTCGCCGTTTTGAGAGCACAATAACACTTAAATAACACTTATCTATGTCAATTTATTAATGTAACATGACATTTAACAACTAAAATCGTACGTGAAATAGCCAATGACCAGATTATATCTCCATGAATGGTTTTAGTATCTCACAAGTTGAACTTACAGCCCCTAAAAGCAATCCAGTTTTAGTATAAATGGATCCGGTCCGAACAAGAATCGTCCCTGACCGTCCTGTTAGATTAGTTTCGAAGATATCCTTATTTTCCTCACAGAGGGTAGTTGTGTATAGATTTTTTTTTTTTTCTTCATTTGGCATGACGCTGTTTGCGTATTGCCATTTTCGAGTATTTGATTTTGTTTCAGTAGATTTTAGTACAAAGGTAGGGAATCGATATGATATGATAAGGAAATTTTGCGGTAGGAAAAGGAAAATGGATCAAAACAGTTGTACGGATAGGTAAAATATGATAGTTTTTAATAAAATATAGCAGAAAAAATTATACGCGGATATTATTACTTTCAATAAATAGGGAAATAGTTTTATAAATATCATAATTTTGATAAGCTAATAATATAGGAACAGAGGTTGGGAGGGGAACGTTAAGAGAGATCAGTGATTCTATGAACGCTGTACAGTTATTTAATGAACAAGAAAAGAAGATATGATTCGGATCGCCAATATCTGTGCCACACTGGCAAATATTACTAGTGACTATGTTAAGTTTATATAAATGTGCAGGAGTTGAAACATGACCCAATCTTAATCTTATGATACAACTAGTAGCATGTTTACCTAGCTTTAACATAAAGAACCAGGGTTTCCGAGGCAACTGTTCTTGTATGGTACTATAAAATTTTCCTTTTTTTTTGCTAGTTCGTGACCAATTCTCGCTCCATGATTGATAAAGAGCGACTTTAGGCAGTGATGCTAAATCATGACAATAATTTTTGTATGGAAACATGTCACCACATTCCACAGCTTCATTTGCTAGACGATCAGCCGCGTCATTCCCCGAGATATTACAGTGACTTGGAATCCAGGCAAAAGTCACAGATACATTCATTTGCTCACATTTGCACAGCAATTCCCTAATGTCAATAATAAGTGGATAAACTGCTTGAGATTTAAAGGGAAACTTAATTAAACACTGCAGAGCACTCATTGAGTCACAAAATATAATGGTCTTTGGCAATTTGCATAGCAGTACGTATTCCACTGCCTTAAAAAGACCATAACATTCACCTGTAAACACTGAAGTTTCAGGCGGCAGTTTAATTTTTTGTACTATATTATACTGAGAATGAAACACGCCTACCCCCACAATACCAGAATTATGTTTCGAAGCATCAGTGTAAATATAATGCCAGCCAAGCCAAACTCTATCTTTAATGCTATTTAGGGCAACACTCACAAAGGGGTCACTTTTTGATAATCCTAGCTCAAGATGTACCTCAGGACGTATAACCAGTGAACAGAAATTACCACGAAAAAGGGGAAACTGAGGGGAATTATGAGTAGGAGCCTGAAGTGCTGTAAATCTTAAGTAACTAATGACTAGGCACGGAGTAGATTTATGTGACCAATATGCTGAAGATTCAACGCGACCAGCTAGCGCCTGCAATTTAGAACGAAGAGGGTGATTGGAAAACTGAAAACTGCGGAATAAAAATCGGTCTGATAAATATTGCCGTCTTATACGTAAAGGTGCATCCACACACTCCACCTGAAGAGCATTGATAGGACTTGATTTCATTGCCCCTGTTACAATTCTTAAAGCTTTTGATTGTATCTTGTCTAACTTTTCAAAACCCTTTTTTTGACCCGGTTCCAACAAAAACGTCCCATAATCCAATCGACTTCTAATAATAGCATTATAAACAAGCTTCAGGCAAAATGGGTGAGCACCCCACCATACACCAGCAAGGCATCGAAGCATGTTCAACTGCCTCTCACATTTAACTGCCACATCCTCGCAATGAGGAACTCCTGTAAGTCTGGCATCTAAGATTACACCTAGAAATCTAACCTCACTTTTGACAGGCAATGGGTTATTATTAAAGTAAACAGTAAATGGAGGGGGTAGAATAGCTCTAGAAAAAAGGACAACAGAACTCTTTGATGGGGACACTTCTAAACCATTACTATCAAGCCATTTACCTAGCAAACTAAGAGAGAATGACAAGGATAAGCAAGCTTTTTCAACAGAACGATGGGTAAAGTAGATTAACAGATCATCAGCGTACTGTAAAACTTTAACATTTTTGTCCAGCGCAGACTCTAAATCATGTGAATAAATGTTAAACAATAATGGACTCAATACAGAGCCCTGAGGAAGACCACGTCAGACGTGTCTGAACTCCTTGCTAGAATTTTCCGTATCCAGTTGAATAATTCTTTCAGTTAAAGCATTAATGACAAAGTTGCTCAAAAACATAGGAACCCCAAGGAATTTTAACTTATCATAAAGAATAGACAAAACGACGTTATCATAAGCAGATGTAATGTCAAGAAAAGCAGCTACAGTGGAATGATTATCAGAAAATGCCAGTCTTAAATCGGTGATGAATATGCCAATACTGTCCATAGTGCCCTTGCCACGCCGAAACCCATATTGATTGTAACTAAGTAAGTTCTTACTTTCCACATACCATTCTAAGCGATTTTTAACCAGATGTTCAGTAATTTTCATTAATACAGATGACAAAGCAATAGGACGATAGGACAGGGCATCTGATGGATTTTTATTAGGTTTCAGAATTGGCAAAACCACCTGAGATCTCCAAGATAACGGGACATTTCCGGAAACCATAACAGTATTAATGACTCTTAAGAAGTATTCCAATGTTTCATTACTACAATTAACAATAAAAGAATATGGAATACCGTCTATTCCTGGTGCTGAGTCTTTGACTTTGGTTAATACGCCTTGAATTTCAGATAAAGAGAAAAGGCCGTCAAATCCAGATGCAGGAAGAGGAAGTAAACAAGAGGATAAGCATATGTTTTCCGGGACAGAAGGAGGAGCTAACCTGTTCAAAAATTGATCAGTAAGATTAGCCGGCAGAAAAACAGAAGATGATTCAGTAAATACAGATCTGAATCTACGAATGTTGTTCCATATTACGGAAGGTGGAATGTCAGGAGATATAGATAAACAAAAGGATCTCCAGCTATCAAATTTTTTAGTTTTAAATAGTTTACTTGTTTCATTGATTGCCTCACATAAAATTCTGAAGTTATCTGATGAGCAAAATTCCGCATATGCCACTTCTGCTTCCTTCCTCTTTCTAACCGCTTGTGTACACTCCTCATCCCACCAAGGTGGAGAGAGAATGTATCTCATGCCACCACTCTTAATAGGAAAAAGCTCGTCAGCCACTTCCAACATTGCTTTTGCTAAATCTTCCGCACAAGAAGCTTCTTGACCTAGTAATACTACTGGTAAAACTCTAATTCTTTCCTCCAAGCGTTCCCGGTATAACTGCCAGTTTGCCTTACGTAACTTATATTTTAAACGAGGTGGATGTTTTAAAGGAGAATTGAATTTAACAGGGAAACAAAGTAGTATTGGGAAGTGGTCACTACCATACGACGACTGTAATGTATTCCAATATAAAATAGATGCCACGAGATTAGCTGTACAAATTGATAGATCGGGGGCACTAGCATTCTCCCCAGGAGCTGTGCGTCTTGTTGGTACACCAGAATTAAGCACACATAACTCATGGTCATCAAGTATTTCACTCAATGTGCCTCCAAATACATTATCAACACCACTACCCCAAGATGGATGTTGGCAGTTGAGATCTCCTAAAATAATATACGGTTTGGGTAACCTTGACAATATATCAGCAATTTCGACGAAAATGGAATTAGAAGGATGGGGTACATATATTGAAACAAAACATACATTCTGTATAATCGCAGCAATAATCGAAATATTATTGGAATGTGATTCTATTGGAAAATGTTCAAAATCAGTAGAATTTTTAACAAGTATAGCAACACCGCCATACCCGTCAACGCGATCTTCTCGTAAACATTTATAACCTGAAATTCTAAATAAACTTGTAGGCTTAAGCCAAGTTTCTTGTAAAGCAGCAACAAAAGGCTTATATTTATTAATCAGATGTATTAAATCGCTTTTTTTCGGAACTACACTACGACAGTTCCACTGTAAGACTTTGGGAAGGCTGTTGTTGTCCATTGTTGGAGTATTTAGGGATTTGTGATAGTATTCCAGATAATGAAGCAGCGATGGACGGTGTAATTATATTAGGTTGAGACAATAAGTTAATTAGAGCAACAATTATTTCAATAACTGAATTATTTGAAGAGTTTTTTGGAGTTTGTAAAGCACACCCATTGGCCGGAGGGGGCATATTATAATCCTTAATAATATCATTATGACTGTCTTTATTATATCCTTTAGTTAATCTAGGAGGAGATCTCGGTTTTAGAAGTACTGTCTTTTTATATGAAGTCAAAGTTTGACTTTGAGAAGTAGAATTTTGAGTTGAAGAAAAAGTATTTGTAGGCACATTTGGTGTAGATACCAAAGCATCAGCATATGATATCTTTGAAATAGGTGGGTGTAATTTAAATGCTTCCGCATATGAAATACAACTTTTTGCCATAGTTTCTTTAATGGCTTTTTGCCTTTCATATTCCAAACAAGATTTACTAGTGGCAAGGTGAAAGCCCTTGCATAGACAACATAATAAATCATCCTCAGTAACTGAACAGCTATCCCCAGAATGCTCTTGTCCACATTTATAACATCTAGGTTTGGACCTACATTGTATCTTCACATGGCCGTAACGACAACAATTGAAGCATTGAATAGTAGGGTAAATGTATAGATCTACCAATAAAGATGTATAGCAAACAAATATGCGTTTTGGCAAAACTTGGCCATCAAAGGTCAAAACTACAGTCTCAGTTGGCTTGAATTCATACTTGCCTTCAACAGTAATTTTCTTTTTAATACGTCTTACCTTAAGAATTGCACCGGTACCAATGGGAACATTAATGTTTTCTTTTATTTCTTCATCAGACCACTCAGCAGGAATACCACGAACTACTCCTAGCCGGGTTACACTAAATGCTGGTATAAAAACTTTGTAATCTTTGTTAATTTTACTATTTGTCAAAAATAAATTAGCCTCATGGTAAGTTATAAATGATATACAAAGTCTATTACGTCCTATACGTTTTAAACTTCCATTTACAATAGAATGGATATTATTTTTCTTTAAAAAGTGGCCGAAAGAAATTGGATGCAACGTAATATTGTCATTAGGGGATTCCTGCTTTCTTTGTACATGTACTACATAAGGAGCAGCGTCAGTATTTTCATACAAAAGTCGAGCAACAGTAGTTGGAACATGTTTAGGAACAGATAGAACCTCATCCTCCTGATCCCTTGTCAATCTAGATGTCTTGTTATCAGAGCTAGAAGATGAAGGTTGGGTAAGTTCAACAAGCACTTTATCATCAACAGAAGAACGACATTGGCAATCAGAATCTCTTGTCTTCTTGTTACTGCCATGCTTTCGTCTTTTCTTATTACAATGTTTACAAATGCGATGTGCACTGATTCTTTTACGTTTCGAATTTCCCAAGGAGAGAGAACTATCAGTATCAAAACTACTTTCATTGACAGATGCATTGGGGTTATCACAATCCATGTTATTGTTTTGTATAGTTACAACATAACCAATGTCGGGGGCCGTGCCCCCTGGATCCTGAGGAGGGTCCATAAAAATAAAATTTTAAGGACTTACCAATATAGGCGGCAAAACAATATACACAGAAAAATATATGTAACTGAACTTATATACACAAAACTACAATATTTACATAACTAAAAACTACAAATACTCATGAAATGATCCAATCCAATACGAAAATAGACTATTTAACAATTAAAATTAATTTATCGGCAAAATCCGCGTCCGCCAAATTCAACGATTCCCGCGCTTTTTTTCTTGTGTATAGATGTTAAGTTGTAACCATCGACATAACTAATGGACATGCCTTAGAGATGAGAATTGTGGCACTCCGAAAGAAAGAGAAGAAACGAAGTTTCGTCTATCTTTATCTCTCTCAAAATCATCAATCATCTATGAGGAAAAAGATAGTGCTAAACCGAGAGCATAGGCCATCTCTCTCACTCTTTGCAAACCAAAAAAATACTGCAGATTATACGCGTACGGCATGTCCATTAGTACATATATGTCTATGGTTGTAACCGCTTTCTTAGCGAACGTTAAATACGAAGCCAAGCCTCGACAAAGATTCTGTTCCATTTCTTGTTGTAAATTGTATTTAAATCCTTCTAAAATCTTGGCTTATAAAGGTACTAAGGTGTACCCTAGACGATCATTTATAAAGTTACTAAGGCGGACCCTGGACGATCAATTATACATGGTCTATTAATCAGCTGATGAAACTCAGCATAGTTATGTGAATATAAACATGATAAAACATAAAAGGATGTTGATTTATTTTAAGATATTATGTTGATTAGAATATATTTGCTTGAAATACCTTTCACTTCGAAAACCTGGTTCTTGTTGTTTCTGTACACTTCAAATACGGGGTATCGATATATTAACACAAAAAACAGGGGCAATTATCGTAATCCATACTAATATTATAAATGCGAAAGTAACTCTGTCTGTCTATCTGTATGTTACGCTTTCCCGCTTAAACATCTCAACCGATTTTGATGAATTTGGCACAGACAATCTTTGAGACTGAGAAACGACATAGGCTACCTTTTATTGAAAAAATTGATATTCCCAGGGGAAATCTAAAAAGCGTGATATAACCGAATCCCAGGCGGGCGAAGCCGCGGGCGTAAAGCTAGTTTAAAACTAGTTAATTGCGTCAGCTTTGCATTAGCTAGTTTAATTGCGTCATTCTGATCTCAGTCCCAATTTATAAAAATGTCGCCGACTTCCCTATATTTTTCATAAGCTAATGATTTTGAATAAATAGAAATAAATAAATTATAGGCTCTCTATCTTGCTCGGGTTGTCTCTGAGATTCAACAACGACTATTGAGATGAGAACAGTAAGACCAGAGATTTAACAAAAACAAACCAGCTCGCGCTGGGCCTGTCTGGTAGATTAAGGCCCACTCCCTGTCATCGAGAGGAGGCCTCTGTCCTTATGGTGGGAACATTATAGGCTGTTATGCCTGTTATGTAAATCTATACTAGGTAATATATAAAGCTGAAGAGTTTGTTTGTATGTTTGTTTGTTTGTGCGCGCTAATCTCGGAAACTACTGGTCCGATTTGAAAAATTCTTTTTGAGTTGGATAGCCTATTAATCCAGGAAGGCTTTAGGCTATATAACATCCCGCTATAACCAATAGGAGCAGAGCAGTAGCAAAAAATGTTGCGAAAACTGAAGTCAAGGCGGAGCATAACTAACTCTACGCGAACGAAGTCGCTGGCGGAGGCTAGTTATCAGTGGCGAAGAGTCCATACAAGCCGATTCCCACCGGGTTACCTTTCAAAAATCAGTTCCATATTCATACAAAAGTATTTACATTCTATTTCATTAACAAAGTATTATTAATCAAATGCCTGCGCGATTTACAATAGCCATAGTAATTCTTAGCAATACCCTAAGTATCACATTTCATTTTATAGTCGTAAATTAATCAGCGCTTAAATTTTTCGTACATTACATTGAAGGGAACTCGACGAATTACAGCCTACCTCGGTCAAACGTTTTACTATGAGGCGAAAAGAGACAGAGCGTGTCAGACATCTCTTTCTAATGATCGCTAACCGTCCGTAATTTTTGAGAAAAGATAGGCTGATGCCGACCGGCTTGCAGTTCTCTCCTCTCCTCTATTAGAATGAGACAAAGAAACGTTATAATGAAATCCTTCGCAAGTCATATTCTTTTTATTTTGGCATATTTTCGTGTTCCATTTCGTTTGGTTGAAAATAAATTATTGTTAGTATGTGACATGTGTTCGTTTTTCGTGTTTTTCGTTTGTTATATTTTAATATTTGTGGTATTTAAACTGTGACTGATTCTGTAAGGTAATTTAATCGCAGATTTGGTTAAATACTGTGTATTTTGTTTGTTATTATGGCTTTAATTCATATAGAGTGCTGCTCAACTGACTACCTGCTGAATGAACTTAAAGTCTTACGTCAGCGTCGTTAAATAAATTGGACACCTATGAGCTTTTTTTACAGCTCCAGAATACGTCTTTGAAAGACGCATTTTCTCAAGTTTCGACTCTTTGCAGTTTAATTCTGACCCTCCCCATTTCAGTAGCTTCAGCTGAGCGGTCATTTTCTGCTTTAAAACGCATTCACACATATGTGCGAAACTGCCAAAAAGAGCAGAGATTGTCCGATTTGGCTATCATGTCAATTAAAAAAATTTGCTTAATAAAATGAAAAGTAATCCGAATTTTTATAACATCATTTTAGCTCATTTTGTTAAAAAAAAAAAACAGACGCATTGCATTACAATATAAATAACGTTGTGATTGTGTATAATTTGCTTTATTTTTGCTTAATATTTTTGTTGGTTTTGGATCGGTGTTTGTGTGGTTCGGTTTTTAACACTATTATTTTTGTAATTTTTTATTTTATTTTTTCTTGACTCTTATTCCCTAACAATAGGTACTTAACTTAGTACTTACTAACAAGCATGCATGTGTGGTATGGAGATGCACGTCGAAAAAGGCTTTTTTTTTCTTTTGCTGCCGCTTTTATCATACCTGAAAGACACTGTTATCAAATCATCAGTCCTTTTTTGTATGGTGAAGGTGGGGCTTTTAATACTATTCTTATCTGAAGACCTCCTCCAAGATATCCTGCAGTAGGTAAGTGTTTAAGTGTTTATTTTTTTGGACCGGCTTCCCTTTGTCAAAATTTCACCCTTCGCCACTGCTAGTTATGTATAACCAAACTACGAGTCTAAAACTCTAAACATTTTCAACGACGAATAAATACAATGGTTATACTACAGATAAAGTAAATACCTACTACAAAATTCAAACAGTACCTAGGTAAGTCTCCGTCGGTTAAAATGAATTGAGGTCTTCACCTTACTTATGGTTATATCAGTACAACTACTAGAAAAACAAAAATGAAAATTATTTGGTAAGCGCATCGCTTGAGATCCGTATTGGCAATATTTAAAATTTTCGCAATAGCTTAAATAAGATTTTTAGGGATGAAATAAAAATTATCCTGCAATATTAGAACAAACGGGAAGAAATGGAAGTAATAAGTTTTCAGCGTGGGTTGGCCACCGACAAGATGGACCGACGACCTGGTCATAGAATAAAGAGAGGGAAGTAGGTTATCTCCGACCCAATCCGCGATTTAATTGCCTACTGTCTTAGGGTTGTCACGTTTAGCAAAATTTTAATTCAGTGTCTATAAATTGGCAAAGGTCGGAAAGTTGACGACTGTTCACGCTTCGTCGGATTCGGTTGTCACCGAACCCGCTAACAAATATTTATAGACTAAGAGCTCATATTTAAATTATTTGCTTAGTATTTATACATATAGTCATACACAGTTTTTTTGTATTTTTTATTTTGTAATTTATTAGTAGTTTTGTACACATAAAGGACCATATTTATTTTTATTTTTAATTAATACAAATTTATATAACACAAACATATCTATTAACCCTAAAAATCGTAAAACAACATATAAATACTGACAACTGCCTCTTTGACTAATTATTTCTGTTGTTAAGATCTGAACTTTATTTATCTGATTCACAAATTGTCAATTAGGTACTTACTTACTTTTAATAACGATTTTATAACTGTAAGTAAGTAGTTACTATACCTACCTACAATAGGTATTCAATGCCGCCAAAACACAGGCGTGTCTTTTCACCGCCAAAAGGAGCCCGTTCACCTTGGCTCCTACTTTTCGGAATGTGTCCTTGGAGTGTTCCGACCGCCTTCAGCTTTTGGGAGTTGAGATTTCCTCGGACCTTAACTGTAGGCGGTTCATTGAGTCCAAGGCTAAGGTGGCTGCCAGGAAACTTGGCGTTATCGCAAAGGTCCGACAGTACTTCACACCTGGGCAGCTTCTAAGTTATACAAAGCACAGGTCCGTTCGTGTGTGGAGTACTGCAGCCACATTTGGGCTGGTGCTGCCAAGTGTCACCTGGCCACTTTGGATTCAGTGGAGAGACGTGCAAAGAGGCTGATTGGTGACCCTGATCTAACTCGAGTTGGTCTCCAAAGCCTAGAGCACAGGCGTAGAGTAGCCAGCCTTTCGGTGTTCTATAGGATGCATTTCGGGGAGTGTGCGATGGAATTGCATGATTTAATTCCCCATCTCCGTTCCACCAGCGGACGACCCGTCGTACGGCTGGTTTCCACCCTTACGTTGTTAACACCTCTACGATCCGGACGAAGCGTTTCGCCTCTTCCTTTATACCGCGTACATCGAGGGACTGGAATAATTTGCCAGTGGCGGTGTTTCCGTCGGACTACAATTTGAGTGTCTTCAAGGCTAGAGTGAATAGGCTCTTAATAAACTAGTGCGCTTTACCATCAACGATTGCGTCACTGCTTACCATCAGGCAGGATTGCGGTCAAGCGCTAGTTTATAATATATATAAAAAAAAAGGTAATCTGAACAGAGACAATCCTGAAATCGATGAATTAAGACACCCAAACAAACAACAATACTTTCTCCTGCGATAATCACACATTGTTATTTAATTTAGCTACGTAGTATTCTGTAATCTGTGATTTAGCGAATGTGCCGAAAAGCCGTGACGCGCGAACCTCGTTCCGTGCTAGCCGCGACTAGCGCAGTCATAGGCACTCTAATATTGTGTTTAGGTGTGCGTGCGGCGACGCATAGATACTATGGCGCACACATACAAGCCGCGCGCGGTCCGTTTGTATGAAGATAACGTACTTCCCTCTCTTTATTCTATGACCTGGTGAAGGCCGCGGCAAACCGTAGGATGGCGGAAAGCGCACGTCCAGTAATGGACGTCTTTCGCCTGAAACGATGATGATGATGATTGAAGTTTCTATGGATTTTTCATATGAACTGTTATTTAGATAGCTAGCAACTACTGTAGTCCAAGATATACATACGTACGTAACTAGATTATAACTGAATGCCAATGAATTACGTCATACATTTATTTATTTATTACAGCGTGAAAGACAAACAGCTAAAAAAAAAAGTGTGTGTGTCAGCTCCGACGCACGACTGGAGTTTACTCCTTAAGTATGAGAAAAAAAAATATTAAAAAAAAAATAAAAAAAAATATTTAAAAAAAATAAAAAAAAAATATTATTATTATTTTAAAAAAATATTTATAAAATAAATCATAAAAAATTAAAAAAATTATAAATACATATTTATAAAATTTTAACCAATTTTAAGAAAGTTGATAATAAAAATTTTTTTTATAAACATTTTTTTTAATTATTATAATTATTTTTTTTTTAAATATAACATTATCTTGCCACTTTTTTAGATTAGAAAGTTGCGCACCGAAGGTGCGCACTAAAATAGTAACGCTTAAAATTCGTTACTCGTTAGTAGGTTTTACCCCTTGGATTTTTCTCATACCGGGCGCCTTAAATATGAAAATCGATTCTTAAGGAGTAAACTCCAATAAAATAAACAAAAATAAAATACATAACTACATAGGTAAGTACGGACGACAGCAGTCAAGCTACCCGAAACTGTCAAATATCCCAATTACAATGCTTTAGAGATAAAGTTGAAAATCTAATAAAGAAATCTGACAGATAGTAGTACCTTGATGAGCTGTCGTCTGTACCTACGTAAGTACATAATTGATTCATATCTATTGCTAGACTGACAACAATTGATTACCAGCGTTGTCATTAGGGTAACACACATGTCCAGCAGTACACGTCTCACCATCACTCTGATCTGTGATGCTATCCTCCACATAAAATGTATGTGGGATCATATACCTAATTAAGTATACAATATGTTAAGAAAACCCTGTCCGATCCGTGAAGGTATTGTTAGGTATCGATAACTGATTCTACTAATGCCTGCAAAACCTGGCTAAACTTAAAAAAAAATACCCCCTAAAAAATAAATAACTTAAATAAAATAAATAGGTAATTTCATGGCAACACAGGCACAGGTCATGACCGCAGTTGACCTCATGCTTGTAGGTATAGGTAGCTTGTTCACGTTTATCGACTCTCGAAAGAAACAATGATACTTAGGCAGCTCGAGAAAAGAATTTTTTTAAGTAGGAAGGTCGTCTGACTCTCCGAATGTATCATTTCATTGGATGAGCACAATGGCTCTGGCAGAGATGTTCCATATTTCGTCGCACGAGATTAGCACGGACATGCACACAAATAAAAATCAAGTGGTGTCAAATCCGCGCTGGCCACAGTTGGCCCCTACCAATCCACTGCTCGCCGAACTGATAATGGACAATAATGATAATGTACTCACGTACAGGTCGGAAAAAATATCGTGAAGCACCGTCATGCTGGAACCCTCGTGCATTGACCGATAAGTCCCCACTTCCAAATCGTCTAACACCTGATCACAACACAGCTAATTGCAGTTACTACCTCCATCAGCATGTTACATTACTCTACGTTAGAAAACAACATGATCACACAATACACGAACAGTGTGTACACCAGCAATGTTTACGTGCAACTAATAATTTAAAGTAAAAATTATTTTTATTTTATAAACATAGGTATCTACGCGGCTGCCGGCGGCATGCTTTGATAGAGATGTGTAAGTAATCAAAATATTGTTTTTTTTATCGATTGATATTCGTCTATTTTTGGTATCGATTTAGTATTGTAGTTTCTCATTCTTATTCTCGATTCAACATCGCATGGAATTGTTTAGAACTTTTACAAAACTCAAATTAGCGAGGTACACTGCTGTAAATGAAAATCATGCCAAAGTATTAATTTCAGTTTCTGTCTGAATATCGATGATATTGACCGATAAAATATTTGTAAAACTTTACTAAAATTGTGTTTCATAAGTCTTTCTCGTTTCTGTTTGTGTGTGTTTGTGTTTCTGTGTGTGTTATAATAATGTTATTAGTAATTAATCGATAAACAAACAAAAGTACTTTTACCATTGGGTAATCTGTGTTTTTACAACAAATCCTTCAACCAGATACAAGTTTCGATTAATAGCGATAAAAAAACGTTATTACGCAAAAAAATAGTACATCCCTAGTTTCACGTACTTTTTTATTTGAAGACACCGACAAATTCGCTGCGCGCCGGCATCACAAACGGGACCGCCAAATATTGAACATAAATTTATACATTTAATATCCAACAATAAATCAAACGATGATACCGCCGAAAATGGTGTTGTCACATTTTAAAAATTTTCCTATTTTTGGGGAAGTTCGCGGGAAAAAAAGATAATTTCAAAATTCACTAGTATTGTTACTATGATGATTATGTAAAATTTCATATTTTATTTGGTCATGTGTTTACCTAACCTTTATTATCCTTACGGGTCGGACAGGGTTTTCTTAACATATTGTATAATTACTCAGTCACCCCACCTTACTTTCACCGACTTCAAAAGGTTCATAACTCTTTTGTTGGTTTTGGTATAACTTTTAATAACACGATACCCTTTGCTTTGATAGACTTGCCTTACAATGCATTTAAAGCACAAATCAAATACAACCTTTGTTCTAAGCTGTATTATTCCGTAAATGACTATTATAATGATAAGAAAAGCTGTTCGCTCTGATTAACTCGAGACAATGTTTATGTTCTTTCTCCAGAATTAGCTTATTGACACATTATATAAGTTTATATAATTTACTTTTTTACAGTGCATAAATATGACTGTGAACTGTCACGCCCTTTATATCTGGGGCGTTTATTTAGGTAATAAGTTTTTACTTATTTACATTACCATTTTAATGTTATTTTATGTTTTCGTTTTGCTTTGCTGGTATTTGGGCGTGGCTAGCTGGCATATAGTAAATAATGTCATCGTTATTGTGACATATTATTCCAGTCATTTGCATGTATGCTTCTGCTTGCATGTATGTATACTTTTGCTCTGTATGTATACTCAAGTTTCCAAAAATAGGGAATCTTTAATTCTGAAAAGTGAGTTTAAAGTGAGTTGTCAATGTTTTTGTAAATTCCTAGCATTTATTTGATTGGAATGTCAACTCACTTCACATAAGTTAAGTCACGGCGGACTTGACAGAACCGCGTTAATCCCAGCCGCATCCGAAGCTTTGTCAGCTTTGGAGTCCTGAGGTCCTCTTTACCAGTCTAACTGCTGATTTTGGCTAAACTTCGATATTTTCCGTGAAGCGACTGCCGTCTGACCTTAACAACCCGAAAGCGATATAGAAGCATTGCAGTTAGACCAATTGTAGGACTTTTGAGGGCTCCAATAACTCATAATGACTGCCATTAGATGTTCGTGTAGCAACCGGGACACGACCTGCTTTCCGAGGCACGACCAGACTAGTGCAAATATTCATATTCATGCGTACAAATATTTGCACTGCGCGGGAATCGAACACACGCCTCCTTGCGCAGCGGCCGTGTTCGCAACCACGATTGGCGTGCATGTGAGTGTAGTACATACCTACAGATACATTTCTAACAAACAAATATTCGTTATTTTATACAAAAAAACCTAATTTAACCCTTGTATCGACAATAAAGTCATTCCTAGAAAAGTATAAAATCACTTACTTTCAGGTTATTAAAATAAAAATAATAATAATGGTGGCAACACTACTCACAATTTAACCTATTAACCTCTTTATTCTCCAAGGAGTATACGTATACTGGTCATAGACTAACGCAGTTATGTCATAAAGGTCTGAAAGCATATTTGGAAAGTCCCCATACAGCGTTTATTGAATAATATTATGTAAATTGCGTACAGGCCATACTCGTAGCGTTTGAGCCCCTACAGCTGAATGCACTCAGGGATCTATGCATCTATAAAATATTTAATGTCCTAAACACAGTAGTTTTCTGTGTACCGTAATAGAATTTCTGAAGACCCTACTGCATAAAAATCTTTGTGAAATTGTTTCATACTTTGTGTTTACTTATTCAACATGTATGGTTGGTTAATTGTTTGTTTCTGGGTGAAACTTTTTGTTTTGTATTGTTGTAGTTGTTTTGTTAATATGCGAAGAACTACATTTTTAACAATCGTAAGAAAGTTTGTGCATTTATTTGTTCCGTTTCCAACTACTCCTGCAAGGTAATTGCGCAACATACTAAACATCAGTAACAAGGGGTTTCATTTTGACAGTTCAAGAACATTCATTGCGTTATTTACGTTGTTGAGCAGACAGACTTTCCGAACATATAGAGCAATGGATTAGCAATTTGCTTCAGAATAATTCCAATTGATAGTAATAAAGTGTTACGCAATTAGGGTGCTGTTCTGTTAAGTATTCATAATCATTCGAGCAGTGATGGTCCAATGATATTGGTTCAGATTTACGCGTAATAGTCTTTGTTCCCAATCCAGGCAGGCTTTATTTAAAAAAACGTGAAATATCTTTTTCTCTTAAAGTATAATAGGTATTGGAGGCCCTAGGAATATGCACAAAAACCGCACTTTACCTTTCTTTCTTTCTTTTTTGGCTACACACGGTTTGTGCATTTAGCCAATGTCATGTAAAGAATTATTCATGTCGAAAATGACGGCCGCGTGAACCGTCTTACGGGAGAGGTTTGAGGCAAAGTCATGATGTGGTCACTATGCTGCGATATTTCACTGTTCTTTATGAATTACTAGCGGCCACCAGCGACTTCATTCGCGTAGAGTTAGTTATGCTCCGCTCCTATTGGTCGCAGCGTGATGTTATATGTCCTAAAACCTGTATCAATGGGCTATCCAACGCAAAAAGAATTTTTCAAATCGGACAAGTAGTTCCCGAGATTAGCGCGAACAAACAAACAAACATACAAACAAACTCTTCAGCTACTCTTATACAACGTGTAACATAAAGGGTATATACATAACACAGGCATGGCATCTTTATATGATATCAAACGATATTGGAAGGGTTTTTTAATCCTATCTCTTTATGTTAGGAAGTTATGAGGAAAAACACCGCCTGTGATAGGCTACTATCATACTAGTCGCACAGAGATATTGAAGACATTTATCGGATTTTGGCAAGTAATGTGACGGGTAACGAGTAGTTATTAACGTATGTAGTGTGCTGCCACGTTTGTTATGATTTGATTTCAAGATACACACGAAACCGAAAATTTGGTACCAATTTTTTTTTTTTTATAAAATATAAACCAGCGCTTGACCGCAATCCTGCCTGATGGTAAGCAGTGACGCAATCGCTGATGGTAAAGCGCACTAGTTTATTAAGAGCCTATTCACTCTAGCCTTAAAGACACTCAAATTGTAGTCCGACGGAAACACCGCCGCTGGCAAATTGTTCCAGTCCCTCGATGTACGCGGTATAAAGGAGGAGGCGAAACGCTTCGTCCGGATCGTAGTGGTGTTAACAACGTAAGGGTGGAAACTCGCCGTACGACGGGTCGTCCGATGGTGGAACGGAGATGGGGGAATTAAATCATGCAATTCCCTCGCACACTCCCCAAAATGCATTCTATAGAACACCGAAAGGCTGGCTACTCTACGCCTGTGCTCTAGGCTTATTTTGAGTAGAAACCCATCCGATATCGTTTGATATCATCTAAAGATGCCATGCCCTTGGTATGTATATACCCTTTTTGTTACACGTTGTATACTAGTATAGCTTTACTGAATGCACTTTTAACTACATAAATCACGCACTTTTATTTAGTAAATAACACTATAAATAATTTCAAAAGTATAATGAAAAATGAGCGGGACACTCAGCTTGACTTTCCCGCCAAAACTCCTCTCACTTTACCTATATGTCCCAGAAATGTTATTGCTTCTTTTTTTACAGATAATAAAAAATTATGATGTAAAAAATGTTGCCCCACACTAGAAATTTCTTCCTGTATCATGGGTGCGTTCACAAACATACTCAGACAAACAAACAGAACCCGAAACAACTACTTACTTGTAGACCATACCTACTAGTTCCGTGCGAGAATAGAACCTGCGACACGCAGCGTAGCAATCAGTTGCTCAACCACTGCACTAACTGTGTCGCATTGTGCTGTTCGATTTAAAAATAACCTCTTGTTTTGTCTACTAATACAATAGATAGATAACTACGGAATGAAGACTCAGTTTTAATGTTTGTTATTCTTATCTTTATTTGTAACAATCTTGAAGATACATTACAATCGCAAATGCGTCACGGAAAACTATTCTTGTAACCTTCTGCAATGTCTTCCTAACATAACATCATACTCGTTTTGCCCGAAAGGAAAAAAGGCAAAGCCAGACGAGGTGCACCTACAATAGATACTTCCACATTTCTCCAGTTGTGTCTAATTCCCATGTATTAGGGAGGCTATTTCCGTCAACCGGCCTTTACTCCAGAGTCCTGGCTGGTACTGAGAAAATCCAATAGCAACACGCAATAAAACTTTACCCGATTCCCAAATCGGATCCAGGACCTCTAGGCTATTAGACTAATGAGGCAGTTATATCTCACTTGAACTTGCAGTGTAATTACGTAACGCTCTACAAAGTGGTGCTGACAATACGACATTAAATTAGTGTACCTCAACACATTCTCAGTCTACTCATAAAAAATCATATAAATACACACATCAAAAGTGTCTAGGGATCAACATATATTTTTGCAATAACTTTTCTCCTGATTGATATTAATTAAAATTTTCTTTAAGGATTCATCAAATAAAGTGTTTTCGTTTGTCACAGTAACGATAAACCAAGTCACCTTTGCATTAATAAAGAAATTTGCCATTTTCCTAATAAAGGGATATTTGACATTTGAACCACTAACACAAAAGTTCGAAAAAAAGACTGAAATAACAGTTTTCTCTAAAATTTTATTGGGTAACTTAAACAATTAATAATCCGTGTTTCTACCGCGAACACTAACAACACAAGAACATCGGTTTGGCATACTCAAAATGAGTTCATCCAAATCACGCTGTTGAATGGCCGCCCATGTTCGTTGCAACAACAAAAAAAGGTCTTCTTGCGACTGGATACCCTCCATATTCGGCAGAGCTCTTCTCTGTAGCATATCCCATGCATGCTCAATCGGGTTCAAGTCTGGCGACTGAGCAGGCCAGGGCAGGACATTGATGTTAGCTGCGGCGAGAGTCTGTCTTACAACTCTTGCGGTGTGCGGTCGTGCATTATCATGCATTAACTGAAATAAGGGACCGATTTGCACTTGTAGAGGAACGATGACGTCTGATACAATCGTTTCAGCATAAATTTGAGCGTTGAGGTTGCCTCTGATCCAAATCAACTCAGTTCTTCCGCCGATCCAAATACCCGCCCATACCATGATGGTTCCACCACTATAAGGATGGACTTCCCGGCAGGATTTTAATCGCTGTTGGCGTCCAGGGGTTCTCCAGTGTCGTATACGTCTTGTATCCGGTCTCATACCAAAACGAGACTCATCAGAAAAGCACACGAAACGCCATTGTTCTTCTGCCCAATTTCTGTGTTCAAGGCCCATTGATATCGAATCCTACGATTGTGCATTGCTATAGGTGGTACCCGTAGCGGTCTTCGGGAATGAAGGTTCACTTCATGCAAGCGGTTTCTGACTGTTTGGTCGCTAATTAAGTTCCCTGAAGAGTGATGAAGCCGCACGGCTAACATCATGGCGGTTATTGTTGGAGCTCTTCGAGTTAAGATTTGAATGTATCGGTCTTGTCTCCGTGTGGTGCAGCGATACCGTCCTCCATGGCGCTCAGCCACGGTACCAGTGCTTCGGTAGCGTGTCCAAAGTCGACTGATAACACTCTGACTTGTATTCAGAGCTAAAGCCACAGTACGTTGCCGGGAACCAGCTTCTATCATTCCCACGGCTCTGAGCATTTCTTCCCTGTTTAAATGACGTCGCCGCTCCATAATAACGTTGGTTTTAATCAGTAGTAGGGAAACAGTAGCACTAATAATGTCTTCAATGCGTTGTATGTTTTTATAGGGAAAATATTGACAGCTGATTTTCATCTTTTACTCGAATTTGATTCACAGTTCCTGATTCAAATTATGAAATGCACCAAAAAGGATCCATATAAATTTATAAAATCATAAATTTATTACAAAGCCACATCTCAATCTCAAGAAATCCGCATAAAAATGCTTGATCCCTAGACACTTTTGATGTGTGTATGTCCATTAATTTAGTCACAGGAAATTATTTTTCATTTTTCACATTTTCTACATGATGTACATGTTGATAAGGAAGCGCTTACAGGTTAATGACCGCCGCATCCTGCGGTATATTCATGGCGCGATAAAAGCAAGGCGATACAGGATCGTGCTGTCGCCGATCGGAGGTCAGTGAACCAGTATTTTTAAAGGTTGGAAAGGAAGGAAATTTTCATTTTTTTTATTTTTGATGCTAGGTTTTTTTCTATGCTTTAGGATTATTCCTATAAACCAGCACTGTACGTGTTTTCATTTATTGTCGTATTGTCGGCACCACTCTCTCTAAATTCAGTAGCAATGGGTTCCGTTTTGACAGATAGACAATCTTCATTGCGTTATTTTATTTACGTTGCTCAACAAACACATTTGTAACATAATAAGGACTAAGGAACAACGGATTAGTACTTACTAAGCTTCAAAATGATTCACATTGTGGATGGCTTTGATACCTACCTACTTTCATCTAGGCTGTTTGTAAATTTACGAATTTATAAAAAAAAAAGTCAATAATAATTAATGGTAATGAAAAGAAAAAGATGAGTGGAGTTTTGGCGGGAAAGTCAAGCTGAGTGTCACGTTCCCTTTTCATCGGACTTTTAAAATTATTTAAAGTGTTGTTTACTAAATAAAAGTGCGTGATTTATGTAGTAAAAAGTGCATTTAGTAAATAATTCATAAAGAACAGTGAAATATTGCAGCATAGTGGCCACATCATGACTTTGCCCCAAACCTCCCTCGTAAGACGGGTCACGCGGCCCTCTTTTTCGACATGAAAAATTCATAATTACGTGACATTGGCTAAATGCACAAAACCGTGCGAAGCCAAAAAATAAAGAAAGAAAAGAAAAAGATCAATGAACCTATCACGACGAGAAAACGTCTCATATCTTCGACATTATCAGAGAACAATTAGATCAAGTAGAGCAAAATAAGCCATTTTTATATATATATATATATTATAAACTAGCGCTTGACCGCAATCCTGCCTGATGGTAAGCAGTGACGCAATCGTTGATGGTAAAGCGCACTAGTTTATTAAGAGCCTATTCACTCTAGCGTTGAAGACACTCAAATTGTAGTCCGACGGAAACACCGCCGCTGGCAAATTGTTCCAGTCCCTCGATGTACGCGGTATAAAGGAGGAGGCGAAACGCTTCGTCCGGATCGTAGTGGTGTTGACAACGTAAGGGTGGAAACCAGCCGTACGACGGGTCGTCCGATGGTGGAACGGAGATGGGGGAATTAAGTCATGCAATTCCCTCGCACACTCCCCAAAATGCATCCTATAGAACACCGAAAGGCTGGCTACTCTACGCCTGTGCTCTAGGCTTTGGAGACCAACTCGAGTTAGATCAGGGTCACCGATTGGTGACCCTGATCTAACTCGAGTTGAGACGTGGGAAGAGGCTGATTAGCCTCTTCGTACGTCTCTCAACTGAATCCAAAGTGGCCAGGTGACACTTAGCAGCACCAGCCCAAATGTAGCTGCAGTACTCCACACACGAACGGACCTGTGCTTTGTATAACATTAGAAGCTGCCAGACCTTTGCGATAACGCCAAGTTTCCTGGCAGCCACCTTGGCCTTGGACTCAATGAACCGCCCAAAGTTAAGGTTCGAGGAAATCTCAACTCCCAGAAGCTGAAGGCGGTCGGAACACTCCAAGGACACATTTCGAAAAGTAGGAGCCAGGGTGAACGGGCTCCTTTTGGCTCCTTTCCAATAAACCGAACGAAGTCAGACAATGCGCTAGCAGTATCTCACAGTCTCACTACATAATAAAAAGCAGAAAAAAGAAAGAACATACGGGCTAAAGTATTGGCAAATTCAAAATAGGAATGTAGTCGTATACAAGTGTGATTTACCTACAATGTAGTCGCCCCAAATGTACAGTGCCGATAAACTAAGAATGCCTTTTTAAACAATGAAAACTTATTAAAGACCTTAATGTATTGGAAATGAGGTTTGAATTAGATTGCATGGTTATTCCGCAGACCGAAACGAAATAGTGACGTGCATTTGTTTGCAGTCGCGACCACAACAGCGAATTCACTAACGAACTTATTATTCGAAATTCGAATTGTAATTCGCAGAACTGGAGGTTGGAAGTACAATGTGGACTGGGAGGTAGTGTTCCTACGCTTGTGTAGCGATTAGTGTATCAAACGAGCAACTTTATAGCAACAGGTTAGTTACAGTAAAGTTGCGTGTAACTAATAATAGTGAATAGGTTACTCAATAACTTAGGTAGGTACTCAAGAAAGTTGAACTGGATTTAAACCTAATTATACTATTTAACTCAACTTAACTTGTCATTAGTACCTACTTACGGAGGACAATAAACACAATAATGACTCCAATGAATAAACTTAATAACTTTAACGTGTATGAGTAAGTAAGTAGGTATTACGAAATTACCTAAAACAGTTTCTGTTTTAACTGTTTGTTAAGAACATTTAAACAAAAAAATCAGGATTTTTATTTGAATGAAACCAAGCATCTAAATGATGATAAAATAAAAATCATCAGTGGGACTGACCGACAGCAGTGAAAACTGAAAACATTAAAAAACAGAATACCTACACAAAAAATAAAAACAAAAGCCGATCATGTCGGTCATGCTCACGCGATTTCACTGCTTTTTTCCCATCCAACAAAAGTGCTCAACGTAGCTAAAGAAGTTTACACTTTAAAAAAAAAACCGAAGAATTGAGAACCTCCTCCTTTCTTGATGTCGGTTAAAAACCATACACAAATTAGTGGACTTGTCCAGTTAAACTTAAGGAGCTCAAACAGTTTTTTAAGATCATACTGAACTTTCGTCGTGTCATTATTTAATGGCAAGTCTAGTCTTGGCCACTAATGAGCAACAGTAAACATGCAGATAAGTAATAGGTACAGGTGATTTGTGCCTAATTTACTTTGCCCGGCTGGTAGTCATTAAGGTTGTGGTTTTTATTTACATGCTCGTCTGTTTTGAACTGACTAGTTATAATGTAGTTTTGGTTATTGCCTAGACCTGTTATAGGCTTGAAAGAGCTTGGTTGCTGACTAGGTACTGTTTTGTTAGACGACAGCACATCAAGCTAATAAGTACAAACTGTCATATTTCTATAAATATGTAATAGATTTTCAACTTTATTGCTAAGGGCGTTAGGGTTAGGGGGTTAGGGTTAGGGTTAGGGGTAAGGGGGTTAGGGGGTGACCTGCGGGCCAATTATGTAACACATTATCAATTGGAATCTCTTTTATTTTGACAGTTTAACAACATTCATTCCGTTATTTAAGTACTAGCTGTTGCCCGCGACTATATCCGCGTGGACTTCAATTCACAGCGCGCGGTGGTTCCTGTTTCCGTGGGAATGCCAAGATAAATGCCAACATTACTGCAAGGTTTTCTTAAAATCCATTAAGTAGTTTTTGTCAAAGCCGTAGTCCGTTCCGAAAAAAATTAAAAAGGGCACAGTTGTTTTAAAAAAGCGCCTGTTAAAATAATGGGAGCAATATGTACGTCCGCATTTGCCCCCATTTTCGCAACATTTTTTGTTACTACTCTGTTCCTATTGGTCATAGCGGGATTTTAGATAGCCTATGTCCTTTCTCAGGCTCTAGACTATATGTGTACCAAATTTCATTACAATCGGTTCAGTAGTTTTGACGTGAAAGCCGGGCAGACAGACAGACAGACAGAGATACTTTCGCATTTATAATATTAGTATGGATTGTACAGTAAGTAAAGTGTGTGCAAAATTTTCGTTTTTTTTTCAATAACTTTAAACAAGCGCTTGACTGCAATCCCGCCTGATGGTAAGCAGTGATGCAATCGTTGATGTTAAAGCCACCATGTAGAGATAAATTTTCACGTTTGGAAAGGCGTAGTCACACGTTGACAAGGTGCTACGGTAGGTAGGTATATGTAACGTGTGACTACGACTACGCCTTTCCAAACGTGAAAATTTATCTCTACATGGTGAATATTGTATACTTCAGAACAGTATTGTATGGCATTATTGTCAATTTACAACGAAGGCATCTTGCTAGAGTCTACTGTGTCCATTTACTTGCAACTACATTAGCAACTTTGTTCAGTTCAGAATTCTGAAAATCTTGTTTTATACTTTTTCAGCGTCGTTTTTTGTCGTAGTTGGGTTTTAGTTTTATTACTTTTTATTATTTGTACTATTTTGGTGTTAAAGTGTACTTGTGGCGCATAATATTAACAAAAGTTAAATTGATAAACTAAAAACTAGGTACTTGACATATTACATCATTTACATCTACACGCACATATAAACAACGTAAGCCCGAAGGCATATAGTGCAGAGGACATTTTTATGGGAGTTTTAGCTAGTTATCAAACTGTTTCATTAGTGCATTACATATTCTATTAATATTCACATTGCTCTACATTGCATTAAGCGATTCACAGTTCCCGTGATCCGCGCTTTACTTTTATTTATACTAATATATAAAGCTGAAGAGTTTGTTTGTTCGCGCTAATCTCGGGAATTACTGGGCCGATTTGAAAAATTATTTTAGCGTTGGTTAGCCCATTAATCCAGGAAGGCTTTAGGCTATATAATATTGTTACGGGCTAGGGGTACTTAAACGCCGGTTAAGGGTTACGAAGTTTATTAGCAACGAAGGTACAGTCGATTGTAGGCAATGACAAGTAGAATGTCGCTGACGTTGCACCGAAGTCTTCCCTTATGTCCACGAAGTCCGTGTTTTAAACACACAATAACAGTACAGATGTTACTCCACGTAGTACTCACAGTTCTCTTTACAGTTGTCGCAGTAGGTGTGCTCAAAGATTGCTTCTTAACTGTCGCTGTTTTCGTATCGCTAGTCGAGTGTAGACTGACTCTGGGCCGGCGTCGCGGCGGTATATATAGCCCAGCTGATCGAACATTCCAGATTCCTCTAGACGTAATAATAATAGCACATAACTTCGAGGTCACTCGGAAGTACCTACGGTAATTCCCGGAAACGGGTTTCTAGAAATTTCGATGTCGACACTTTGTTGACAAAACTGTTGAGACATGTACCATTCGATAGGCCGTCCTAAGTCTAGTAATGCGTTTTTATATTGTGCTTAGAAAATGTCTAGATCTGGGGAAATAGGACCTAAAAGTGACACACTGCATGTCACGCGATATTGAACCTTATGCCATCGACATAAGGTCCATTTGTAACATTGCCCCCTTCTTAGTCATGCTCGTCCCGAGCATGATTTGATCCATAATAGCGAGCTAGGCGGTCTAAGTGTACGATTTTCAGCTTCCCTCTAGATCCTTTCTTAATCCGGTAGGTGACATCGTTTATTCTGGTTACTATCGTGTACGGACCCTCCCATTTGGCTTGGAACTTTGGACTCTTTCCTTTTCTTCTAATGGGATTATGTAACCATACCAAAGTTCCCTCTTCAAATCCGGGCACGTTAGCTTTGCGGTCGTATCGGATCTTCATCTTCTCACTGGTTTTCAGACCATTCTCTCTCACTAGCTCATGTATTCCATCTAACTTACGCCGCAGGTCGGCCACATAGTCGACGGCTAGGATAGGAGTATCGGGTGGTGTTCCGGTTAATGCATCTATTGGTAGTCTAATTTCTCGGCCGAAGTTGATTTTCGCCGGTGTGCAATTTGTGCTATCGTGTATTGCTGAGCGGTATGACATTAAAAAGAGTGGAATGTAGTGGTCCCAATCCCTTTGATGTTCTTCCACTACTTTGGCCAAGTGATTCTCCAACGTCTGATTGAATCTTTCGACCATTCCATCTGATTGTGGGTGGTACGGTGTTGTACGAGTCTTATGTATCCCGAGTAGTTGGCAAACCTCTTGAAATAGTGAAGACTCGAAGTTTCTACCCTGGTCAGAGTGTAACTCCAAGGGAACGCCAAATCGACAGAACACCTCGTGAACTAGCTTTTTGGCGACTGTATGAGCTTCCTGGTTAGGTACTGCAAAAGCTTCTGGCCATTTGCTGAAATAGTCTTGCATGACGATGATATACCTATTCCCTTCTTCAGTAACAGGGAATGGCCCAGCTATATCGACAGCAACTCTTTCCCATGGTGCACCAACATTGTACACTTTAAGTCGACCTCTGGCTCTCGTTTGCGGTCCCTTTACTGAGGAGCAGGCTACACATTTTCTACACCAGTCCTCTATGTCCTCGCGACAATGCACCCAATAGAATCTTTTTCTCACCTTCTCCAGGGTTTTCTTTACTCCTAGATGTCCTCCGGATACTCCGTCGTGCACCTGTCTTAGCACTGACGCGACTTTATCGCAGGGAACAACTATCTGTAAGGTGACCTCCTGTCCACTGGGTGATTCCCATTTCCTTTTGAGAACTCCATTATCAATTATCAGGCTGTCCCATTGGGCCCAGTAACTTTTTGCTGCTGGGCTAAGCGCTGATATTTCACTCCAAGCGGGCCTCTGGCCACGTTGTTTCCATTCGATTACTGTCTTCAAGTCACTATCTTCCTTTTGTGCGTCTTCCAATGATTGATTATCCCAGTCTTCGTCCAAAGCGTTCACCTGGATAATCCTTACGTTCTCTTTCTTTTCCTGTTTGGCACAATGTCGGCAAGATTCTTCGCAAGGTCGTCTAGACAAAGCATCAGCATTATTGTGTGACTTGCCTTTTCGATGTTCAGTGACAAAGTCAAATTCTTGCAGCTGCTCTATCCACCTTGCTACTTGTCCTTCTGGGTCTTTGAACTGGAGGAGCCACTGTAAGGCAGCGTGATCGGTACGAAGTGTAAACTGCCTCCCAATCAAATATTTCTTGAAGTGTTGTAAGGTCTTAACAACGGCTAGAAGTTCTCGGCGGGTAACACAATAATTTCTTTCTGGCTTGGAAAGGCATTTGCTGAAATATGCGATGACGACCTGCCTATCTCCTTGTGTTTGAGAGAGAACTCCTCCAATACCCACATTGCTGGCATCTGTGTCTACCAAAAATCGGCCTTCCCTACTAGGGTAACCTAGTACAGGAGCCTCACACAAGTGAGTTTTCAGTAGAGCAAATGCCTGTTCGCAGTCAGAGTTCCATTCAAATAGACACTTTTCCTCTGTTAAACGATGCAACGGTTTCGCTAACTCGGAGAAGTTCTTCACAAACCGACGGTAATATGCACACAGACCCAAGAAAGAGCGTACCTCAGTTTTATTACGAGGGGTAGGCCACTTCGACACGGCTTTTATTTTTTCAGGGTCTGTTCGAATTCCTTGCGCCGAAATAATGTGTCCCAAATATCCAACTTCTTTCTGGAATAGTGTACACTTACTAGGACTGAGTTTTAAATTCGCTTCACGCAGTTTCTGGAACACTTTCTCCAAATTGCGTAGGTGTTCTGCGAAGTTTCGTCCCATAATGATGATGTCATCCAAATAGACCAGGCATGCATCACCAAGCAACCCCACCAAGATGCGCTCCATTAGGCGCTCAAATGTAGCTGGAGCATTGCACAGTCCAAAAGGCATGACATTGAATTGCCAGAGACCGTTTCCAGGACCAGTGGTGAAGGCGGTCTTTTCTTTATCCTGCTGACAGATTTCCACTTGCCAATATCCACTTTTGAGGTCAACTGTGGAGAACCATTTCATGCCACTTAGCAAGTCCAAAGTGTCATCTATACGTGGCAGAGGATAACTATCCTTTTTCGTGGCATCGTTCAACATCCTGTAGTCAACGCAGAACCTTGTACTGCCATCCTTTTTCTTGACTAGGACAACTGGGGATGACCAAGGGCTGGTAGACGCTTCGATAATCCGATTTTTCTCCATATTTCTTAACATTTCCGACACTTCCTGTTCTCTTGCAAAGGGGATACGACGTGGTCTCTGTCTTATCGGCTGTGTATCGCCCGTATCTATATGGTGTTTGACGAGCCCGGTCCTTCCCACGTCACTGTCGGTCTTAGAGAAGATGTCATGGAAGTTATGCAACAGTTGCTTAACTTTGTGACTTTCGAACTTGTTTAAATTGCCCTTACAATTTTCGAGTAGTGTCGATACATGTTCCTGCCACTTCTTATCACGTTCCTTTTCGTGCGCCTCTGTTTTTCGCAATGATGCTACATGGTCGCACACACCCACGATGCAATTCTTTTCAAGAATTATTTCCTTGTTACTAACGTTGATAATGCGTACTTTTGGTTTATCGGAAATCATCATCAGTGTCCTTGCTGTTATCCAGTCTGGGTGATCTCCAGAATCTTCTATTATAATGCAACGTTTACGGCATCCTATTGGTGATAATCTAATATCTACTAAGGTTTCTGATCTTGGTGGTAATACCGTTCTCCTTACACAGTACACTGACCCCTGTTTTCCACCTTGAAGAAATACTTCTTGTTCTGGAAAACTCAATACTCCTTTTGCTACATTAAGGACGCACTGCTGTTTCTTCAAAAAGTCCAGTCCTATTATGCAATCATCTGTAATATTCGCTACTAAAACAGGGTGCGTGAATGTCTTATCACCCATTTTCAAAGTCACCTTCGTTTCACCAAGGACGAGTACTGGTTGGCCAGTGGCGGTTTGTAATCGGCATTGTGAAGATCCTCTTTTCCATACTATGGTCCGAGGAAATAGCTCCGGTCGTGCAATGGTTCTTGATGCACCAGTATCCAATGTGAAACTGCAGGATTTACCATTCAGTTGTCCTTCTATAATGAGACTGTTTCCGTCACCCACTTGTGATACTGTTATAATGGGGGCTACATGTCGACCAGCCAGTACTCGCCCCATAGCCCTGGCTGTTCCTAGTTTAAATCCTCGGCTTCCACCTGTGTCCCAGAAGTGCTTCTTCCCTTAGCCTTCCTGGGACAATTGATCCGAATATGCCCTTTTTCACCGCACTCATAACATGTTGGCCCTTGTCGGGGTTTCATTTGTGCGGTTACCTCACGAATACGGTGGTGTGGTCGGCCATCTTGGCGTACTGCTTCCACCTCCAGAGCGTGTGTCAAGGCTGCCTTCAGAGTCTGATGGTGCCCCAGACGAACCGCAGCCCTGACTTCCGCATCTCGAATTCCATCAGTAAAAGCTTGCACCGTAGTAGCATCAATTGCTCCCGGCGTTGAAGCATACGCCCTCCGAACAATACGTTCTATTTCCGATGCCCATTGTTGCAAACCCTCACTGCTTTTCTGTGTGCGGTCGCGGAGTTGAGCCCTGTAGACATGTTCCAGGTGTTTCTCTCCATATCTAGACTCCAACGCTTCGAACAGACAGGCTAGGGTATTGCAATCGCCGGAAATATTTTCGAGGATTTGGACCGCCTCACCACGCAGAGCAAGCGTAAGGGCGGTTACGGCTTGATCGTCGTCCCAATTGTTGCCTTTTGCGACCTTTTCAAACTGTAGACGGAAGGCCACCCATGACGTTGTTCCATCAAAATGAGGTACCTTAAAAGTCGGCAAAGCACTGGCTACCGGTACCACACCTTTAATAACGCCTTTTTGTACCTTCTCCTGCAAAAATTCTACTTCCTTCCCAAACTCCATGATGGTACTGTTTAATTTCTCCATACGCGCATCTTGTTTGTCTATGCGCGTATCTTGCTGGTCCATACGCGCATCTTGTTTGTCTATGCGCGTGTCTTGATGGTCCAGACGGGCATCTTGTTGAACTGTTTTTATTCTAAGTTCATTGACCTCTTCTTTGGTTTTTTTCCATTTTTCGTTTAATCCTAATACCAGCTGCTGGGATTCCTTTATTTGTGCCTGGGTTTCTGCCTGGGATTTATCTATTTTTGCTTGGGTTTCTGCCTGGGATTGTTTTATTTCTGCCTGGGATTCTGCTATACCTTTTATTTGCGCCGTCAAGTGAGCCAGTAACGCTGATAAATCGAATCCAGTGCTTCCGGAAACAGTGGTGGTAGTAGGCGCACTTATAGGTGTTACGATGGCCGCTTCTACTCTGGGTGCAGGGTCACTTCGCGATTCTTCCTCTTGACGTGCCAAATCCATCGCTGCTTGTCGTCGCGTGCGAACTTTCTCGTCTTCCCTTGGCGTGATCGGCATTTCGCTTCTGACACCAGTTGTTACGGGCTAGGGGTACTTAAACGCCGGTTAAGGGTTACGAAGTTTATTAGCAACGAAGGTACAGTCGATTGTAGGCAATGACAAGTAGAATGTCGCTGACGTTGCACCGAAGTCTTCCCTTATGTCCACGAAGTCCGTGTTTTAAACACACAATAACAGTACAGATGTTACTCCACGTAGTACTCACAGTTCTCGTTACAGTTGTCGCAGTAGGTATTCTCAAAGATTGCTTCTTAACTGTCGCTGTTTTCGTATCGCTAGTCGAGTGTAGACTGACTCTGGGCCGGCGTCGCGGCGGTATATATAGCCCAGCTGATCGAACATTCCAGATTCCTCTAGACGTAATAATAATAGCACATAACTTCGAGGTCACTCGGAAGTACCTACGGTAATTCCCGGAAACGGGCTTCTAGAAATTTCGATGTCGACACTTTGTTGACAAAACTATTGAGACATGTACCATTCGATAGGCCGTCCTAAGTCTAGTAATGCGTTTTTATATTGTGCTTAGAAAATGTCTAGATCTGGGGAAATAGGACCTAAAAGTGACACACTGCATGTCACGCGATATTGAACCTTATGCCATCGACATAAGGTCCATTTGTAACAATATCATATCATATCATCATCATCTATACTAATATATGAAGCTGAAGAGTTTGTTTGTTTGTGCGCGCTAATCTCAGGAACTACTGGTCCAATTTGAAAAATTCTTTTAGCGTTGGATAGCCTATTAATCCAGGAAGGCTTTAGGCTATATAATATCCCGCTATGACCAATAGGAGCAGAGCAGTAACAATAAATGTTGCGAAAACGGGAGCTAACGCAGCCCTGCCTTTTGCCAATAGGAGCTGAGCATGACTAATTCCACGCGAACGAAGTCGCTGGCGGCCGCTAGTAATATATAAAGCTGAAGAGTTTGTTTGTATGTTTGTTTGTTTGTTCGCGCCAATCTCGGGAACTACAGGTCCGATTTGAAAAATTCTTTTGCGTTGGATATCCCATTAATCCAGGAAGGCTTTAGGCTACATAACATCACGCTGCGACCAATAGGAGCTACTACCATGCGAACGAAGTTGCTGGCGGCCGCTTGTCGCTCATATTTAACATCATTAAAGCATTCCTGTAATTATGTACAAGCATAAATTACTCGTGAAGCTCTTTCACGTGATACCAAACACGGTATATTTATTTTAATTTTATATTAACATAGAACTTTTTGTCCGCTAGAGGGCGCAATACTAAATTTGGTGACAAGCTTTATAGCTCATAACTAACAGAATATCAAGGCCCTTCTAATGGTTCTACAGTGGTCTTATTCTGATAAGTAGTAAAGAAGATAGGAACGAAAAGATGTGAATTATATGCAACCAGCCCATGAATACAGGTAAGGTCACAAGCAAATGCTAGCAATATATATATATATATATTCAAAATCTACAAGTAAAGCGCTTTCAAATGATACCAAACACGGCATATTTGTCTTAACTTTATTTTTTTACTCTGTATGTTTTGTCCGCTAGAGGGCGCCACATTAGATTTTGTGAAACTACATATAGCCTATAACCAGCGGACAATTAAGACGCTTCTAATGATATGTCATTTGTCGAATTCTGATATGTAGTTTAGAAGTTACGAGGGAACAGATGAACATACATACATACATACATAGCCTGTCAAAATCATAACCCTCCTTTTGCTTTGCCGTAGTCGGGTAAAAACGACGAATCGCTTGGCGGTAAGACTTTGTCTGGTGGGTGGTAACTTCTGACGGCAGCCGATGTTATGGCCTACCACCGAGAAAATTATGAGGCAGTGGTTTAGAAATTTGCTTCAAAATGAAGCAGATTTAATTATGGTACTTCTGTTGTCCGTACATTCAAATAAACAAGTAGCTCTAGCTAGCTATTTAAATGTCTATTATCATTTTCTGTGGGGCATTGCCATTTATTTTTAGAAATATGTACCTAAATGGTGATTAAAGTGATTTGCCGCGATCGGCAAAAGCTACCTATTTTGTTTGTTGGTAGTTAAAGAAAAGCTTGGTTAATCACACAACGATTGATCCATTGACATACATAATATATGTAGTAAGATCACATTGCATTGCTTTGCACAAACTTCACGGGTCAATAAATCTTCACAGTACCAAACGATAAACATAGAAAATACACAACACTAAAATATTTCTACATAACTAGTGACATCTACATTGTATGCCTTGCATTACCAACCGCTGGACATAACTTAGATTTACATTACGAGTTCGAAGTTATCTACTTGCTCCGAATCACCGAGTGACCTTTATGAATCACGTAAATCGGAAAGTGTAAGTGAAAGTGTAATAATCACTATGATAAACCAAGTATTATGATCGATTCAACCTTAAAAATTACTTATGTTAGGGTTGTAAAATGGTTTATCCAACAATAAAGAAATATTTACATAATTATTTCTTCTTTGTTTTCTTTTTAATGAAATATTTTCGAATCTTCTTAGAATAATAACTCCCACTAAAATAACTTGATCATAAACTAACGTCAAATCTGAAAAGTTGTAGATAGTAAAACAAAACACAGTTACAACAACACGTTAAGTCACATCACTACAAAAAATGTAAAACGACTTCAGAAGCATCACTATTACGTCAAATTTGCAAAAAAAAAACGGCGGACTGTGCGGCCAAGTTGAAGAGTGCAAAATTATTTTAGGTTAGCGAATAAACAAAAGACACTTTAAATATTATCGCATTATCATAGCCGGGCGGCACAGGCGATCATGAGCACAGTGCGTGTCTAACAAAAATAGATTTTTGTACATTTTTATGTTTCGTGACGTGTTATCAGGGCTACCGTAGTTTATACAATTGTTTCCGAGTTAAACATTACAGTATTCTTTCAACAAAACCGTGTTGTGACAAAAAAACACTGTAATGTTTAAATCTTCGTTGAGCTCTGTAATCACTCAGGCCAGCTGTCAAGAGGTGGGTAAGTTTTTGATTGTAATTCAAAGGTTTAATTGAGTTAATTAATTAGTGCGTATTGTTGTTGACAAGAGTGATGTTGTCAATGCGCTATATTTTACATGGATGCCCTTGATTTGTCCGCCCTTGAACTGCAGCGGTACGTCACTGCGTCTCTGCGACCTTCACATACAGAAAACACCTGATAAATTCTAAACAGTGACCGAGATAAAAAAAATATTAGATTCTATATTCAAATTACAAGCCTTATTCATTATATTCAAGTTCAAACATTATTAGATAACACACCTAACCTCTTCGACCTTTTATGAGGAAATAAAAAAATAATATGATACTAATATTACAACATTTTCAACAGATTAGAATTCACACGAACTTCGAATGCGAATTTTGCACGCGAAAACACTTGCACACGCACAATAGACTAATTAAGTATTCTACTTACCTAGTATTCATTGAATCCAAAAATGTTCATTTATTTCCAATATTATAGTGAAAACATGTCAATCTTGAATGAAGAAACTCACTAAATGTAAGATAAGAACATGTGAAATATTTTATATTACTTGAGTACACAAGATAATATTATTCTTATCAGTTACGTCAACCTGGTGGTGGCCTTAGTTCAGTTCAGTAGGATTCTTCACAACAAAATGTCAACTCGTCGGGTAACTTTTTTTTTTAATTTATACTTGTGCATTCCACTAATTAAAAAATGAAACTGTCATTAAATGCAGTTCTTTTTTCAAATGTGCTTGTGATTGTGTTCCAACAGTGATTATCATGTGTTTTGTTAATGGAAAATGTGCCCTAACATCAGCATCCATGGTTTGGAATGAATTCACTCTTAAAATTATTTTTATTGCCACACTTATTGGCAATATATCTTTATTACTGGCAGTTATTTGAAGTTATGAAAAATATTATAAACAACCTCTTTGCAATAAATCGGTCATTGATTTCAAATTATCTATGAATATTATTGTATGCACAATTACTTATTATTCCTATATGTTAATTGTACATGTATTTTTATAAGTGCAATTATTATCAGTTGCTAACAAGCCGAGGAAGCCTTGATATTTAAACTTTTTTACTTATACTCTTGCATGTGTAATAACGTAAAGTACATAAAGAACCTGTTTATGTTAATTGATTACCTGAAACTTGTTTTCTATTTATTCTCTATGTAACAAATTAGAAAGATTGGAAATAATCATAAATTTAGCCATTTTGTATGATGTCTCATAAGGATATTAGTCAAGTGTGTCTTGATCTGCATCAATGTTCAGATCCCTGTGCAAATATGTGCATTGTTGTGGTGTTGTGGACACCAGACCTATTACCTAAGCATGCTGTTTGCATCCATCTGCAGCTACATACAAACCTGGACAAGAATAATAGACAGTTATTTGTCAATTAAACTTTTACTCAAAACATTATACATTTTTAAAACAAAATTATGTCAAAAGTCACCTTCCTTGACCTTAAGATTTTCATCAAAATCATCTATCATGGCTCAACCTTGTCTAGACTAAAATGTTTTGTTATCTATAGCGTGTAGCCTTAGATATGATATAATACCTCATACTATCCAAATACATACAGGAATTCCATCAAAATATAATATTTAGACAAATTATGGCTTATCAGTTAATGGCATGATTTGTCAAGGTACAGATAGTACTTATGAAATCAGCAAAGAAAAAAATACAAATATCATTGAATTATTAATTTATTCTGGTAAAGTTCAAAATCATTACTAAACATAGATCTCCGCGTGACCAAAAGATACCACAGCAAATGATAGGTAAGCAGTCTCAGACTGTGCAGTGCCCGTCCGAGTTATTGAGAGATTGTTTCAAAAATTTGAAGCCTGGCAACTGTTTTACCCACATTATGAGATGCAAGAAAGGATTGATAAATTAACCATATCTTCAACAGAAAAATGTGACGCAGGTTGATTTAGTCATATTAATTGTTGCTACTTCCTCTAAAAAATCTTTTCAGATACCCCTATTCACTGGCTTAGAACTGTGGCGATTATCACTAGGTGGTGGTCCCCATAAATTGAGAAAGTAACTGAAATGTCTGCTATACACTAGATAATGTGTTAAGTTTTAGTTAGTGAAAAAAAAAACAAATAAACATAAACATTAATTCCCATCAGGTCTAGTAAGAAATCAGCATCAGGCACTAGCTGTCTGGCATTTTTGCCGAACTGGCACTATACACATTTTATTTGTTTATTTTTTTTTATATCGTTTGTATTTGTCTAGTGTGTGTAAAATAAACATACTTTCTTTCCTCAGTGAGTGCAATAATAATTAGGGGTTAATGTAGGTCTATTTCGTATTGAGGGCCCGCCTTACTAGGCGGGTTTCGCCGGCGGGGGAGAGGTAGCTCAGGCTGCGCTAGTTTCCCACTCCCCCGCCACTATGGCGATGCCGGAGTGCCGCTGTGGGTTTAGTGGGTATTCCCGGCTTCGGCTGGGCGAGTCCCACACACGCCCTGCGGGGTAAGGTGCGTAAATGCATTCCCACAGCGTCGTATGGACCGCAGAGCACCTCAGTGTAAAGCCCATACAGTTTTATATAATACATGGTGCTATGTACGGACAAGCTACCCAAAACTTATCAGATATTCCCATTGTAGTAGCTTGTTGTAAGTACTGTTGTCTGTACAATAAATACAATAGTATAATATAATCAAAAGATAAGAAGTCTTCTTCTTCTGTAAGTATTATTTTAACTTGGTTAGTATCAGTATTGGTTCTATTACATAATGCTGGTTGCATGTGCTATAGGAAGTATATTGTCTGACCTTGGCCTTGCAACCTCAACCTTGTTGTCTGTAATCACTGCCATTTGGGGGGTAAAATGTTTATTTAAATAAAACATGCAATCACTGATAAGAGTGCCTATGTTATGCCTGTCTATATCAGTTCCTCAAAATATATTTAATATAATATGTATATCTCAACTAGAATTGTCCTTGTAAAATGTCATTTAAATTTTAATAACACTAATATCTAAATGACGCCAATGGAGACTATGTATAAAAGCTCCTGCAGACTCTAGCAAAACAATTTATTAAATTAATTTTTAAAAATTGCTAAAGAGAGGTACAAAGTCGGACTTAATGCATTAGACATTCTCACTCAACCAAGAGTGGTGAAGAGATTAGATGACAGGTTCCTTAGTTGAGAGGAACAATGATAAACAGAAAAGCCCTTAAATCTAGTTACCCAAATACATAAATAGGTACAGACGGCAGAACATCAAGCTACTACAATCTGTCAGATTTTATTAGATTTTCAACTTTATCCTTAAAGCATTAAGGCTCAAGATTGATTGGGAATATTTGCAAGTTTTGGGTAGCTTGACCTGCTGTCGTCCGTATAATAGATAGGACTCTTGACTTTAACTGACTAAAACCCACCCGTGTTCCTTAATTTGCCTATGAACCAGGGACCACGGTACGACCCATCTTGGCTGGCACAATAGACAGTAAGGTCCTACAAATTTCTATGTAATTTCCTGAAAGTTTGACCAGTCTCGCGTCATACCTGTCTGCGGAAGCCTTAATGGTTTGCTAACAGAAGCATAATTTTGCTGATACAAGAAGGGCGATTATCGCAATTCACATTCAGCACTACAATTGCGTAATACACTATCAGTAACAATGGGTTTCATTTTGACAGTTCAACAACATTCATTGCGTCATTTACGTTGTTGAGTAGACACATTTTCCGACCATATGGAGCAATGGATTGTCAAATGGTTTTAAAATGATTCTAATTGATAGAAATAGTATGTTACCTACGCAATTAGGGTGCTGGTGTCAGTCTCAGTCTATCAAAATGCCTCAATTTTCCCAAGAACAATTTACTTTAACAAGATTTTTACATACATTGTCGTCGAGATAGCATTACGACTAGATTACGAACGTTTTTAAAATAAAATTTTCTATAATTTAATGCAAACCTAACTCGTTGCATTGAGCAAATAATAAAGACGCTTATAAAACTGATCGACGTTTTCTAGGAACAAAAACCCAAATCTAACTCTTCTGTCGTAAACATAAGGACGATAGTTCTTTGCTATCGATATAACAACGCTTCCTTATCAGATACCAACAAATTTTCTGTAAAGGGTAATAAATATTGTTATTGAAACATAACGTTCAAAATCGCATGAATACAATCATTTTTTTTTACTCGGATCAATCGTCTGTATGAATTGTGTGTATAATCATTATACGTAATGGAATAATTATTATATTGTTTTATAATGACGATAAAGGGTTCTTTTATTAAATAACGTGCTCTACAAAAAGCCACACTCATGTTATTTGGTCAGTCAATTCATTGTCTATTTCAAATAGGCACGTGTAATGTCTTATATGTAAATTAAAAAAAAAAATATTTTGACTGATTTTTCCACTTCGCAATATTTTAAATTTAGATGTGTTAACATTTTATATTATTAAATAATTCTGTTCATTATAATTCAGGTAAACGTAAATAACTTTAATCTTAAATTTTCTTTCAGGAAAACTTAAATATCAAACAGTATTGTTCCAGAAATTCACACCTACTAAAGACTACATTGACGTATGCTAAGTCAATATTTAAATACCAGTTATGTTTCGTCTTATTGTGAATCATGTAGTGATTTACCGTTTCACAGACTCAAACAGACGCAACTTGCTTATTGTGTTTTCCCCAAATAAAAAACAGTATTTCATCATTGATATATTTTTTATTATTTGTAACATTACTCTAATATAATTTACATACTTATTGATAAATACTAAATAATACTTTTAATTTTTATAAACACAAATAAATAGTCATCATCTGCCTAGCATTACCAAGCTGAGTTCAGCTTCCAGTCTAACCTAATGCAGCTGAGTATCAATAACAACATATGAGTATATAACACAATTGAGTCTATTAAACAATAATTTTGTTTATATTAAAATATCCATAAAATTTTGCTATAAAAGACAAAAAAATATAAAATCAGTCTTTAAAACAATACTACATAGCCTTTTGATTCGTTACGTGATTGCTACTATTGAGAATTTCGGCCATAATTCTCGGTTTTAATCACAAAGGTATTTGTCATTGTGCCTTTTTACCAATAATGAACAATTCTTAATAAATCATATAAAACATTTTATGTCAATTAAAGCGCGTGCCTTGATTCCTTAAGGATTGCCACAAGGTGCGACACTAAGGCCAAAAAGGATCACGCTTAAATATTTTCTGATAATGCTAAAGTTACTATGGTGTGTATTCCAGAACGAAACTCAGGCATTGATCTCTGCTTAAGCATTACTTAAAACTAGTTTCAACCAATCAAATGGCTTGAAACGAGACTTAAGTAGAGCTTGAGTTTTGAGTGACGTTCTGTAATACGGGCCTAAGACAATTTGAACACATCAATCGGATCTAATAATCTGGCAAGTACAGCAGCACGGTACATCATAGGACTTCTTCTTAAGTTGTTTCGTCTTGTAATCAAGCACGAGAAGACTGCGCTTAGCTGTCGTAGACTGGCAACTGGACTTCATGTGAAAGTCGCCCAGGCCCATGTGCTGGAAGCACTGTGCAGAGGAATTGACGTCGATTTTATCGGTCCTGTGGCAAAAGGAAACATTTTTAATTATGTGACACGCAATAATTGAAATGAACAATTGAACACTACAATAAATAGCAATAATATCCTCAAGGGTGACCAAAATATTATGTTTTGAAAAAAAAAAAACAAACGGATAATTTAAATTATTAATGTGTTATTTTCTATATTAATCTGTATCTGAATAAATTTCACGAAACGTTTCAGAGTTTTCTTGAAAAATTATTTTTGTGTTGTATGGTAGAACGGTAACACGGGTGATCAATCAACTCAGCCTATCGCAGACTCAAACATTTCATTTAAAAATTTTATGAACTAAGTATGTTATATTCAAAGAACAATGAAAAGGTTTAAAACTACAAGTAGTACTCACGCGCATGTGACGATATCGACGGGCTGACGAAGAAGGTCATGTTGAATGATATAATCTGGATCCGTATCGTTCGAGTAACTGTAGGCATACAGTGATTCCTCAGTCTGAAAAAGTAGAAACTATTTATGAGAACATGAGAAAATTAAACTGCCTAAGGTGGAGTAAACCAATACAACTTTCATGATGTATTATTTTTGTAAAAATAATAGTTATCAAGACTTATTTATGATGATTTCCAGTTAATAAGAAATTTCGTATATACATAATTATATGGTAATATTGCATAATACTTTTCATATATGGTAATATTGCCTAATACTTTTCTTATATAATAGTAATATTGCATAATACTATTCGTATGTGGTAATATTGCGCAGAACATAGTTGTTACAATAAATAGTTGTTACCCACGACTTCGTGTTTGTATATTTATTAATTACGCAAAAACTACTGAACGGATTTGAGTGGAATCTCGGGATTGAACTTATGAGGATGAAACCAAAGAGCGTATTCAATGGGATCATAATTGTGAATTATACTTTTGCAGTGACATCTTACCTTTGTTCTGTAAGGACAGTTATGCCAGTCCTCCTCAGGAGAAAGTACCTCTAACTTTGTATCTCCAATCCGATCTCCCATGTTTTGCTAAAAAAATAAACAATTTTTGAAAATTTAAGAGCACAGAAGAAAAGTTATAATGTAAGAATGTGTAATAACCAATAAATTACAAAAATAGAAACAATATGTTTTAAAATAATAACTGCTCTAGTTAATATTGATTCTAAAGTGGAGTGCACATGTAAACGTGCATCCGAATTTTATGACACAGTGTCATAGTACTGCTCAAAAGACCATAAAAATAAATGTAATAACTTACTGCGATAATCTTGGGCGTCAGGAGGGTGCTGATCAGTTCCTGCATTTCGTCATATCCTTCCGGCTTGGTAGCGCAGAAACCTTTGCCCTTACATTCATCGGGAATTTTTAGGGCTAGCTCTACGAAAAATAAAATGGATTTATTGATACATATAAAACGGTACATAAATAAAAAAAAAAACTTAATTTATTAATTACTATCGAGTCGATAGTAATTAATAAATAGTATCGACTAAGTAAGTACCTATTTCTTGTTCTAATTTTGAAAATTTTTTGTTATTAATTTCTTGATGACACAGAAAAAAAATTTGGAAAGAAAATAAAACAATTAGAAAACTTACTCTGCTTATTAGGGGCGGCACTGCAAGCAGCTACTAAGATCGTCACCTGTTTAAAAATAAATACACAATTTTAATAACCATTCTTAAGTACCAAATTTGGTGACGACAAATAAAAAAAATCTTTAAAAAAATACCGTCAATAAAACTGTTGTGAAAGTCGCCATTGTAAACAGGACAATTATTTGCAACTCAAATTATTATTATTAAACCAACGCACTATAAAAGCACTATGAAATTATTATTAACAATTAATAATTAAATAATTGGATTATTGTTATGACTGCCTTGATGGTAGTTCTAAATAACGAATGCCGTCAATCCCTGATGTGCCGTCGTATATATACTGCTTTAGTATTCGCACATTCCATTAATTATTTTCCTGTTCACGAGGAAATTAATAAAATTATTGGGATCCCTAGTAGCGTAACCGGATCGACGTTCGATGTTACAAGTTACGTATTCAATATTCCCTGTAACGTCATTAATTATGACATAGTATGTATAATACTTGTTTATTTACGTATGTATTATGAGAAAAATCACAAAAATTCAGGAATTTGTGCAATGCATTACTTTATCAATACTTACAGAATATAAAAAAATAATTAAATCGTAAATTAAACGTATTTATATTAAGTATATTTTAAAAGTAGGAACTCGCAATTTATCTTTATAAAATAATAGATAGCTGTTGATAGGTAAATATACATAACAAATAAGAACGCCAATTCTTGTAATTAAAACATTCATAATCTAGCAGCAATCTCATCTCCTCAGCGAGATAATTTTGACAGGACAGTGTGAGAATCTTAAAATTAAGAGAATTGCAGTCTGATTCGTACAATCCATACTTGGAACCAGATTCACTGATTTACTTTTTTTAAGTTAGTTTAGAAGTACCGATGACAGCAGGTCAAGCTAACCGAAACTGTCAGATATTCCCAATCAACCTGAAGAAATAAAGCTGAAAATCGAATAAAGAAATCTGACAGATTGTAGTAGCTTGATATGCTTGCTGTCGCCTGTACAAGCATTTGTACTCGTGAGACAAGATTCCTTTTTTTCTATTGTTAAATACGACGAACATAGCTAAATAATATTAATGTTCATATTTCCTGGAACTGCTTTCGGAAGCCGTGTTTCCCAGTACCCCTGGGAAAGGAAAACTGCCTTTATTAGACTAGTAGGTAGCAAAAGCTCCTAGATTATGTTGGGACTTTTTTATATTCAGAAATTCCCAGTATAATGAACTTGTTATTATAGGTACGTTTTGAATGATTGTGGAGAGCATTCAATAGATACTTTGTTGTAGAATCAAAACAATAACGAACAGTGGGGGATTTATTGTTTCTAAAACATAAGCACTCGTTACATTACGCCTGTAATTCCCAAACAGCAATCACCCACCACAATCAAAACAATCATTACAGTGTAACAATCCAAGATTGTATTTTAACGGCTAATTTTTTTTAGTACACTGCGTGGGCCGTCCCCTGCTATCTACTGTAGAGAGGTAATTAAAATCAGCAGTAAGTCTGATGAAGGAAATCTTCGTGAGGATACCGGTATGCAAAAGAAACAAAATTTGAAGACGTGTGTGTGACATCTTCAAATACATACGCGGACATACAGCTTCTAACTTGCACTGGACCGGCGTGTTAGGTTACAGCAAATGCCTACTCGAAAAAAGGCCTGTGTTCTGGCTGTGGAAACACTGAAAGCTACTTTTTATTTTTGTGTCTGTAACACAGTTTATAACTAGCACAGACACAGCCGTTCAATCTGTCTCAAAATGCATAGCGTTGTACTTAAAAGTCTTTTTTCTTTTTTATGTTTGATTGAGATAGAAACATATTGAATTTGGCTTTTGAAATTACGATTAATAGATAGTAATAAAGATAGATTTTTCACCGGTCGGGTAGCTTTGAGGCCTTCAGGTTTTGTTTTTGTGGAGCTAGGTCTAAATCCAGGGCTACTTCCGACCATAGAAGCAGTGAGAAGATCTGTAAAACTACTTTCACTGTACTTGCCTATACTATTGACTGTTTAGTGTCCGATACCCCACGGCCACAGGCCTTATCCGTCAAGCTCCGTCTTTATACTTTTACTTAGGGTTGTAACGGAGCTTCGCCTCCGCTTCCGTTACTGCGGAAGTTCCGCAAGAAATCGTATTATCGCTTCCGCCTCCGCCTCCGCATAATTTTTTGCGGAGTTATAACGGAGGTTTATTTACGTATTTATGAAATAAATAACGCGCAAGCTGCGATGCTCGACAACCGTCCGGCCGCGTTTGAGCGCGAAATGGTCAAGAATCAACTAGTGGCTGGCGGGAATGCGGCAAACACAATTTGTTTCTCCTTAATTTTCATTACAAGAAGATAATATTTTTTTTAACAAGTATACTACTATTAATGTACGTATTTAAAATAAAAAGTTTGTTTAAATTAACCATAACTTTCATTTTTTTCTATATGTACTTTCACCTCCGCCTCCGCCTCCGTTAACCTCCGCATCCGCGGAGGTGAGACTCGTCGCCTCCGCATCCGCCTCCGCCTCCGCTAACAAGCCTCCGTTACAACCCTACTTTTACTCATTAAATTCATACCGGTTTCTGTCAGTATTCACGACGTACGACTGCACTCGATAAATATCTAGTTTTTCTAAACTTATGACCATTTTTATTGCGTATGAGTTATTCATTGAAACTACTAAGGTTCGTATTACAGAACCTCACTCAAAACTCAAGCTTTCCTTAAATGTCGTGTAAAGCTATTTGATTGCTTGAAACTAGTTTTACGTAATGCGTAAATCTTGAGTAAGGTTCTGTAATACGGTCCTAAGGTAGTGCTTTGTCATTTGCACACGAAATGGCGTAAAGGCTGCGTCAGTGAATGCTATCCGCGTTGCACAATTATGCGCAAAACAACTAAAGAAAAAAAGGACCATATTTTTGCCATCTACACTTTCAATAGAAGACTTATTAGTTATTTTTTTTTTTAATGGATAGTTAGTTATGTAATTGAACATTAGTAATGATATTCCCCCTTACTCATAAACGCTGGTTAAAGTTAACTAGTGATTAGGGATTGTTTAAACATACATTTTAGACATCTGCACATCACTTAACTTTAATCATCGTTTATGAATAAACCCCATAAACTCTGGTGTTTATTCATAAAAGACGATTAAAGTTAAGTGACGTTAAAAGGTCAAAAATGCATGTTTACAGAATAGCTAATCACTAGTTAACTTTAAGCAGCGTTTGTGAATAAGGGGGGTTATGTCATCAGTGATCAGATAAACTAAATATTGATCAAAATCAAAAGTAATTTTTTCAAATTAGGCTGAGAATTAGCACAATTTAATTTCACAATAATGGCAGATATCGCCAATGACAGTTGAAAAAGACGGCAGCGTGAACCGTCTATGAGGGAGGTTTGAGGCAAAGTCATGATGTGGCCACTAAGCTGCGATATTTCAATGTTCTTTATGAATTATTTACGGAATGAACTTCTTACTACATTTATCACGCGCTTTTATTTAGTAAACGAAACTATAAATAATTTTAAAAGGCCAGTGAAAAATGCACGTGACACTCATCTTAGCTTTCCCGTCAAAAACCTCAGAATGAAACCCATTGCTACTGTTAGTGTGTTGAATTGCAAGTCTTAGTAAAGTATCCAAATTCGGTACGAAGCAGGGGAGGGTCACTAGTGAATCATAAATTAATCTACAGATATGCGTGCCTATCATGGTTCATTACAGTATTATAGTTAGCGGTCCAATCGAAACATTATTTATAGGGGGTCTAGGGGCCGAGAAAAAACTAAACGTTTTTATCCTTTTTATAGAGTTCCTTCCTACTTTCCTTTTTTTATAATTATAACCTAGTGCTTGACCGCAATCCCGCCTGATGGTAAGGAGTGATACAATCGTTGATGGCAAAGCGTGCTAGATATTTAAGAACCTATTCACTCAAAAGAACTGAGTGAACAGGAAGAAAGACGGCAGTTGAGCGACATGCTGCAATGTTAGCAGGATCAGTTTCCCAGTGTGTAGAAGGAGGGGAAGCTGGTCCTGCTCAGGAAGGAGGGGCGCCCCAGTGCTGCTTGACGAGGCGGGCAAACTGTCCAAACGGATTATCGCAGATCGCCTCGTCAGCCACTTGTGCAGAAATGGGCCGAACCTGGACGACAACCAGTTTGGTTTTCGTCGGGGGCGCTCCTCCATAGACGCCATCATGCGCGTGAGAGCCCTGGCGGAGGATACGGTGTCCCGGGGTGGGGTGGTGTTGCCGGTCTCTTTAGAAATTTCCAACTCCTTTAACACCCTACCCTGGAGCTGTATTAGGGAGGCCCTGAAATACCATCGGGTGCCTCCCTACCTCCGCCGTATAGTAGGGGCTTATCTGGAGGACAGATGCGTCATTTATCGGAGACGTGACGGTGCCGGTCTGCACCAAATGTAGTGCGGTGTCCCACAGGGATCGGTCTTGGGACCGCTCCTGTGGAACATCGGCTACGACTGGGTGCTGAGAGGCGAGCTCTCGTCGGGCGCCGACTTGACGTGTTATGCGGATGACACGCTTGTCACTGCCCGGGGGAGCTCGAACAGGGAAGCGACGTTGATAGCCACGGCTGCGGTGTCACAGGTGGTGAACCGCATCCGGCGCCTGGGCCTGGAGGTGACCCTTGACAAGTCGGAGGCCATGGTTTTCCATGGACCCCGGCGTGCGCCGGCGCCGGCGATCACATATCATGGTAAGTGGGGCCCGGATAGCTGTCGAGTCTACCATGAAGTACCTGGGATTGGCGCTCGACAGCCGTTGGGAATTCGGGCCCCACTTCCGGCAGCTGGCGCCCAAGCAGATGGGTGCAGCAGGCGCGCTATCAACACTGCTTCCCAACATGGGGGGCGCGAGCGCCGCCTGTAGGCGGTTGTACGTGGGAACCGGGCGGTCCATGGCCCTGTATGGGGCCCCTGTGTGGGCGACGGACCTGACGGCCGTAACACTCGCCATTCTGCGCAAGCCGTAGAGGTCGATGGCCGTCGGGGTCGTCCGCGGGTATCCCGGGCCGCAGAAGACGCACCGGGCGCCGAGGAAGGGCGGATAACGCCCTCTTCCGCCCCCCATGAATGGGTCCAGGGGCGAGTAACATGGGGAAGTCCCCGCCCCCTATTCGATGGACCCCGAGTCGGAGGCGCGCGCGAGTGTCGGTGCGCGCCTCTGAGGTGATGCACGGGGTAGTTTAACACCCCACTACCCCGTGCAGGAGACGAGGCCCGGACAGACCGGACCACCACGCGGCCTCATGCGCGCTCGTGATAGAGACTCCGGGGTGGTTTTAGTCAGTAAGAGTCTGACAGACCCTATCGCCCACCCCAGGGCGGCGGACATCAAATCAAATCAAAGCATTTATTTCAAATAACCAGTTACAGGCACTTTTGAATTGTCAGAAGGTCGGTCAGTCAGTAAGGTGAAGCTCCATCCTTGAGGATTTCCACCCCGGGGAAACCCCAAACAACGACAACGTTCCACGACCAAACTCCCGACACAACAACATTTGGCGCACCGTACCCAGCACACATCGCAACATAACTGTTCAGACCCGTCCTCCGTACGACTTCACCAGACTTCCTTATTATTTATTACTTCCCTATTTTGATTATGCAAAATCCCGGGTTTTTTTGTGCAATACTTTAATACGCAATAATTTATTACCTATTGCGATATTTACCATTAATGAGGATATAATTATTATAATTTTATTGTTGTTATTGTACCTACCTAACTGCAATTCAGTTATAGTTACAGATATTTTCATGATATCATGTGAAATTGCGTATAATTATTATTATGTTAATTTTCATAATTTTGTTAAGTAGATTTTTATTTACCTTTTTCACTTTATTGTTTGCTGAGACTTTCAATCAATTTACCAGAAAAAACGTCTCTAACAGATATAGTTGCAACATGCGGTGCGGCAGCCATTTTGTAAAAAAATCTCCATAACTAAAGTGAGTGTAAAGTGTCAAGTGTGTAGCCAATAGTGCAAAGAGTATTTAATGACACAATAGTGTCAATTTCTTAGTATCAGATGGTATATTCTGACATGTGAGTCACTAAGTTGGTGCGAGCATGTAGAGCTGCCATTCTAATACTGGGGTTATTAGTTATTTTTTTTTTCTTTCATTTTTGGCTTCGCACTGTTTGTGCATTTAGCCAATGTCACGTAATGAATTATTCATGTAGAAAAAGACGTCCGCGTGACCCGTCTGACGAGGGAGGTTTGACACAAAGTCATGACGTGGCCACTATGCTGTGATATTTCACTGTTCTTTATGAATTATTTACTGAATGAACATTTTACTACATACCTTAATCACGCACTTTTTTTTAGTAAACAACACTATAAATAATTTTAGAAGTCCAATGAAAAACGAGCGTGACACTCATCTTGACTTTCTCGGCAAAACTCCGGGGTTATTAGTTGCAACGGATTCCCTTGGCACTATTGACACCTGTCTCTAAGCTCACTTCACATTGATTATTACCACGGTTTCAGTAGGTATGTTAATGTACCAACATGGTTCTGGTCTCGCCTTTGGCTATGAAAGTCCGTGGCGTCTACCTATCCAAATTTTTAAAATGTCGAACACTCATGAAACGTATTTTGTTTTTCTTTTTTATTTCACCGTATTTTTTTGTTATAATACCCTAGAGATTCTAGTGTCATGTAGGTAAGACGTGCTCGCGAAATAGGAAAAAATAAGGCAACTTCAGCAATGTAAGAAAAATGTAGTAGAAACACATTTATTTAATCCTTTTATCAAACCATGACAAACAAGACGTATCAGATCAGACTATCAGTGTAAATTATTTCAAGTACATTTTGACAATTTGCAAATTACTAGGTAACCGTGTATTTTCAATCGTAAATTTTCGAAAAACCACTAAAATGTGAGCAATTTGTATATTTATCGGGTGTGACTTTCCAGAAAAGCTTTAAAATGATGCCTCATTTAAGTATAGTATATAAAGCATGAAGGAAGTAACGACGTACCGACAAAAAAAAAGCACTTTAGAAAAAATACAATGATTATTCTTGAGCTTCTTAAGTATATCTTGGACACCAATGACTGAAGGTGAAGGAGAACGTCTTGAGGAAACCTGGACTTTTATAAGTCTGAAGTCGCCAACCCGCATTGAGCAAGCGTGGTGATTACGCTCAATCCTTCTCTGTATGAGAGGAGACCTGTGCCCAGCAGTGGGACGATAAAAGGTTGATAATGATGATGATGATTCTTGAGCACAAAACACAAGTACACTACATGGAAACCAGTGCTGTTTTTGCATAGAGTCGCAGCATAATGCTGAGCGACAGCCGTTTTGCGTGGATGTGACGCATGTTTCCCTCAACTATCTCTTATTTTTTATGTTTTTGTCAACTCTTGCGTCATGTTTACTGCAAATAAACGTTTTTTCTTTCTTTCTTTCTTTCTTTCTTTCATGATACTTACTGTGTAGTTACTGCATTTTCTTAATAAATTACATGCTGATGTGGTCACATTTTCCATTTCTAGGATAAGACTTAAGTACTACCTAAATACCCTAAGTATATGTATGTTATTAGTACTGGCCCTATGTCTTGAATGAACGGACGACAGCAGGTCAAGCTACCCTAAACTGTCAAATATTGCCAACCAATCTTGTGCTTTAATGCTTCAGCAGCATAGTTGAAAATCTAATAAGATTGTAGTAGCTTGACGTGCTGTCGTCTGTACCTACGTGTTTGTAGCAGATTTGGTTTTATAGTACCTATAGTTTAGATGGCAACGCATTTGAAATATTAGTTTGATGTAATGGCGTCTATAAAACTATCCAAAGGTTGTGTGTAAAAGATCACTCCTAGCGATAAGACCGCCCATTGTGTTATCCTTTGTAAAATCATCATCTGTGTACATAATAAAGAGTATTCTATTCTATTTTAAGACGCTGGACACACAGGAAAGACGACACGTCGCGGATATTCTACTTTATATTCTCTACCGCATCCCTTTCATACAAAATTTATAGAAGCGTCGCGACGCAAAGCATACGGAAGAGACAGGGCGCGGGCGCAACGCTTTTGTATCGGCCCTGTCCGCGACGCGTCCTAGTCTTACGTCATTTCTGTCTAGCCTGCGCCTAAAGCCGCCTCTTATGCTTTCCTAATATGTTGAAATTGTTCTCAGGGGGCTGGTTATCTTAAACGGGCGGACCGAGACCGTCTCCATGAGATATTCCTGAAATACGCCACCGTCACCAAGAACGGTGAGAAGCACATCACCAGTGAAGATTTTGTACGCAAGTTCTTAGGATTATTCGAAGAAGGTTAGTATAAATTCCATTCAGAATAAGAATCAAACCATTGTTTTTTCTCGGATTTTGTCACAAGTAAAAATGTTTACCGCCCAACGTCAGAGTCAGCTAGTAAAAATTAAAGAAAAAAGAAAATAAAAAAAAATTCTGTGCTTTTTTTTTATAAAATACTGGTTGTTGCCCGCGACTCCGTCCGCGTGGACTTCAGTTTACAGCGCGCGGTAGTTCCCGTAAATTAAAAAGAGCTCAGTTGATATAAAATAATCGCTTGTTAGATTAATGGGAGCAATATGTGGTACGTCTATGTTAGCTCTGCTCCTATTGGTCATAGCGGGATGTTATATAGCCTATGTCCTTTCTCAGGCTCTGGACTATCTGTGTACCAAATTTCATTACAATGGGTTCAGTAGTTTTGGCGTGAAAGCCGGACAGACAGACAGACACTTTCGCATTTATAATATTAGTAATTATGGATAAACTAGCAGCTAACAATCCCGCCTGATGGTAAGCAGTGATTAAATCGTTGATGGTAAAGCGCCCTAGTTTATTAAGAGCCTATTCACTCTAGCCTTGAAGACACTTAAATTGTAGTCTGACGGAAACACCGCCGCTGGCAAATTGCTCCAGTCCTTAGATTTACGTGGTATATAAGACGAGGCCAAGTACGCTTTGTTCGGATCGTTACGGTATCAACAACGTAAGGGTGGAAACTCGCCGTACGACGGTTGTCTGATGATGGAACGGAGATGGGGGAAACCATGCAATTTTCTCGCACACTCTCCAAAATGCATCCTATAGATCGTAACTTCAGCGTATAAAAAGTCGCCATTTTTTAGGGTTCCGTACCTCAAAAGCAAAAAACGGAACCCTTATAGGATCACTTTGTTGTCCGTCCGTCTGTCTGTCTGTCAAGACCCTTTATCTCAAGAACGCGTGGACGTATCAAGCTGAAATTCACATGAAATACTCAGGTCTATTGTCCCTTTAAGCTGTGAAAATATCAAACTTCTAATCCAAGCCAATCAAACGATACAGCCTTCGCAGATTCGCATTTATAACATTAGTAATTATAGATAAACTAGCAGCTAACAATCCCGCCTGATGGTAAGCAGTGATGCGATCGTTGATGGTAAAGCGCGCTAGTTTATTAAGAGGCTATTCACTCTAGCCTTGAAGACACTCAAATTGTAATGTGACGGAAACACCATCGCTGGCAAATTGTTCCAGTCCCTCGATGTAGGCGGTATAAAAGAGGAAGCGAAACGCTTCGTCCGGATCGCAGTGATGTCAACAACGTAAGGGTGGAAACTCGCCGTACGAAGGGTCGTCCGATGGTGAAACGGAGATGGGGGAATTAAATTATGCAATTCCCTTGCACACTCACCAGAATGCATCCTATAGAAGACCGAAAGGCTGGCTACTCTACGCCTGTGCTCCAGGCTTTGGAGACCGCTACGTTTGTACGGCGGAACCCTCGGTGTGCGAGTCCGACTCGCACTTGGCCGGTTTTGTATATTAATAAGACGTTTGTTATCCAAAAGTGTTGCATAACTTTTGGTCAGCGATAACAAACGAGGCAGATATCCTAAATGCATCGTGTAAATTGTTTTAACGGTATCAAATGGCAACCGATAACAAGATACTGATATTATCACATATGTTCATAAAAAGTCCCTCAATAATAGAGATTAAATTTATAGGACACATGACTACAATGGCCCCGATTGTTCCCAAACTAAACTAAATGTTCCCAAACTAAACTAAATGTTCCCAAACTAAACTAAATGTTCCCAAACTGAACTAAATGTTCCCAAACTAAACTAAATGTTCCCAAACTAAACTAAATGTTCCCAAACTGAACTAAATGTTCCCAAACTGAACTAAATGTTCCCAAACTAAACTAAATGTTCCAAAACTGAACTAAATGTTCCCAAACTAAACTAAATGTTCCCAAACTGAACTAAATGTTCCCAAACTAAACTAAATGTTCCCAAACTAAACTAAATGTTCCCAAACTGAACTAAATGTTCCCAAACTGAAATAAATGTTCCCAAACTAAACTAAATGTTCCCAAACTGAACTAAATGTTCCCAAACTAAACTAAATTTAAGTTCAATGCTTCTTTGTCTCTATATTTCATTACTAGCTGCGCTACGCGGTTTCACCCGCGTAGGTTTCGATATGCTCCGCTCCGATTGGTTGCAGCGTAATGTTATATATGTATGTTACGTAATTAGGGTGCTGGCTTGATATGTAATTTTGCGTATTAACTATAATACAATTGTTATGATTCGTAATCCTATGCAAAAGCCCGTATAAGGTAATCATATATGTATAGTAAATACCATAATCACATAAATAAAATATGATTATATTATCGACCACTATACCTATCATAATTATGACGTCACGGTCCAACCATGCGTGCGCGCATCGTGTATGATGAATGTAAAGTAAATTGCTTACTATTAATATCATAATTCTCGGTGGTAGGCCATAACATCGGCTGCCGGCAGAAGTTACCACCCACCAGACAAAGTCTTGCCGCCAAGCGATTCATCGTGTTCCGGCATGATGTCTGGTGAAGCCGTACGGAGGACGGGTCTGAGCAGTTGTGTTGGGATGTGTGCCGGGTACGATGCGTCAAATGTTGTTGTGCCGGGAGTTTGGTCGGGGACTCCACATCAATCTCTCTCTGGCGCAGCATCATTAGTCGTGTTATTGGGTCTAACATTCCACCACCTCGCTCAACTGCCGTCTTCCTTCCTATTCTCTAAGGATTTTTAAGTGAATGGGCGTAATAAACTAGCGCGCTTTACCATCAACGATTGCATCACTGCTTACCATTAGGCGGGATTGCAGTCAAGCGCTAGTTTATAATTATTAAAAAAAAAATTAGGTACATGCAATATTGTAAATAATAGTAGATCGACGCTTGAAAATTTATGATTTAGTTTATTTTGGTTTTACAAAGAATCAGCTATTTATTAATGTGATAAGGAAAAAATTTACGTAATCTTATGTTTGTTGTTGTAAACGGTAAACCAAATATTCAAAATTATTAAAAAAAAACCGGCCTAGTGCGAATCGGGCTTGCGCATGATAGGGTTCCGTACCAATATCTGCACCACAAAAAAGACTTTTTTTGTAATTGTAAACTAGTGCTTGATCGCAATCCCGCCTGGTGGTAAGCAGTGATGCAATCGTTGATGGTAAAGCACGCTAGTTTATTAAGAGCCTTATTCACCCAATAAAACTGGGTGAATAGGAAGGAAGACGGCGGATTGAGCAAGGTGATGTAATGTTAAACCCAACAACACGACCAACGATGCTGCGCCAGATTGATCTGGAGACCCGCCACGACCACACTCCGGACACAACAACATTAGGCGCATCGCACTCGGCACACATCGCAACACAACTGCTCAGACCCGCCCATTGGGATTTTTGGCAAAAAAAATTTAAAAACAAAAAATCGTATAAATGCTTTTTTGTATGGGCTTTTTACGACTCGTAACCACTGTCAAAGACCTACGAGTGACAGACGGGACCAACGGCTATACGTCCTCTCCGAGGCACAGCGGGGCCTTGTTAAGTAAAGACGGTCACCCACCCATGGACCATCAACGGCTAGCGTAGCTTAACCCGATCTTTTTTTTTTTTTTATTATTTATAAACTAGCGCTTGACTGCAATCCCGCCTGATGGTAAGCAGTGATGCAATCGTTGATGGTAAAGCGCACTAGCTTATTAAGCCTATTCACTCAAAAAAACTAAGTGAATAGGAAGGAAGACAGCAGTTGAGCGAGGTGATGCTATGTTTAACCCAACAACACGACCAACGATGCCGCGCCAGAGGATGATCTGGAGACCCTCCACGACCAAACTCCCGACACAACAACATTAGGCATATCGTACCCGGCACACATCGCAACACAACTGCTCAGACCCGTCCACCGTACGGCTTCACCAGACATCATGCCGGAACACGACGAATCGCTTGGCGGCAAGACTTTGTCTGGTGGGTGGTAACTTATGCCGGCGGCTGATTTTGTTGCCTACCACCGATCGATCTATCCGTGCGACTGTTAATACATTTCGTTGATAGCGGCCACTGGTTGCGCCGCCATGGTGTCCTTGTGTATTGAGCCACATGCCACCGGATAACATATGTTCAAGCGAATAGCGATGCGACCGCGTATAGAATAGAATAGAATACTCTTTATTATGTACACCATATAGATTAAAATCACAGTTTGAGCTAGCCCCAAAGTAGGTTCGAGACTTGTGTTATGGGATACTAAGTCAACGATACTATATTTATAATAGATACATCTAAGACCCAGAAGATAAACATCCAAGACCCAGGCCAATCAGGAAAAATAGTTTTCCATCATGAGTTGGCCGGGGATCGGGGGTCGAGGATCTCCACGTCGCAGGCAAGCGTGTTGACCGCTGCACCACGGAGGACGACCGTAGGTATATACAGTATCTAAAGAAAACCCTGTCCGATCCGTGAGGGTATTGTTAGGTATCGATAATTGACTCTACTCAAGCCGGGCTAAACTTAAAAAAAAATCCTAAAAAATAAACATTATTTCGCTAATAGAGGTAACCTCATCATGTGCGGTAGGCAATACATGCGCAGGCGAAAGGGGGCAGGGCAAGCGCCACGCGGTCGCATTGCTCATAATATTATCGTCGAAAATGGTGTTGTAATTTTTTTTAATACCAAATTTTGGAGAATTTGAAATTAACTCGCGGAAAAAAAATCAAAATTCATTATTATTGTTACTATGATAATTATGTAAAATTTCTTATTTTATTTGGTCATGGGTTTACCTAACCTTTATTATCCTTATATTGTATTATAACCTTTATTATTGTGGGTCGGACGGGGATTTCTCTAGATATTGTATATCCTCTGCAAGTGTAAACGAGAATAATTATTACAACTCAATACACTAACTCTCGGCTTATAATGTTAATTAATGTTTACCGTGGTGTGTAGGTCAGTGCCAAGTTGTGTTTACAAACGATCTAACTAATACTGGTGCAGTAATAAATAGTTAAAGCTGCGCCGAATTTTATTCTGAAAAAATAGCGTCACAATCAGATTTTGAATAAGTTCTTTTTTGATTTTTTAAGTAGCGCACTAAACTTGTAGTACATTTAGCAAAGGATTTTATGAATATACTAGCTTTCCGCCCGCGGCTTCGCCCGCGTGGAGTTCGGTTATATCGCGCTTTTTAGATTTCCCTCGGGAATATCAATTTTTTCCAGGATAAAAGGTAGCCTGTGTTCTTTCTCAGGGTCTAAAGATTGTCTGTACCAAATTTCATCAAAATCGGTTGAGAGGTTTAAGCGGGAAAACGTAACAGACAGACAGACAGAGTTACTTTCGCATTTATAATATTAGTATGGATTTCATTATAACTAAGATATGTAATTTAGGAACACTTAAATACGGTTAAGTGGATAAGTAATCTAAATTACGTAACGTGTAAGCAAACCTTTTTACAATCCGTGCAAACGATTTCTACTTCTATTCCGTAGGCATAAGGATGCCTTTAAAAGCAAAAAAGTGGTTAGAATACCAACTATTTACTGCAGCTGCCGTTTGTCATGACACCAACGCAATAGAAGTCAAAGTCGGTTGAAAGGACTGTAGAAAAGATTTGTTTAAACGTCTAAATCTTATTCCGTTAGGAGTATTTTCAGTGTAAAAAGTCGGCTCAGTCTTAGCGTGTGTATAGTCATCTTAGAAGTTGAACGTAGTTGCAGCTCAATAACGAGACGATATTAATCTACACATTTAATGACAGATTCTAGTCGAAGAAAATTATTACGATGAGTCCTTTGATTTTGAAAGCCACATCCAAAAGCTTGTGACATTCTTAAAGCACTGACCTCTATTATTTACCACTGGACAGGCGACTGTCAAAGTGTTTTTGTGCCCGTTTGATAATCGCCATTTTGGCGCTGTCGAACGTAACGAGTATCCGTGGTACTAAAACTAGTGATGTCGACATCAGCGAACAAAATATATCGATAACTCTTGATCGGTACTTTCTATTTGATGCCGTGTACAACGTATCTATGGCGTAGACCCCTGCTTGAGAAAAGTACTCAATACTTTGAGGTATCGATACTTTTGTACCGATACTTTTACGAATACGATATTTTTTTATCGATACTACTCATGAGTAAAGTATCGATACTTTCTATTCGATACCGTGTCCCTATTTACAATATACATCAAAATTTGTTCCGTGGACACTCAATGGTGGCGCTTCAAATAGGCACAAAAATATAGCTGTCAAACTTACAGAACAGCCTATCCAGTGGTAATTATAGAAATCAGTGTTCTTGTGTAGCTTCACAAGGTGGCAAAATCTGGTCGTAGCGCAAACTGTACAGCACGATTCCGAAGCGTTGAAATTACTTGTCAGTTTTTTTTTTTTTTTTTAATTGCTCTTTATACATTTTTACCGTGTAGGTATTGCACTTATCTATGACACAGATTATTTTTTAATCGTTGCCCCGCACCTGCAATAATTTCTCCTGCATCGATAAGGTAAGGAATAATATTTTCTATAAACCATTGCACACCGAGCCGCACTGATTCTTTGTATGTAAATGGACTGCGATATAAATATGCGAATATAAAGAAAAATCTATACTATTTTGCAGATGACTACAATGCGGAATCAGTCAAGCTCATCGCCGGCATCGTGGACATGGACAAGGACGGGTTCATCTCGTTCTCGGAGTTCCAGGCGTTCGAGGGGCTCCTATGCGTTCCAGATGCGCTGTACAAGACCGCCTTCCAGCTGTTCGATACTAACGGCAATGGACTTGTCGCTTTTGGTGAGATTGACAGTACATTTGTTTATTTACCTTGGAAATTCACGACTTATTCCGAACTCATTTAGAAATGGTGAAGTTGGCTGCCGAAATGTTCAAGACGAACTTCCGCGAAGTTTTCCGTACCATTTTGTATCGAAAAATGTATTAGCGGTAGCAGAAATACACCATATATGAAAGTTTTAACTGTATATATGATGGTTCATGAGATACAGCCTGCTTACTGGCAGACAAACACTGGACCCTTAGTAATAGGTACCCTATTACTAATACTTCTGTTCTACCTTTAAAATTCGAATTCGGATCCCTCAAAAATTACTTAAATTTTGTAATAATTTCGTTCCTTTTTGCATTTCAAATCTCTTCAATTTTATAAAACAAAGTTGTTCATTAAAAAAATTCTCTCTATCCCATTACAGATGAATTCGCCGAAGTTATGCGTAAAACAGCCCTCCACCAGAAGGTCCCATTTAACATGGAGAGCACCTTCGTCCGTCTATACTTCGGTAAAGACAAGAAGAGACTGGTAACGTACCCTGAGTTCAGTCAGTTTCTGCACGACTTCCACGAAGAGTATGGAGTAGAAGCTTTTAAGAAGTGTGATAGCGATGGATCTGGGTTCATCACTGTTGCCGACTTTAGGGACATCATGTTGACCGTCAAAAAACATCTTCTGACTAAGGATTTGCATTCGAAGGTTATTAATGTGAGTAAATCTATTTTTTTTTTTTTCATATTTATTACCGCGTCGTTGGTCATTGTGACCAGTACTTCTACTGAGGTCCTGGTTGGTTCTCGGGTCAGGCTATGTTTTTCGGATTTCCCAACAGGAATTTCTCGTGCCACCCAGGATTGCTTGAACAAATGCTGATGGCAAATAGGTTCACCCAATTTATTTATATATTTACAGTAAGAGTCAAAAGTGGAGTACCACTTTTGACACTTATTGTTACTGCAATAAAGTTCAAAAGTGGTAATGCACTTTTGACTCTTTCCTGTAAATATACTTTATTGTACACCAAACACATACATTGATTGAAAACAGCACAACAAAATGGACAATGGGTGGCCTTATCGCTAATACAATCTCTTCCAGGCACCCAATGTAAAGTATTCTAAAGACACACCACATTCTGATCCTTCAGGAAATGATATGATGTCTATAATTAAGCAGTTTGTGTGTGTATTATTATGTTATATTTTTCATTGGTGATCTACCTATTTGTTTCTTTTTTTCCATAAAATCTCAATGTCCTTGTAATCTCTGGTGAGATTTGAAAATTCTTTTTGTATTTGATAACCACATCTCGAGGAAGGCCATGAGTTATAGCTATACAGCCTAGCTCCTACTAAATGCACATAGCATGTAAGCCTTTTTCTGTTTCTCGGTTGTAATGTAATCTTATGGATTTCCTCCATCGGTAGGCTAGAGAGGTGTGCCTAACTCTTACCGGTTAAAACCACCGCGAAAAAGCAAAATGAACAGCGTAGTATTTGATACGAAATCATAGGCCTTTGATAACAAGATACACGCGCGGGCTGATGATATCAATAAATAATACAATAAAGTTTATCTTTATGATGAAAAATAATAATACAAATAATAATCTCAAACTAAGTGTAGATAATATTATTAAATACTGAAACGTAAAAAGGTCCTACAACTCGCGCAAGTTAATTATTGTGCACCTCGCTGTGTGACGTCATTCGGACGGATGATAAAGCGTCATAATACTAGGTAATTTTACTCATGACGTTTTGCAATTAAACTGATAACATATGGACTGAAATATAATGTTGGTGCAACCGACAGGTTTCACTAATGCGTCGATAATGTAAAAAACAAATTTAATAAAAAAAAACTGCACAGAAACAGTATTAACAACAGGGGATTTAAACTGTATTTAGACAATTGTAACAAAGATGCTATCACTACTCAGCGCTTACGGCGAATACGGGGCGCCGCGCGGGGACGAGAGAGGGTTCGCATTCCAGCGAGTTGCTTAGTCAACTCGTGCGAGTAGTACAGTATTAATTATTATTAAATTTATTATTGTGTATATTTCAAATGCATAATGTAACCTAATCGCTAAACTGTATAATAGATGACGAAATTTCAAAACGTAATATTGTCGATATCTTCCTGTAAACTAACTCTGATTCATTTTAAATTAGTATATTGTGCAATAAAGAGTCAACAAACCACAAAATCAATGACACAACACATTGATATTACCATGAATTGGTGACAGTAAAATTATAGTTGAGAAAGTATGAAAAGCTTGTTTGTTGTTTTCTCATCCAGTTTATGCAACTGTAGTTGGTAAACAGCAGATACGCTACCCGAAACTGTCAAATATTTCCAATCAACCTTAAGAGCCTTAATGCTTTAAAGATAAAGTTGAAAATATAATAAAGACATTTGTTAGATTCTTATTATACTTGATTATATTTTACTCCCATAACTGAAATTGAGTTGAATCACAGTTTTTTTTATATGAAGCGACTACATATATCACCTCCAAAAATCTATTACGGGGTAACACGATAGCCATCTTGCCCTTATTCCAATTCGCAGTAGGTAATTCGCGTCGACGCAACGTGTTTTTAGGGTTCCGTACCTCAAAAGGAAAAAACGGAACCCTTATAGGATCACTTTGTTGTCCGTCTGTCTGTCTGTAAAGACCCTTTATCTCAAGAAGGCGTGGACGTATCAAGCTGAAATTCACATGAAATACTCGGGTCTATTGTCCTTTTAAGCTGTGAAAATATCAAACTTCTAAGCCAAGTCAATCAAAAGATACAGCCGATTATGTCGATATTTTCAACAAATTTTCGACACTCGCAAAGGAATCAAAACCTACAGGATACTTCCCGTAAACTCAGAATCTTGAAAATTGGCATGAAGCATTGTCATATAAAGCAAATATAGGAAAAATTGCGAAAATCAATTTTTTTTTTAGTTATATAATATAATAAACATATTTTAATAAAATGGAACTTACTACCTTATTTCTCACGAACGAATAAAGTTATCAAATTGAAATTTATACCAAATGCCTAGGTCTATTGTCGCTTTAAGTTGTGAAAATATCAAACTTCTAAGCCAAGTCAATCAAAAGATACAGCCGATATGTCGATATTTTCAACAAATTTTCGACACTCGCAAAGGAATCAAAACCTACAGGATACTTCCCGTAAACTCAGAATCTTGAAATTTGGCATGAAGGATTGTCATATAATGCAAATATAGGAAAAATTGCGAAAATCACATTTTTTTAGTTATATAATATAATAAAAATATTTTAATAAAATGAAACTTACTACCTTATTTCTCACGAACTAATAAAGGTATCAAATTGAAATTTATACCAAATACCTAGGTCTATTGTCCCTTTAAGCAGTGAAAAAATCAAACTTCTAAGTTAAACCGATCAAAAGATACAGCAGTTTATACCGACACCTTAGACGAATTTCCGTCACACGCTAGGGAATCAAAACCTACAAGGTACTTCCCGTGAACTCAGAATCTTGAAATTCGGCACGAAGCAACGTTATATTATAGTACAGACAGATAAAGGAAAAATTGTGAAAATGATAAATTTGAAGTTACATAAAATATTAAAATATTATTTTTGCTTACATGACATAAAATATTTTTTTAATAATTATAAACTTACTACCTACCCTTTTTCACATGAACGCGTAGAGATATTAAAGTTGAAATTCATATCAAACACTTCTTAAATCTAATTGCCTCTAAACTGTGAAAAATTCTAAATCAATTCTAGTATTATAAATGCGAAAATAACTCTGTCTGTCTGTTACGCTTTCCCGCCTAAACCTCTCAACCGATTTTGATGAAGTTTGGCACAGACAATATTTAGACCCTGAGAAAGAACATAGGCTACCTTTTATCCCGGAAAAATTTGATGTTCCCGAGGGGAATTTAAACAGCGCGATATAACCGAACTCCATGCGGGCGAAGCCGCTGGCGGAAAGCTAGTACGTCATAAATTGTAAACCGCTACGTTTGTACGACGGAACCCTCGGTGTGCGATTCCGACTCGCATTTGGCCGGTTTTTTTTTTTCTTATACTATTCCATTAGTCGTAATATTGGTCACAAATTACGAGCAGCAACAAAAGTCGATTAATATGATATTATTTGATAACGTACTTTTTGGCAGTAATAGAAGCTAAATGTTGAAGAAGAGAAAGAAATAATCATGAGTGATTCGTGAGTGATCATGAGTGCCGTTCTTTAGTTGAACGTCACTTCGTAATTATGATTTCGAATACAAAAGTGTTAATCGACTTTTATTGCTAATTGTATAGTATATCCATCGTTTCATTGTTTGCCCCCTATGCATAAATATATAAGCTATCACGCCCTTTATGCCAGGGGCTTTTATTTAGGTATTTAATAAGTTTTTACTTATTTACATTTCCATTTTAATGATATTTTATTTTTTGTTTTTGCTTTTCTGGTATTTTGGCGTGGCTAGCTGGCATATGATAAATAAATTCATTATTCTTGTTTTTTTTTTTCTCTTGTATTACTGTATCTACATAGTATTGTATAAACCAGTGTTTTTTTTTTTTTCTAAATGAACAGCCAGCTGTGCTGCTGGGGAGTTTCTTCTCCCACTTCTTCTTCCCAGCGAAAGCACTAGGAAGTGTCGATGGGTGGGCGTTTTGGGGGACTGTCTTATGTAATATTGACGTTCAAAAAGTGCTGATTCTTAGCCTAATTTGAATAAATGAGTTTTGATTTGATTTTAATTTATTCTCAGAACTTAACCAATTGGTCTAGTAACACTTATTTAACCCACAATTTCAGGCGTCAGGCTTCCCCCAAGGCGAGCGTAAGATCAGTTTTCCCTACTACATGGCATTCAACTCGCTATTGAACAACATGGAGCTGATAAAACGAGTGTACCTCAATGCAACCAGCGGCAGTCGAACCCAAGAGGTGACGAAGGAGGAATTTCTCCACTCAGCTCAGATGATGTCGCAGATTACGCCGCTCGAAGTCGATATATTGTTCACTTTATGTGATATGATACATCATACCAATGGGTAAGTTGATTGATCCATACTAATATTATAAATGCGAAAGTATCTCTGCCTGTCTGTCCGGCTTTTACGCCAAAATTACTGAACCTATTGTTATGAAATTTGGTACACAGATAGTAGAGTCTGAGAAAGGACATAGGCTATATAACATCCCGCTATGACCAATAGGAACAGAGCAGTAACAAAAAATGTTGCGAATACGGGAGAAAACGCGGACATACATATTGCTCCCTTTACTTTAACAGGCGTTTATTTTATATCAACTGAGCTCTTTTTAATTTTTTTCGGAATGAACTACGGCTTCGAAATTTGGCATAAATATTGTTTAAGACGCGGTGAATAGACAACTTTTAGGTATTTGAGGGGGTGAAGCAGACGAAGTGGGAGACGACTAGCCCCACCCACTGCGGGGCGCTCCGCGCGAATACATCGATGCGTGATGCGTCGTGCATCGAGAAATACGCGCGTTCTATTAAATCTATACCAACTATTCTCTATTCCATCTACATATAGAAGCGTAATTTCACAACCCAAACATACCTACATCCACCATACATCGTCACAGTCCGGATTCGCATTAGACATCCGCGGCGAGCACCAGGTTCGAATCCCACATACGTTTACTTTAACTTGCGATTTTCGAAAATGTACATTTTTTACATATTTTCATTTTTTATTATTACTTTTGTTTTCTTTTTTAATTTTTATAATGGGCTTTGTCCGTTCTGCTTAAATTTTTTGTGTTATGTCCTTTTTTCATGAAACTGTTAGTTTACATCATTCTAAGCACTAGTACAAACCCGACTACGATAACAGTTGCAGTTTTGAAGAAAAAATCTTTTATTTTTTTTAAATATCCGAAAATGTATTTTTTTTAACAGTTACTCTAAACAGCTGTTTATAAATAGTAATTTCTAGAAATTTGTAGAAGGAAAATTATAACGAATTGATTTTAAATATTAGTTTGCATTATAATTGTTACAAAAAGAAGATATTTAAAAAGATGGAACAATTACTACAAAAAATACAGAAAATCGACTAAATTAATAATAATTTAACAAAAAGTATTGCAAATAAGAAATCCAACAAAAAGCATACAACGTAAAGCTGGGGTTTGAACCCGAACACATACAGGTGAAGATTTGCGGCGAAAAAATAAAAAGAAAGAATAATTACAGAAAAAAATCAAATAAAATATCGACAAAAATACAACAGTAAATTAAAAAGCATTTATTTCAATTAAAACCTACAAAAAACATATAATGTAAACCTGGGGTTTGAACCCGGGCAAAAACGAAATATAACAAACAGACACGTAAATATAATTATTTTATGTGCGGGGTAAAGCAAAAACTGACATAGGTCCGTCAAGCAGCGCACCTCAGCGGTCACTGTCGCTAAGCATAGAAGTGAAAGAGAAGGCAATGGACGCCACGATGGAGCGACGTTTCTTTCACGTTATTTATCATTAAATACATTATTTATTTTAGAATATAATAGTTAAATCGATAAACAAAAATAATGGTTTCATTTACTATTATATTTTACATCGCTCTTCTCAATTTTATCAAGATTTGATGATTAATAATACAGTTACAATGGTTATAAATTCAATTTTAGTGGTTACTTTAGGATTTTTTTCTATAGAGAAAATTAATTCAAAACGTGTTTTGAAAACAATGGTTTCCTGCTACATATAATCAAGATTAACATATAAATTTTTGGCTGCTCTGAAATGTATACATTTGGCTAAAAACTGTTTTTTGAAGCCTATTTTTACTGAGCACAGCGCCTTAAGTATTATAAGCCGTATGTTTGCTATCGGGAAACACTGTGCGCTGTAAACTGAATTCCACGCGGGCGGAGTCGCGGGCAACAGCTAGTATAATATAAGTGATATAAAAAGTACGAAGAGTTCTAGAGGCAGACAGCGTTTGACGGATCAGTGACCTGAAAGCCGCATGGATCCGCTGGACGATAAAAGCACATAACTGTTCAAAGTGAAGGTGCTTGAGGGAGCCCTATATTCAGCAGAGGACGTCTTTTGACAAAAAATATTATTAATATTTTGAATTTGTATACAATATTATTTTTTGTTTAAGTATGTGAAAACCAACAACACGTGTCCAGCATATTAAGTAAAGAATCTATGTAAAAAATTTCAAAAAGATATCATAAAAAACCACAAAGTTATGAGCTTGTTATCATACTTGGCTGTCCCAACAAAAATATGGACAACGTTCCGCTCGTGCGTGCGAGCGGTGCGTTGACCTGTGGCGTCAGCTGTTGCGCGGGCGTGCGCAGTACTATGATCTACCGTAAGTTGCGTGGCGGGAGCTGTAACCACACTGCAAAAATTTCTAAATGTATTTGGGTAAAAATATAACGTGTTGTAAAAATGATTGGAATCGATTCAATTACTTATTCTGTATATTCAGGTTTCACATAGACAAGAAATAACGTTATATAGAATAAGTACTTTTTTAGGTACGACATAATCATATAGATATTGGTATATTCTATATATTGATATATTCTCGGTGGTAGGCCATAACATCGTCTGCCGGCAGAAGTTACCACCCACCAGACAAAGTCTTGCTGCCAAGCGATAATGTCTGGTGAAGCCGTACGGAGGACGGGTCTGAGCAATTGTGTAGCGATGTGTGGCGGGTACGATGCGCCAAATGTTGTTGTGTTGGGGGTTTGGTCGTGGAGAGTCTCCAGATCACTCTCCCTCTAGCACAGCTTCGTTTGGTCGTGTTGGTCTTGGGTTTAACATTGCATCGCCTCGCTCAACTCCCGTCATCCTTCCTATTCCTTAGTTTTTTAAGTGAATAGGCTTAATAAACTAGTGCGCTTTACCATCAACGATTGCATCACTGCTTACCATCTGGCGGGATTGCAGTCAAGCACTAGTTTATAATTATTAAAAAAAAAAGATGTAAAAAGAACGAACGAATTAATGTGTACAGGCCTATGTCCAGCAGTGGACGAGTAGAGGCTGATGATGATGTTGATGATGAATGTCTACATGAATGAATGAATGTAGACATGTCTGCGTTGTCGTTGATGTAAACCCAAAGGGTCCAAGGCCAAGCCAGGAAACTTGGCGTTATCGCAAAGGTCCGGCAGTACTTCACACCTGGGCAGCTTCTAATGTTATACAAAGCACAGGTCCGTTCGTGTGTGGAGTACTGCAGCCACATTTGGGCTGGTGCTGCCAAGTGTCACCTGGCCACTTTGGATTCAGTGGAGAGACGTGCAAACAGGCTGATTGGTGACCCTGATCTAACTCGAGTTGGTCTCCAAAGCCTAGAGCACAGGCGTAGAGTAGCCAGCCTTTCGGTGTTCTATATCTATAGGATGCATTTCGGGGAGTGTGCGAGGGAATTGCATGATTTAATTCCCCCATCTCCGTTCCACCATCGGACGACCCGTCGTACGGCGAGTTTCCACCCTTACGTTGTTAACACCACTACGATCCGGACGAAGCGTTTCGCCTCCTACTTTATACCGCGTACATCGAGGGACTGGAACAATTTACCAGCGGCGGCGTTTCCATCGGACTACAATTTGAGTGTCTTCAAGGCTAGAGTAAGGCTTTTAATGAACTAGTGCGCTTTACCATCAACGATTGCGTCACTGCTTACCATCAGGCATGATTGCGGTCAAGCGCTGGTTTATAATATGTAAAAAAAGGTATTAGTTGATGCAATACTATCAAGTCAAAGCAGTCCTATTGAGTTGTTTAAACACGAAACCACACCGTTTCTTGGTACCGTGTGACGTTCACAGCCTCGTTTCAAAATATCCTTCTTCCAATATAGTTTTTTTATTACGTAAACTTAATACTATAAGTCTTGGTGGCCTGGTGGTTAAAATACCAGCCTCTCAACTATGAGTATGGCTAGAGTGAATAGGCTCTTAATAAACTAGTGCGCTTTACCATCAACGATCGCGTCACTGCTTACCATCAGGCGGGATTGCGGTCAAGCGCTAGTTTATAAAAAAAAAGTGTGTGGGTTTGATTCCAGGTCAGGCAAGCACCGATGACTGAAGGTGAAGGAAAACATCTTGAGGAAACCTGGACTTTATAAGTCTGAAATCGCCAACCCGCATTGAGCAAGCGTGGTGATTACGCTCAATCCTTCTCTGTATGAGAGGAGACCTGTGCCCAGCAGTGGGACGATAAGAGGTTGATGATGATGATGGATACTATAACGCGAACCTTGTTGGAAACAGAGGGGATGATGTCCACAAACCATACTGTATTGCTAGTGGTCAGATATTACAGCGCTTATTTTTTTTATTTTTTATATCAATACATAGTATAAAACAAAGTCGCTTTCGCTGTATGTCCGTATGTATGCTTAGATCTTTAAAACTACGCAACGGATTTTGACGCGGTTTTTTTTAATAGATAGAGTGATTCTTAAGGAATGTTTAGACTACCTTTTATCCCGGAAAAAATTGATATTCCCGAGGGAAATCCAAAAAGCGCGATATAACCGAACTCTACGCGGGCGAAGCCGCGGGCGGAAAGCTAGTATATTATAAACCAGTGCTTGACCGCAATCCCGCCTGATGGTAAGCAGTGATGCGATCGTTGATGGTAAAGCGCGCTAGTTTATTAAGAGCCTATTCACTCTAGCCTTGAAGACACTCAAATTGTATTCCGACGGAAACACCGTCGCCGGCAAGTTGTTCCAGTCCCTTGATGTATGCGGTATAAAGGAGGAGGCGAAACGCTTCGTCCGGATCGAAATTGAAAAAAATAAATAAATAAATACCTAAATTTGAAAAATATGGAGATGCCTTTTGGATAGTTAATATGTATGTATGCCACTATAGGTTTAATTTTTAAATATTTCTAAAAAATACCACCGATTGGCGCATAATATAGTATTTCGACACTTTTAGCGAAAAATGTATGTACTAAGTAGTAAAGAAATATACAAAAACACATTTTTATGTATACACATTATTATTTTGTTCAAGTTCAGGTATATAAGCGCCGTAATTTCCAATCTCTGGTTATAACATACTCATTTATTTATCCTCATTATTTAACAGCAATATCAAAGGAAAGATAATACATAAACTGCATTGGGTAATAAATTAGTAATATTGTCATAACAATATTGCTTATTTATGACGTAACAGCATGTCACGTAATTGTAACGGGATACTTTTTAATTACGTCAGCAAAACCATAATTATTAACCTTATTTTAAACTAGCCTCCGCTAGCGACTTCGTTCGCGTAGAGTTAGTTATGCTCCACTTTGACTTCAGTTTTCGCAACATTTTTGTTACTGCTCTGCTCCTATTGCTTATAGCGGGATGTTATATAGCCTAAAGCCTTCCTGGATTAATAGGCTATCCAACGCAAAAATAATTTTTCAAATCAGACCAGTAGTTCCTGAGATTAGCGCGCACAAACAAACAAACTCTTCAGCTTTATACAGTATGTTAAATAACAGAGGGCGTTCCCTTAAACTCGTTAATATATATCATTAATAGATTAAAATAAAAATATCAGCATCGAAAAATAAGCATAAAAAATCCGAATAAAAAAAAAATCTAATTGGAAATAAATTTGAAACCTCCTGTTTTAAATCAAAATAGTAGTCGTCATGTATAAATAAATTGTGACGTTGCCGTCTTTCTACAGTGTGTTTCTTTTACATGTCAATTTAAAATTTTTATTGAATATTTTCTTATTGGAAAAAAAATTTAAAACATTTTGTTTTCGAATGGAAATATTTTTTTTAGCATGTATGTATGCTATACTATTTCGGGTTAACGGGAACGCCCTCTGTTAGTTAACATACTGTATATTAGTATAGATGAGTAATGCGTTGTCAGATAACATAGGGGAATAACGTAGATACGTATAATAATAATTTTAATTACTCCATCATCATCAATATTTGTATCGTCCCACTACTGGGCACAGGTCTCCTCTCATACAGAGAAGAATTGAGCGTAATCACCACGCTTGCTCAATGCGGGTTGGCGATTTCAGACTTGAAAGTCCAGGTTTCCTCAAGATGTTTTCCTTCACCTTCAGTCATTGGTGTCCAAGATATACTTAGAAAGTGCATATAACTTAGAAAAGTTACCCTGACCTGTTAGCCTTACCTGGAATCGAACCCGCACATTCATACTTGAGAGGCTGGTGTTTTAACCACTAGCACGCGCTCAAACAGATGAAAGTTGGCACATAAATCCATACTTCCATACTAATATTATAAATGCGAAAGTAACTCTGTTTGTCTGTCTGTCTGTTACGCTTTCTGGCTTAAACCTCTCAACCGATTTTGATGAAATTTGGCACAAACAGTCTTTAGACCCTGAGAAAGTACATAGGCTGCCCTTTATCCCGGAAAAAATTGATATTCCCGAGGGAAATCTAAAAAGCGCGATATAATGGCGTTATCGCAAAGGTCCGGCAGTACTTCACATCTGGGCAGCTTCTAATGTTATACAAAGCACAGGTCCGTTCGTGTGTGGAGTACTGCAGCCACATTTGGGCTGGTGCTGCCAAGTGGCACCTGGCCACTTTGGATTCAGTGGAGAGACGTGCAAAGAGGCTGATTTGTGACCCTGATCTAACTCGAGTTGGTCTCCAAAGCCTAGAGCACAGGCGTAGAGTAGCCAGCCTTTCGGTGTTCTATAGGATGCATTTCGGGGAGTGTGCGAGGGAATTGCATGATTTAATTCCCCCTTCTCCGTTCCACCAGCGGACGACCCGTCGTACGGCTGGTTTCCACTCTTACGTTGTTAACACCACTACGATCCGGACGAAGCGTTTCGCCTCCTCCTTTATACCGCGTACATCGAGGGACTGGAACAATTTGCCAGCGGCGGTGTTTCCGTCGGACTACAATTTGAGTGTCTTCAAGGCTAGAGTGAATAGGCTCTTAATAAACTAGTGCGCTTTACCAACGATTGCGTCACTGCTTACCATCAGGCAGGATTGCGGTCAAGCGCTGGTTTATAAGTTATAAAAAAATATATATATATATATATATATATATAACCGAACTCTACGCGGGCGAAGCCGCGGTCGGAAAGCTAGTAGATCATAAACTGAAGAAGGATGTAGGCTACTACTATAGGGGACTTTCATCCCGGAAGTAGCAGACAACAGCTAGTTAACTAGAAGTCCAGGTTTCTTCACAATATTTTTCTTCCGCAGATGTGTTCAATATCCAAGACTTAACACTCTCTTGAATAAAATTACTCTCTTGGAATTTTGTAATCCACCGTTAAAATTCACTAAGATCCTTAGCCCAAACCATCAAGCCAATCTAATCTATAGCAGTCCACTGCTGGGCTTAGGCTTCTCCCAGGCTCACCATAATACGCTGTCCCCCGCCTTCTGCACCCAGTCTTTGTCCCTATGCTCCATCTTCTTACTGTCTTCTGTCCATCGTCACTGAAGGGCGTCCCACGCTATGCTTACCGATTCGTGGTATCAATTCCAGAACCCTAATGATACCGTTACGTGGAGAAATAAGGCGTACTGCTGTCTATCATTAAATATTTTAACAAGTCTTCTTTCCAGTCAGATTTTTCACAATGATTGATTCTGAGCCGTTTAATATTTTGTCTCTGGACTTCGCCTTGTATTTGGTTTTCATTTTATGATTATAGAATAGTCTGAGAGTTTGTTTGTATTATTAGAAAGCAAGAAAAAGAATAAAAACTCGGGTTTCGGGTAGCTTGACCTGCTGTCGTCCTTGCTTAAAACTAAACTAACTTAAATAAAAGTAAATTAGTGAATCTGGTTCCAAGTATGGATCGTATGAATCAGATTGCAGTTCTCGTAATTTTAAGATTCTCACACTGACCTGGCCGTACATGATTAGTGTTTTTGTAAAATAACTGTGAAAAGACTTGTATGTATGTATTGTGAACGACTATCAATCCATACTAATATTATAAATGCGAAAGTAACTCTGTCTGTTACGCTTTCCCGCTTGTTAAACCTCTCAACCGATTTTGATGAAATTTGGCGCAGACAATCTTTAGACCCTGAGAAAAAACGTAGGCTACCTTTTATTGAAAAACAAATTATATTCCCGAGGGAAATCTAAAAAGCGCGATATAACCGAATTCCAAGCGGGCGAAGCCGCGGGCGAAAAGCTAGTTTAACTCATAAATTACTTTCTCATTACAGCCGAATAGTCTACAATGATCTCAACTCCATTACACCAGAACAATACTTCAAGCAAGTCACCCGCCGCGTCGCCGAAATCAAAGCAGTCTCCGTGAGTATCGCCATCTCTTTTACACTCATACTGACTAACATAACGCTGTTTCGTTAAACTTCCAGAAGCAGTCTTCGTATTCAAATGTATGTTTAGTGTAATTTAGACCCAATGTTTATGACATAAGAGTTGTGTTTGGAAACATCACTAACTGACAGGTATATTGTTCTCTTTCTTTCAATGCTTATTAAAGGAGGAGGTAACTATGTTAAAACCTTGTGAATTTGTTAACTGTTTGGAACGATTACTGGTAAGTAAGGCCGAGTTTATGATGTTTCTGTCTTTTATATTTCTTGGGACAGTGGATTTTTGGTAGGTGTGACGTCAGCTTGCATTCTTTGTAATCAAGCCTGCAGTCCAGAGCTGCTCTGGAAGACATGCCACCAATAGAACACGCGTAACAAAATAAACTTAAGTTCAAGCCTATTCCACATGTTGTAAATTTCGTATTGAAGAAATCATGTCAACTTTATATCAATTCCAATTAAGTTGATTTTAGAGTGACTTCATTTTTGAAGATGTTTTACGCTAAACTGAACCTTATTTTATAGAAATTAAACTTATTTTTCCATAAACTTGTATAAGATAATATTTTTGGCAAATGAGACTGCATATTATACTTTATTCTCTGCTATGCCAAAATGTAGGCTCACTTGCACGTAAAGCTAAACGAAAGAAGACAGTGCGTAGTGGCAAAACAATAGATTTTATCGACTTTTATTCGATCCCTGCTTGAATCAAATACCTGTATAGCGCCTGAGTGTTTGTGCGTGTCTTATCTGTGTTTGTAAACGCACCTTAAAAGAAAAGCAAACTTGCACCTAGCAAATTCATGTGAATATTTAATTCAAACCACCAAAAATTCACTGCCTATTTCAAAACACTCAATTCTTTAGTTTTATTAATTCTTCTTCGTATCACGACTAAAACTATTTGAACACTTCAAGGCACTGGTGGCTACACAATTCGGCAAATAACTTTGTGAACAGCCTAAGAAGCAAAAACATTAAATCCTACCAAAATTCCAACCTAATTAATATTAAAATTAATCGCCAAGTGCCTCAGAAACAAGTTGTAATAAATTATTGTTATTCCGTTAAGTAGCACATTCACGAACAGAATGATGTAAAGCTAAGTCATTGCAATATATCTTTTATTTCATTGTCATTAGAATGCGTTTTACTTCTTCAGGAATTAAATTAAATTTAAGTTCAAGGTATCTTTTCTGTCAATAGAAACTTAAACTATCATGAAAAATATTATCAGGAAAAGGACATAATTATTGTTAATTTAGTTCATGTTTTTAATCGCGTCTAAACTGTCTATGGGCTGTATAGAGAAACAACAACAAATGCCAAAGATTTTTATGTCGTATGTTTGATGTATACATTTACATGTTTTTGTCAAGTATGAAGTGCAGTGAAAAGTGAATGTGGTGTCAATTGTTTATAGCAACGATAATTGCGGCGAATGCAACCATTCCATCAGTATTTTTTTGTGACTGTTGTCACGTTCAACTATCGTCAGTGAACCGACTTTACAAACAACAGATGTTTTTTTTTTATGACATATTGAGGAACTTAAAACTACGAGAGTTGGTCCTCTAGACTGTGCCCGGTGCCGGTGCTTTGTATTGCAATGACTTATAATGGTGTTACGTCGATCGTGAATGTCCCACTTAACCTAGGTTATTTTACAGCATGCTGTATCTTATCTAATATAAATTTAAACATTACCACTACCACTAACTGCTAAGTATTTGCTAGGCTACTCCACAACACACTAAACGTCAAGTAAGCCGGCATCACTTTGAAATGCATTACCATTTACAATACTGAGCGAGATTATTGGAAACAAGATTAAAATACATTGTGTAAAATACCCTTTATGTTAATTACTAACATATATTTAACGTGGTGAACAACGAATTCTGTTTAAGAAATCGTGTCTTTTATTTTGCCTTAGCACTTGTGCCTGCGGACAATTTTGAACACACTGCGTACGGACGAGAGTTGAAAATCGAACAGTAAATATTCTTGTACCTTAAGATGCACCCTGTTGGATTCCCAGTGTTCAAAAATCGCCCTGCGGGCTCATCATCATCATCATCATCAACCTTTATTATCGTCCCACTGCTGGGTACAGATCTCCTCTCATACACAGAAGGATTGAGCGTAATCACCACGCTTGCTCAATGCGGGTTGGCGATTTCAGACTTAAAGTCCAGGTTTCCTCAAGATGTTTTCCTTCACCTTCAGTCATTGCTGTCCAAGATACACTTAGAAAGTACATATAACTTTAGAAAAGTTACATTGGTACTTGCCTGACCTGAAATCGAACCCGCGCACTCATACTTGAGAGGCTGGTGTTTCGCCCACTAGGCCACCACGACTACCCTGCGGGGTAATTAATAAAAACACTAGCAGAAAGACCTTCAGTTTTACAGTTTAACCACATTCATTGCGATATTTGCGTTGCTAAGTTGTCGAATTTTCAGCAATGGATTAACATCTCGCCAGACCCCACAGTCAAACTCCACTACTACGGTTTTGTGGGGCATAGTTTTAATTATTATTATTACCATGTTGTAAAATAATGGTAATAATAAATATGTTTCAAAGTACAGAATTCAAATTGTTGTTATATTACGCAATTGGGGTGCCGAGTGTGATTTGCTTATCTTTTGACCGCTTATATTAATCGTGGTCAAGATCAACCTGCTTATAAAAAATATCATCCAATAAAAGGTAACAAATCTTATTTTAAACGCAATTTATTTTTCGTATTGAAGGCTCGCAAATGCTACGCAATTATGGTATTTATTGACCGTATGTCAATAAATACCATAATTGCGTAGCACACTGAAAGTAGCAATCGCAGCTTGACAAATGCTTTAAACTTGGTGGTAGGCCATAACATCGGCTGCCGGCAGAAGTTACCGCCCACCAGGAAAAGTCTCTAAGCGTTTCGTCGTGTTCCGGCATGATTTCTGGTGAAGCCGTACGGAGGACGGGTCTGAGCGTTGAGAGTGTTGTGATATGTACCGGGTACGATGCGCCAAATGTTGTTGTATCTGGAGTTTGGTCGTGGAGGGTCTCCAGACAAATCAGTGTCCCTCTGGCGCAGCATCATTAGGTCGAATCGGTAGTGCTCTTTGGTTTAACATTACATCACCTCGCTCAACTGCAGTCTTCCTTACTATTCAGTCAGTATTTTGAATGAATAGGCTCTTAATAAACTAGAGCGCTTTACCAGCAACGATTGCATCACTGCTTACCATCAGGCGGGATTGCAGTCAAGCACTAGTTTATAATTACAAAAAAAATAAATATATTCAAAATAATTTGGTATTGCATTAATAATGTGGGGCTTGTTTTACACGAAATTTCCTTGATCATTACCAAATACATTAAACTTTGCAAAAAAAAAAAGAAAACATTTGCATCTATGCCTCGTATCAGTATTGTACCGACAAACCATTCAACAACTCTTATAATTCTTATGGCCAGATGTTATTTCATAAAGGATTCAGGTAAATACTTGTGTATGCTTGTTGCAGAGTCCAGAGGAAAGAGGCGTATTGATTCAGATATTGGAGAGCACTTACAGATTCGTACTCGGTTCCATTGCTGGTGGTAAGTATTATTTATTTAACCATTTATGTACGGACGACAGCAGGTCAAGCTACCCCGAATTCTCAGATATTACCAATCAACCTTGAGTCTTAATGCTTTAGAGATAAAGTTGAAAAATCTAAGAAGGTAATCTGACATATTGTAGTACCTTGATGTGCTGTCGTCTGTACACACAAAATAATATATAAACAGACAAGAAAAAACAGAACAGAAAAAGGTACAGAGACTTATTACTTAAGAAATCTATTACAGCCTACACGCAATAGGGAAATAAATACAGAGATGGTAGACAGAATGTAAAAAAGGCCCCAAAAGTGACCCAAGGAACGATATGTAATTGAAGATCTCAAAACGATCGAGGACAAATTAATACAGTTAATTTTTTACAGAATCTATAGGCAGGTTAGCCCAAAAACCCATGCCTAGAATTTGTTGTGAATAATAATTTACCACTGGCAACACACACTGGTCAAAGACTTTAGTCTTGATATACTGGTATCATGCACAACGCTGCCCAGCAACGCTGGATTATGTGCGGACTACGTGATCGTGTCAGAAATGAGAAAATCCGCAGAAGAACCGAAGTCGATTCGCTAAAATTAAGTGGCAGTGGGCGGCGCACATTGCTCGTAGAACCGATGGTCGATGAGGCCGTAAGGTTCTGAAGCGGCGCCCACGTACCGGAAGACGCAGCGTAGCGAGGCCCCCAACAAGGTTGACCGATGACCTGGTGAAGGTCGCGGGAATGTGGGCAGCATAATACCGGTTATTGTGGAAAGCCTTTGTCCAGCAGTGAACCTCTATAGGCTGAAGAATTATCATACATACATCTCAGCTTAAAATTCCAAGTAATTTAGGTGTGATATAATTTATGTTGTTGTTTACTCCAATCTTTCATTCCCAGCCGTCGGAGCGTCAGCGGTGTATCCCATCGACTTGGTGAAGACTCGTATGCAGAACCAACGTACAGGCTCCTTCATCGGGGAGGTGGCCTATAGAAACTCATGGGACTGCTTCAAGAAGGTCATCCGACACGAAGGCGTGTTCGGCCTGTACCGAGGACTGGTGCCGCAGTTGATCGGAGTGGCCCCAGAGAAGGCTATTAAGTTGACGGTTAGTATTAGAAAATTGCTTATCCTAGTAATATTATAAATGGGAAAGTTTGTGAGTATGGATGGATGTTTGTTACTCTTTCACGCAAAAACTACTGATCGGATTTGAATGAAATTTGGCACACAGATAGTTATAACCAAGAATAACACATGATACTTTTTATCCCGATGTTCCAACGGGATTGAAACTTATCCTGGTGAAACCGCGGGGGGCGCCTAGTTAAGGATTTTTTTTGCCCATCTCTTGTATGTAAAGATAATTATTAGAAAGTTATCTCGAAGGTGAAGGAAATTTGCGTCTCATTTTTAAAATGTCAATATGTCGTTAATATGCGATGACTGTTTTATAGACCCACATATTTTACACCCACACGTTTTACACGCCCACACATTTTACACCCACACGTTTTACACGCCCACAGATTTTACACCCATACGTTTTACACACCCACACAATTTACACCCATACGTTTTACACACCCACACATTATACACCCACACGTTTTACACACCCATACGTTTTACACACCCACACAATTTACACTCATACGTTTTACAAACCCACCCATTATACACCCACACGTTTTACACACCCATACGTTTTACACACCCACATAGTTTACACTTATCACTGAAATTGTGTTTGTTAATTTAATGTCTGGGTTGTGTTATGTTAGTTACTTTACGTGCATAGTATTGTATAAAGTCAGGTGTATTTCTTTTTTTAACTGAACAGACAGCAGGTACTGGGGAGTTTGTTCCGCGACTTCTTCTTCCCAGCGAAAGCACAGGAAAAGATGAAGGGCGGTCGTTTTGGAGGGACTGTCTTATGTAATATTGACGTTCAAAAAGTGCTGATTTTCAGCCTAATTTATTTTGATTTTGATTTTATTAGAAATTTTTCAAAAGTTTATGGCGAAATAATTTTATCGGACTTCTTACGGGTGTAAAAGTACCGTAACCAAAGATCGATAACCTCACAGTACTAATTGCGTCTATATTGTATTATTGTCAAAACACCCACTGTTGGATTTTGAACACTTCGCCCTGCAAGCTGATTACGTAACACTCTCAGTAGCAATGGTTTTCATTATGACAGTTCAACAGCATTCATTGCAATATTTACACTGTTGAGTAGACACATTTTTTGAACAAATTGTGCAACGGATTAACAATATTATATATTGTGTTATTGTCAAAACACCCACTGTTGGATTTTGAACACTTCGCCCTGCAAGCTGATTACGTAACACTCTCAGTAGCAATGGTTTTCATTATGACAGTTCAACAGCATTCATTGCAATATTTACACTGTTGAGTAGACACATTTTTTGAACAAATTGTGCAACGGATTAACAATATTATATATTGTGTTATTGTCAAAACACCCACTGTTGGATTTTGAACACTTCGCCCTGCAAGCTGATTACGTAACACTCTCAGTAGCAATGGTTTTCATTATGACAGTTCAACAGCATTCATTGCAATATTTACATTGTTGAGTAGACACATTTTTTGAACAAATTGTGCAACGGATTAACAATATTATGCTTCAAAATGATTCCAATTAATAGTATTAATGTGTTACGCAATAAGCTGCTGAGTTTATAAAGCTTGCTAGTATTGTACAGACCTGTGTTATCTATTGTTATGAACATAATAATGATTTTTGACATGACATTTGTCATGGCATACTAAAGAAAAATCTTAGGTACATATCAATACATTTACTTTTCAGATGAACGACTTAATTCGCGACAAATTCACAGACAAAAACGGCAATATACCTGTATACGCAGAAATCTTGGCCGGAGGCTGTGTAAGTGTATTTATATTATATTTGCTAAGAAAGAACCGACTTTCATCGTATGATTATGATTTAACGGTCTACGCTTCTGTATTTGATTGACAGCTGAAGAAGGCATCACCTTCTTTTTGTTAGAAAATGATTAAATAACTACTCCTGCCCCCTAATCGGCCAACACTTTTTTGTCAAATGATTGCGACTAGTTGGTATCAGTTGGGATCGTTTGGACCGCCCATTGGTCCGTTCGGTGCAAACGATCCTAACTAGTCGCAATCATTTGACACAAATGTGTTCGCCGATTAGCGGGCCGCTCTTGCTCTTGGCGGAGCGGAAGGGTGTGTCAGACTTTTACTGATACGTAGTGGTATGCGTGATGTTATATTAAAATAATCTATTTCCTTCCACAGGCCGGTGGTTCACAAGTAGTATTCACAAATCCGTTAGAAATAGTAAAGATTCGTCTGCAAGTGGCGGGAGAAATCGCGGGCGGTACTAAAGTACGGGCCTGGTCCGTTGTCAAAGATTTAGGTCTTTTTGGATTGTACAAGGGAGCGAAGGCGTGTCTGCTTCGAGATGTACCTTTCAGCGCTATTTACTTCCCTGCTTATGCTCATGTTAAGGTTAGTATGTTTTTGAGGTAGCATTGTAGAGCCGATCGAGATTTCTGATCGTAGCGTACGGACGCGTGATCGTAACGTACGGATAAGTGATCGTAACGTACGTACGCGTGATCGTAAAGTAACGGACGCCTGATCATAACGTACGAGCACATGATCGTGCCGTCCTGACACGTGATCGTAGCGTACGGACACGTAATCGTAACGTACGGATGCGTGGTCGTAGCGTACGGATAAGTGATCGTAACGTACGGACACGTGATTGTAACGTACGCACACGTGATCGTAACGTACGCACACGTGATTGTATCGCACGGACTCGCGCTCGTGGCTTCATTCTGCCGATCGATTCTACATATTAAGTATCTCCCAATGAAAAGATAGGCGAGGTAAGCTTAGGGTGATCTGTCAATAGTGTCAATACCGTACGTATTGACACTGTATATGTAGAATCGATAGGCATAATGAATTAATAAAGAACACTGCCTTAAATAGGCTGATACGCTGACCGCACCATCATTTTGCAGTAATAACTAAGCAATAAAATTCCAGGCTAAGTTCGCGGACGAGAACGGCTACAATCACCCGCTCACACTGCTAGCGGCCGGTGCCATCGCAGGTATACCAGCAGCCTCGCTCGTCACACCCGCTGACGTCATCAAGACGCGTTTACAGGTAACATTTAAAATTGGTTTAATTCCTACACAATAGTTTAATTTTCATTTTTAATGTCTGGACTTGAAAAAAGACGATGATCCCTGAGTTTCTTTCGGCTTTTCTTCTCAGAGGTAGTCAGTTAGGAAGTGCCGGCTCCAGCTAGTTTAAAAAAATATGACGTGTAAAAGTGATGAAGTGATCCTACTTGTATAATAAACGATTTGATTTGATTCCTCCAGGTGGTAGCCCGCTCAGGCCAGACCACATACAGCGGAGTGCTAGACGCCGCACGTAAGATTTACGCGGAGGAAGGCGCGCGAGCGTTCTGGAAGGGAGCGGTCGCGCGAGTGATGCGATCCTCGCCACAGTTCGGCGTCACTCTCGTCACCTACGAAATACTGCAGCGTCTGTTCTTCGTTGATTTCGGAGGATCGTTAGTATACCTTCTTACTTAAATAATTTTAACTAAATTAATGCCCCGCTCACCCGCCTGAGCGAAGCGTGGACCATATTTTTGTTGGGACAGCCAAGTAGGATAACAAGCTCATAACTTTGTGGTTTTTCATGATATCTTTTTGAAATTTTGTACATACATTTTGAACTTTAAAATACTGGACACGTGTTTTGGGTTTCGCATAAACAAAAAATAGTGCTGTACATAATAATTATAATATTGCTATTAATTCGCCAAAAATGTAAACAAATAATTTTATGATTATATTATATTTTTTTTACCCTAAGTGACTATTCCTGCTAGCAGCGCTTATAGAAAATGGTGATGACAATACGACAATAAATTAAACATCGTGTCCCTCAACACATTCTCAGTCTACCGATACCCTGTAACTAAACAGTCGCGTGCATTGATAAAATATTAAACAGATACGATATATTCTAACAAACTGACCAAAAAAAAAAATGTGCCGAACACAGCAGCAGCACACATGCATATTTTATTCGGCATACATTGGTACAGTGTGAGTGAGATGGGGCGCAATCTAAAGCATAGAGAAGAAAAAGATGGCTATGTTTGTCGTTTGCGCTGTTAGTGTTTGTCGTTTGTTTTTACGAGTGTATCGAGAGTGACTAAAGCGAGATACAGGACTTACTTCCTTTTGTACGCTTCATTTTTAGTGCGCTAGTGACATATCTACCTTAGTTTAATATTTTATCAATGGTCACATGAAATTATTTATCATTTTTCACATTTTCTACATGATGTATATGTTGATAGGAAGCGCTTACAGGTTGATGACCGGCGCATCCAGCGGTACTAATAATAATTATAATATCTTTATTCAAGTAACAAAGACTCATATTGTTAATAATCTTAAGAAGTATGTTAATTTACGTTTTATTTTATAATTAACAAAACGTCGAAATATGATACCCTGTGGCCATAACCTGTCATCTAAATACATAATAATTATGTATGTTATTTTGTGACACAAAGAACTTATATGCACTGTGTTCACATTTCCCATTCAATGTCTACTTTTTCAAGCGCCACATTTTCTCCAGTTTTCTTATAAATATAATTTATTATATCCGTATTTGAAGCGTCCTTATGTACGTTTGTTATAAATATGGGTATTTTTCTGTCGGCTGCTTTAAATTTCTCCTCAGATTCAACTATACCACAACCTAGGTTTCCTTTAAATCTACTTCTAGGGTTTCGTACCTTTCTTTGCACCAATGTGAAACCGTCATTATCTTCTTTTTACTAAACTTTTAGGATTATTCCTATGAACCAGTATTGTACGTGTTTTCATTTATTGTCGTATTATCAGAACCACTTTGTATATACGTAAGTCGACCGTAAAACGATCCTATTTTGTTTCACTTCTGAATGCAGTTGTGGTTATCATGTACACGAGATTTTTTTACAAAAATATCGGATACAGATTTTGGCGATAGCACAGGTAATCTCAACATTAGCTAACCCTGACTTTTCCTTCACAGTCGCCCAGCTGGCTCCGAACTCAATGTGGCTACTCCCATCGAAGAAACCATGAAGAAGCCGCAACACATCGGCGGGTACCAGGTCGCGCTGCCCGTCCTCACCGGATTGGAGACCAAGTTCGGGATCTCACTGCCAAGGTGGTCCGCACACAAACCTGCTGCGCAGTAGACCGTGTTAAACTGTGGAGCTTACGAACTACCTACATTTAGGACGAAGTCATTCATTACTGGCATTTTTGTGGGTTAATATTTTAAGGTATAAATAGGTAGGGTAGGATCTTCCAAAGATGACCGCGAGAAAATAAAGCGTGGTCGCAACTGGTTTCTATGTATCTCTATGAACAGTCTTCAGGTGTTTGCGACGTTTCCTCCTGGCGTTGCGGTCAAGCGTTGACCGCAGAACGCAAACCAGTACTGCAGATACTGGCACTCACTAAGCGAAAGATCTTTTTTTTACGCTAATAACTGGAAACTGGAACAAAGAAATTCAGCTTCGTTCGAAATACGAACACCACGTTCGAAATTCAATTCGCAGCGACATCCATGTCATTGCGACTGAGTGATTTTGACAGCTGCATTTTCAGGCGTCTACGGAAGAGCAACCTTATGATAGACATAACTGTCTCGCTCTCTAATAAGAGTTTGTGACTGTGCGAGCGAGACAGCAACACATTTGAACTCGGCCAGATAGATGATAAAGTGTCTATAACCGAAAATACCTTGAGGCGCGAATTTTTGGATGTAAAAAAAATTCGTGAGATTACTGATCCAGTTAAACTGGATAAATATATTTTGTTACATCAAAGAGTTTGCATTCACGAATATTAAGTATTGAAAGATGTCCTGCCCAATCAGATTGCACGGTATCTAATAAATTTTTAGCTAATAAAAATATTTGATGATAAAAAATAATAAGCGAGATTAAATAACGCAACTCATTTTATAACATACGAAATTATTATTCCCGTAGGGTGTTATATTATATCGCAATTTATCGCCTCTCATAATGAGGATAATTCATAAACGACAATTGAAATTAAGTAACGTTCAAACGTCAAAAATGTATGGTAAAAACAGTCACTTATCACTACTTAACTTTAAACAACGTTTATGAATAAAGGTGATATATATGTCCAGCTCCCTAATTCCTGTAAAAAAAAAACAACCTTTTGGCTATTTTTCTCTCTTTGCTATTGGTATTCTATCCGAAGGTTGTCTGCAAAAGATCGCTCTTAGCGATAAGACCGCCCATTGCGTCACCCTTTGTAAAATCTTCACATTTATGTTTTGTAATTTATATAGTGTATATAATAAAGAGTATTCTATTTTACCTATTAAAAAATAATAACGGACAGCTGGGGGGATACCAAGGACCTTCAAAGGCCTTTGTGTATAAAAGGTTTCTTAAAAAAAATAGGTTGTGTTAATATCTTCAGTATAATATTTAAACATTGAAAATTGAGCCCTGAAACGCGTCACTATTGAAAATGAATATGAAAATAATCTGCTTACTTTTAAAGCTTCTAACAAATAGTATTCATTACTAACAGCGGTCCAACAGTAAAGACCTGTCATTCGATTCTGTAAGAATCTCACTGTAAAAAGTTAGGTCAAGTGACTTTCGAGTGAGTGACCGGTCAATAGTATCAGTCAACTTTATTTATATGACAACTGAACTCAACCTAGGTTTCCGTTGAGATAGTTACAGAGTCGTACTGCTTCTGTATTTGCTAGTCAGCATAGTGACGGTCAACGGTGACTGGTGACAGCTGGTCAACGGGGATCTAGGACACAGAGTACATTATATATATAATCTAGGATGTGCGACTCGTGTCAAGTGGAACGTTATTTCTTAGGAAAATTATTGTAAAATTGGAGTGATCAAAGTTTGACCCTAATACTGTGAACACAGTACCCGGCACGTATGTTGGCAAAATTTTGACGTAGTAGGGGTAAATTCGCGCATGGTGCACTTGAGAACGAATGTACGCAAGTGTAATCGGGAGCGAACGGGACATAGACACGGTGCGGGAGGGGGCAGTCGACTGACGTACCAATCGCGCGAGAGGATCGGTGCTACCTCATACCCTGCGTCCCGCGCGAACCACCAAACAGATCTAAAATAGTTATTTATGCCACTGTCAAGCAATGATAACTATTGTAATATGAGTGATTTTGCTTCGTGGCACAATAGACCAGCACGAGTATTACAATAGCTGTTTGCGACAGTGGCATACAAAACTTTTTCTACGATCTTGAAATAAATAAATACAAAAAGCTGTCAATGTTTATAATCCCACAAATGAAAGGCAAAGGCAATTCATCCATACAGCCTAATAACATGCTATGTTTAGTCGTGAAGCAAATACGCGTACGTTTTGGCATAATCATATGTTGATATTTTGATGCCATAGCTATAAAAAAATTACCAAATGATCGTAGAAAAAACTATTTCTTTCTGCGCATCTCTTGCCAATTTACGTGCCGGGAACTAGAAGATTGTGAGATAGGAATGGAATATAGAAAAGCATCTTTTCACGTTTTTACGACATTAGTTCCCGGGGGGTTTAACAGAGGAGATTACACGTTTTGCCAGTTATTTAACCTTTTGGACGCCACGCTACAATGGCATCTCCGTGCCCTGTACGCCAAGCCCGAAAACCGATATAAATACCTACGTAAAATGTAGGGATTCTAATTTTATATCGATAACCATTATTATTACAAAAAATGGACCATTAATATGTTAAAATTACCTTTATAATATTAAATCTTTCACGACTTTTGATTTCTTTCTGTCGAATATAGACGTGCGTGGCGCACAGGGCACGCTTGAGCTTGTCGAGTATAGCCGACATTGCCGTTCAAAACCTTAAATCTCCTGTAAAATAAACATGCCACAATGCACAGTCGACAGCACATGAAGCTACTGCAAAATGTCAGATTTCTTTATTAAATTTTGAACTTTATCTCGAAAGCATTAAGGCTCAAGGTAGATTGGAAATATTTGAAAATTTCGTGTAGCTGGACCTGTTGTCGTCAAATAGGACATGTTAACTAGGACATTTATTTACTTTTGTTTCTCAAAATTATTGAAAGTTTAAAATAGTTTTATAATATTTGTTCTTAATTGCCTACGTTATGTATCCATTAATGTCATTTTATATATTTTTTGCCAATTATTCGTTCATTCATTAATGCCATTTTTGATTTTGTAACTAATTTAGTGTGAAGAGATTATTAATATTGTTATATATTAAATAATGTTTATTTGATAAGTTGACGCTGACTTTGGTGAACTAAAATTAAAAAAAAAAAACTATTTTTTATGAACGCAGCAGTTACATAAAATGAAAAGGAGAACTTACATTTCTGTTGTAAAAATCTTTGATTATGGGGGTATTCATACAACGTCAATCTAGAATACATACGTATAGTCAACAATTGTGTAGTATACTTGCACCGAATAGCATTTTAATTAAAAGGTACTTCAAAAGGCCTGTTGGGTATTATGACGTGTTGAAATCATCCCTGATCCAGTGTCAGACAAAGACGGAGATATAAAGAATGAATAGTGCTATCCCTGTTTCACAAAGAAACACTGATGGCCTTAACACGTCATAGTGCAGCCCCAGATTTTTAGATTTGTTTTTTTAGCATTCGATATGTTACAGATAGCAAATAAGAAACTAGATATTAGTAATTTATACATTGTATTTAAGAAGAATCACATAAGCTTTTATTTACTTGCTGTTAAGGTTTTTCTAACTTTTTATTTTTTCCAATATTGCTATTAGGTATTTGTGCATTTTTATTTTGTACGCCGCCATGTTTATAAAACCACAGTTAGTTGCTTTAAGATATTGTATAATAAGCACTATTTTTTTACGAAATCCTCTCTCACATTGCATTTAGAATAATAAATAATATAACTAATATTTTTGAGCAGATCTTGTTAACGTTTTGTATTTATTACGTAATATTTTGTAATTGTAACATATCAGAATGCCTTTAATTTTAAGCGAAAAATCGAAATCAAAGCGAAGTTTTTATTATTGTTTTTTATTTGTTACAACAAAACAATTGTCTATCAATTAGGCTATAATTCTTACTAAAATTGTGTTTTGAAGAATTTGTGGCGTAGACCTTCATTGTAAAATTATTTTTAATATCAGACTTATACGAAATGTCCATATCTTATAAGGATTTTAATTTTCTATATACTTTCCTTTAATATAATATTTTGTTAAATATTTTTCGAAGTAAGTTATAAATTACCCTACCAACACTATTTTCTTTAAAAGCGGTTTATATTTTTAAAATAAAATCATATTTATATTTGAAAAAAGAACTACATAGGAAGTTTCCAGGAAACGTTCAAAGTTTAAAATGAAAAGATTAAAAATAATTCATGTGTAGAAAGTAATCAAAAAAATGTACACCTAAGTATAAAGGACAAATCGGTAAAATGATCAATTTCAACACTGAGATTAATTAAAATGGAGACGCCTTGTTCTGACAAACCTTGAAAGAAATGAGGTTTGTGTGAACAAGGCGATAAATTAAAATATTTTTAATATAATCACGACCTAGCTTAGCACGTCGTTTCGTATCTTCACATATTTAGCTATAAAAGCTGTGTATACGCTTAATCATAAGTTAACGCCACTTGGTTCCTAAAATTGTATCGAAACGTTAATTTTAAGGCAAGAAATTCCCATTTTTTTAATACTGTACACTAGAATTACGAAACCAAGTAATTGCGTAATGCACTATCAGTATCAATGGGTTTCATTTTGACAGTTCAACAATATTCATTGCGTTATTTACGTTGTTGAGCAGACCTATTTTCCGAACATAAACATTCATTCATTCATTCATCAGCCGAAAGACGTCCACTGCCGGACATAGGCCTCCCCCAAGGTTCTCCACGACGACCGATCCTGCGCCTCCCGCATCCAGCGGTTTCCCGCGACCTTCATTAGGTCGTCGGTCCACCTTGTCGGGGGCCTACCCACGCTGCGTCTTTCGGTGCGTGGTCGTCACTCGAGAATCCGTCGGCCCGATCGGAACATAAACAGCTATAATAATAATATATTATTTCCAACAAGTAACATTACAATCCTGTGATTGGAGCTTCCTTTTAAGCAGCTACAACAGCTATGGATTAGCAATTGGTTTCAAAATTATTGCAATTGATAGAAATAGTGTATTACTCAATTAATAAATAACACCCACACACACACACACAACAGTAAAAATCGGTAATCGGTATTGTAATCGGTTTGAAACATTTGTCGGCTCCCTAACGTAATTAACACAATAAATGTTGTTGGACAAACAAAATGGTTGACTTTGCTACTTTAGTACTGTTAAACGATGATCTAACTTTATAAGTACAGGCAGATATTAGCAACAAATTTTGAAATATGAAGTTAACCTTTTGAATGCCACGCCAAAACGGCATCTCCGTACCCTGTACGCCAAGCCCGAAAATCGATATAAATACCTACGTAAAATGTAGGGATTCTAATTTTATATCGATAACCATTATTATTACATTTTTTGTCAACACTTTCAGGACAAAACATGGACCATTAATATGCTAAAATTAACTTTATAATAATAAAAATTTCACGACTTTTGATTTCTTTCTGTCGAGTATAGACGACCGTTGCGCACAGGGTACGCTTGAGCTTGTCGAGAATAGCCGACATTGGCTTTCAATAGGTTAAATATCATAGCAAAGCGTACAATGATAAATAAGATTTATTATACGTCTGACTATCTAAATGCATTAAAAAAATATATATTTCTTGCTTTAAAATCGAAGAAAGTTAAGGGCGGCCCAATTTCTAATGCACAATTTTGTTATTTCGAGTGTAAAGATAAGTTAATGTTGTATGACAACATTGTATAAAGTGAATCATAGTGTAACGAAAGGTGATAGAAAGCCGATGTGACTATATTTATTGATAATGTACATTTGTGTTAAAAATAAATCGAATAAAATCTGTTTTGAAGTTTTATGGAACATCCGTTTTAAAGCCCCATCATCTACCTAGCCTTTTCCTTACCGCATGTCGGGGTCAGCTTCCACTTCACGTGCTTATTACACAGCATACAGCCTCATTACCGATGAGCATTGAGGGCATTTGATTTGCAACAGCAGCGTACGGACCCTCCTAATTCCTTCTGAGTATGCCACAAAAGTAAGTATGCAATAAATACTTTTTTTTTCTTACATCAAAACTCAGGCGGCATTGCGGTCAAGCGCTGGTTTATAAATAATAATAAAAAAACTAATACCTACATTTTTCAGGCGGCCTTCAACGATTGCTTCATATCAGTAATTTTGATGCCCAACGCTTCCAACATTCCCAAATATCTATAGGTTGCGGAGTTTTAAGTTTTCTGGAATCAGAAAGTTGAGCTCCCCAGGTATTCCAAAATCGTTTTACATTCTTAATTGCACTTATGTCCACACCAAATTCCATCCACATAGCGCTACTCAAAATTTGAGTTATTTTCAATGGGCTCATTAGTTAGGTACAGATTTTTGAGGGCAAAGAGTTTTAGGTCATCCACTGATTCCGCTGGGCGAACGTTGTCCTGGCGGAACTTTTTTTAATCCATTGACTTTAGAAAAAAGAGATGTGTCCAAAAATTAGTGTGTATTTGTGTATAATTGTGTATGTATGAATAAAATTTGTGCATGCATAGACTTCGGAGAAATTCAAGTTTCCGCTGCGCGAACGTTTGGCCATTAGCTAGTTTTCATATAAAGCGCTTACATAGAGAGCTGTAGATTTTTACATACGTTGTTTTGAATTTGTGCATATTTGTGTACAAAACAGATTTAGAAAAAATCGTAGGGCTAAAAAGATAAAAATATAAACGTAAAACACGCTTTTTAGGTCATAGTTCTTAAAGTATGCACTTTGGGGTCTAGATTTTCACGTTTATACAAACCTTGTAAGTGTTTGCAACATATTGCCAAATATCAATGATGTTCCTTTAGTAATTAAAGAGATATAGGACAATTTACCATGACAAAATCACTGTTTACAAAGCAGTCAAATATCACGACATTTTAAAGGAATTGCATGCTAAAATGTATGCCAATAATTAGTGTATTCATTCAACTATTCACATGCAAAATTTCATGTCATTAAATTCAGTAATTAAAGAAAAACAATTAAAATACTGACGAAGCATCGAAAACCTACATAAGGGCGCGTACACATAGAACATCCGTTTTACAGGATCCTTTTTAACTGATCCGTCGCTACTGGAGGTAATATTCACACAGCATTTACAGGACCGATTTTAACAGATCCGACGCTACTGGACTTTCATTCTTCAGTGTATCGCCTACTTTCTACGAGAATGGACGTTGTCGTGTTGTATTGGTACTATCGTCGTCTGCGGCGGAGGAAGCCCCGGCGTTATTGGATACATCCACTATTAAGGCAAAGATTTTGTCGTGGTGCTGTTGTGCGTCAGCTGAAAGAAGACGAATCTAAATTTTTTACTTATTTCCGAATGACGACGTCTACTTTTGATGACCTTCTTAAACGATTAGAAAAGGATTTAAAAAAGAAAGACACAAACTGGAGGAAAAGCTTGTGCCCTGAAGTAAAACTAGCGATATTTTTAAGGTAAGAACTTTAATTTTTGTTATTATCAATTAAAATTAAAAATGACAAAACGGTTTAAGATTTATTTCAAAACATAGACAGATCTGGCAAGTCTGACTCCTGGCTGAATGTAGATTCTACTGATGGCGAACCTTCTACTGATGGTGTAGAGTCAAGATGATGTGGCCTACTAAAATAACCTTGGGTGTGGTAGTGAGGAGTGCTAGAACTTTGTGAATATGGAGGCCACTCGTAGTTTGACTGACCATATCTTCTAATTTTAATATTTTGTAAAAGGTTTATCACTCCAGACTGAAATTCTAAAATTTGATCGCCATTAAGTGGAGCCAGTTGCGGCAAAATACCTTTGAAGACCGATAAATTGGGATCTTCAAACTCATTTTTACTTTTTTTTAACTGATCATTCATGTATTCAATCATTTTGGCGTCTACTTCATTCACATTTCTTTTGATTGCCTTGCGTTGCGGCGGGGCTAAATTTTGTCTTTCCTTTTGTCTGTCACTACCACTTTGTTCCGTAATCTGATCAGGTTCATCTTCGTTGTCTTTATTACTTTCTACTGTTTCCGTGATGTTGTCATTAGCAGGGACGTTCTCGTGTGTATCACCTGGGGTGACAACTTTTTTCAAAAATAACATTTGATTGTGATATTTGTAAGGCTTGGTATTTGAGGCAGCAGCTCCAGATTTCTTCAATTTCTTTTTCCCACTCAATGTTCGTATCCAGGCATCTCTAGTCGAATTCCATTTTTTTATAACATATTTTCCTGAAGCAAGTAAATAATAATATAAGATGGTTGTCAATAGCTTAGTAAGTGAAAGGGGAATAAGAAGGTAGAATAGACTTGTCAGTAATTAATTACCATATTGGTCAGTGGATAAGTCAAATTGACAGTGCAAGAACTAATCGGTCAGTAAATAATGGGAAGCAAAAAGTATTACTAATGTTTAAATCAATTTATTTTAATTAGGTAATTTTATAATTTAGTTCAGTTCAGTTTAATTTTATTTTATTTATGTACTATATATATAAGTATGAGTTTTGATTTACGACTTTGCTAAAAACTCTCATAAAAATTTCGACTTTCCATACAAAATTTGTTGGTCACTATAATATTTTATAGTTTTATAATAAAACAAGACTTATTCATCAAGCCATCTTTAATAGTCTGACCATAGAGAAGTACCTCTACGAAACATAGACATATACATAATCAGTAATAGACAAAATTAACTAAAACTAAACCCTTACAGTCACTAACGTTACTTTGTATGGGAAGTCAATATATGTGTAATAATATAGTAATTGATTAATTAATTTTTTTTTAGGTATGCAGCGTCTGGGTGTACATTTCAAGAACTTTATTACGTCTTTCGTGTCGGTGTGTCAACTATAAGCAACATTATTAAGGAAGTTACACGATGCATATGGAACAACTTGAATGACGAGTTTATGCGACTTCCTACAACAGTGAGTGAATGGGAGCTTATATCAAATGGATTCGACACAAAAGCAAATTTTCCCCACTGTTTAGGAGCAGTGGACGGTAAACACATCAGACTTCGAAAACCAGCAAAAAGTGGCTCAATGTACCTAAATTACAAAGACTTTTTTTCCATCATATTATTAGCGATCGTAGACTCTGACTATCGTTTTCTATATGTTAGTATTGGGTCGTATGGAAAAGAATGCGATTCATCAATATTCAAGGAGTCGACATTTTGGAAAATGATGCTAGATGGCAGTTTACAAATACCAGAACCTTGCCCATTAATAACAGGCTCAGAAACGAGAGTTCCCTACGTCATAATCGGCGATGAAGGTTTCGGTTTACACGAAAATTTAATGAGGCCATTTAGCGGGACGCATTTAGACGTAAATAAGCGAATATATAACTATCGTTTGACCAGAGCTAGACGACACGTTGAATGTGCATTTGGTATTCTTGCTAATAAGTGGAGAGTATTCCACCGGCCTCTAGACGTCAACAAAACAACAGCTATATGGATAGTTAAGGCATGTACCGTTCTACACAACTTTGTAAGGGAAAAAGAGGGCTTAAAGGATGGCAACACATCCGAATCTGAAGCATTTCATTTCAATAGCCTACCTGATGATGAAACGCTACGAGGTGGTCGAACTGCAAATTCAGTTCGAACGGAATTCGAAAACTATTTCGTGTCCGAATCTGGGTCAGTTTCTTGGCAGAATGAAGCTATTTAAAATAAAAAACAATGTCTCCATTACAATATAAAATAAATACTTACCAAATTCTTGTCTTTCTTTTTGTTCCATAGCTTAAAAATCCTCCTTTAGAATACCGCATATTTCGCGCCAAGCTGCGGTTTTTGCAATTTTATCTTTATAAATCTCCAGTGTTTTGTCCCAAAGAACTGGTCTACTTTCAACACAATTTATCAAAACTTCTTGCTCAACATATTTTTCAAACGCCTTGCTTGCCATGATTATGATAGCACTGGACACGTGCACTACTCTAGGAATGAAACTGGCAAATGGCGGCTGTGTGTAGCACATCGCACCCCGCGCACCCCCGTGCAAAGCCTCGTGCGGTTTCAATCCGATAAAACGGATTAGTATAGTATTACTGGATCCGGAATACTGTGTGAACTGGCTCATACAACTACATACGCTAATAACATATACGTTTAAACGGACCTGTAAAACGGATTGCTGCTTATTTTGTCGGATCAGTATTTTTTACTGGATCCGGAATACTGTATTCTGTATGAACTCGCTCATACAACTACATACGCTAATAACATATACCTTTAAACGGACCTGTAAAACGGATGTTCTATGTGTACGCGCCCTAACCCGACCAAGTTCGGATAGCTATAAAAAAGCGGCCGTGCAATATATTTAGGTAACATTCCAAAATTTACAGTATTATACCGGTATTGAATTGGTATAGGTGATAACACAATTGTTTCGATTTAATATAAAGGTCATTTATTTTTGTACACCTACTTTTTTAAATGTATTTGACTATGACAAAGTAGGTACTATTTACGTAGTTACTTTATTTAATTATGCGCTTGAGACTTGAGATATAATCTAAATATATTAATTTAGGCAAATAAAATTCATACAGCTAATATCTATTGAATATTTCACGGATCCGGATTCTTACTATAGACCCCTCAAGGAAATTAAATAATTACCACAAGTAAGTACTACCTACTGTTTTTAAATGTTGATTTATTTTTATATTAGGCAGACTCTCAAACCTAAACAACTGAATAGTCTACTTTATTGATCTGTGATTGTTAATCTGTAATTTTATTATTGGAACTAGAAAATATTAGGTATACTTAGAAATGTTGAGGTTATTTACTGTATTTGCTATTCATTTAAAACTATTTCTTGAAAATACCTTTTTTATACAAATGTTTTAGTTTATAAGCACTTTTTTAATGTTGATCAAATATAATACGACTAAATAGTCCAGTTATCTGATGTGATTTTAATTTTTATTGAAGCTCGAAATATTATACGTCTTACCCTTATATTCATAATAGTTTATTAAACCTATTTTAGTTAAAACACATTTAAGTCTATTGCTGCCGTTGCAAGCGTTTGTTAACGTTATTATAATTACATAATTAAGCATTATATGTAATTAAAAATATTTTTGTACACGGATATTTAAATAGAGAAGTACTTGTTAATTGAAGATTTATTTTTGTCCTAGATAGTGGCGTTATTATAAAAAAAAAAAAAAACATTTTTCATTCAAGAAATGCAATTGTTTTATTTTTTCCTAACGCTTGTGTACGCAACTGTGCCATATTAATAAATACTATATTGGAAGGTTAAGAACGTTCTTAAGATATATGGCACGGCCGCTTTTTTATAGCTATCCGAACTTGGTCGGGTTATGTAGGTTTTCGATGCTTCGTCAGTATTTTAATTGTTTTTCTTAAATTACTGAATTTAGTGACATGAAATTTTGCATGTGAATAGTTGAATGAATACACTAATTATTGGCATACATTTTACCATGCAATTCCTTTAGAATGTCGTGATATTTGACTGCTTTGTAAACAGTGATTTTGTCATGGTAAATTGTCCTATATCTCCTTAATTACTAAAGGAACATCATTGATATTTGGCAATATGTTGCAGACACTTACAAGGTTTGTATAAACGTGAAAATCTGGACCCCAAAGTGCATACTTTAAGAACTATGACCTAAAAAGCGTGTTTTACGTTTATATTTTTATCTTTTTAGCCCTACGATTTTTTCTGAATCTGTTTTGTACACAAATATGCACAAATTCAAAACAACGTATGTAAAAATCTACAGCTCTCTATGTAAGCGCTTTATATGAAAACTAGCTAATGGCCAAACGTTCGCGCAGCGGAAACTTGAATTTCTCCGAAGTCTATGCATGCACAAATTTTATTCATACATACACAATTACCTACACACAAATACACATTGATTTTTGGACACATCTCTTTTTTCTAAAGTCAATGGATTAAAAAAAGTTCCGCCAGGACAAAGTTCGCCCAGCGGAATCAGTTTTTGGTGAATTTCTCCACAATGGCTGCATGCACAATTTTTTTTTTACCATACACAATTACACGACGTCATACACTAAATATCTGCATATTTAAAATCTTTAAATTCAACAACATTCCGCTGCGCGAACGCACACCCATTCTCCATTGCCCCATACATGTCATTAGGAAGGTGCGCTGAGTTGGTAACTATAAACAACTCCAGTAGGTGCCCGCATGAGTCAGTTACATATATGGCACCGATACATAGGCCTTCTTATAATCTATCCAACATGTCGACAGATCCTTTCAGGAGCGACAAGCCTGTTGACTAATGGCGATATCAATGAGGAGTTGCTCCTTAGTACCGAGAGACCAGATTTTACAACCATTTTGAGAGGAAGAAACTATTGAAAAAGCTATTGATTGCTGCGCTGCGTGTCGCGAGTTCGATTCATATGACCTACAAGTAGCTGTTCCGGGTCTGGTTGTTTGTCAGTTTCTATGTTTGTAAACGCACCCACAATACAGGAGAAAATCCAGCTGTTCTAATGGGAGTTTTCTTCCCAATAGACTAACAGGTAGTTTTCTTCCCAATAGATTTACCAGTAAAACAAAACAATATTATAATCATCATCATCATCTTAGCGTTAATCCCAGTCGCATCCGCAGCTTTTTCAGCTTTGGAGTCTGGGGTCCGCTTTACCAGTCTAACTGCTGAATTTGGCTAAACTTCGATATTTTCCGTGAAGCGACTGCCGTCTGACCTCCACAACCCGAAGGTGATATCTAAGCATTGCAGTTAGACCAATTGTTAGACTTTTGAGGGCTCCAACAACCCGTAACAACTGCCACTAGATGTTCGTGTGGCAGCCGGGATCAACGGCTTAATGTGCTTTCCGAGGCACGACCAGACCGGTGCAAAAATTCATATTCATGCATACAAATAATTGCACTGCGCGGGAATCGAACCCGCGCCTCCTTGCGCAGCAGCCGCGTTCGCTACCGCTACGCCACGGAGGCTGTCAAAACAATATTATAATGTGGACCGGGATACATAAAGATGTTCATCATAGTGTGGGCCAACGTTTTTTTTTTAACAAATATTGGTAAGGCAACTGACGAACTGCACGAGCCACTTGGTCTTGGGGGTAGATGGTAAATATTATAATAAGTTTGCAGAAATAATATGATCTCAATTGTATTTTTGATCTATTTACTCGTGTCACCTCACCCAATAATTAATTAAATATTAGCTTACTCTCATTCAGACGTGGGTTTATATGTCAAAACCAGAATTTTTATTTTATTTATTATGTTAAACGTTTTATGATGGCAGTTTTGATGTGGTGGGTAGGTACTTGCACATTTATAATACGCACCACACAGTGTTCAAGTTCACTGGTTTACATCTTTTACCGTTTCTTGGCATCTGTGCGTCACTAACGGGATTCAGCAGAATACCAGCGTCAGGTATCCTACCTGGCACATGCTGAGCTGGACTCCTATTTGATGCAACCATGAGACATACGCCGCAACGTTTTGTGTTCGTAACCGTTTCAAATGTCTGTGTTGTCTATAATGGGTGAATTTGTTTTTATTTTTTTTCTTTAATTTTTTTTTTGTACTATTTGTTTATCACCCTTCTTGATGTATTTTTTCCCTGTATTACCTGTATTGTGTCTTTTGTTGTTGCATCAAATAAATGTGTTATCTATCTATTTAACTTAGATCTATTCCCATATTCTGTCAAATATAAGTATGTATTATTTCTTCTTTGCTCTACCCTGCCCTAAATGACAGCCGGGACCAACAGCTTAACTTTAACAGAGAGGTCTCAGCAAACATATCCATCCGCGTCAAAGCATCCCATTAAGAAGGAATCAAATAAAACGCAATCAGTTTTTACCATAAACTAAATTAATTAAATCTTTAATTTATCAAATTTTATTTATGCCATTTTGAGCCTTATTTTATTAATTACAAGTCATGTCTAACATTGGCGACTCAACAACGTGACACAAAAAAATAAATAGCTTACGCCTCCACGCTTTTAAGCCGCCAATGAGCCTTATTTCAAAACAACTATTTTCTTGCCAATTCATAAATCTTCTAAGGGCGAAATTCACCAAACCTCTATGATGGAATGTCATAAACTAATTGTGAATTTTTGACAGGTTTTCCATTCCAGAACTGTCAGACGCCAGTTTCATTCCACAGATAAAAGATTTGGTATTTGGTAGAATTTGCCCTTAGAGGGATAAGAGAAAGTCACAATATACATGAAGAAATTATTTACTAACATTTCGCTTCTGGGTAAAAATACTTTGACTTTACAATGAAGGAGAATCAAAATATTTTTCTATACATTTTTTCATTGTATCTCTCTCAGCATAGATAAGAAACTTGTGTCACCAGTATTAAGCCGTGCAATGCAATGCGCAGGGACCAATGGGGCAATCCTCGCAACTTTAGAACTTTTACATTGTGGAGGCCAATTCTCGTAACTTAAAATGTTAACCGTAACTTAAAAACCTCAGCGACAAGCTAGCCAAAAACTTTTCAAAATGTACGGAAATTAGAAGTATTTTTGACAGATTGAAACTGAGTTCAGAGGGGCAATTCTCGTAATTTTAGAACCGCACAATCGTTTCAACGTTTTGAATTACGAGAATTGGTCTTCAGGTTGCAATACACCAATTAGTAATATTACATGTTGCACAAGCCTTATCCAGAATAAAGCCTGATGTACACGGTGCAATTTAATTGCGTATGGCTTCAATTAAGTTGAAGCAACAATAAAAGTTGCATTGTCTAAACACCATTTAGACGGTGCAAGTTATTTGTTGCATGAATTTTATTGTATGCCATAGGCAATTAAATTGCACCGTGTAAATCAGCCTTTAACGCTAAACGTCGAGTTTTCGCCAGAATCGACGTTCAGGTTAACGTCGATCTTTTAAGGGTTATTTACATTACTATATACAATTTAATAAACCGTTTGACAAATGAGCGAAATATACCAAGAGTATGACAAGCTTCAATAAATATAACATCAATGTTTATTGTCGGCTAATTAAATGCACAGTAGGTAGGTATGCATTTCGTCTTCGATCAATGTTAAATTCAATAATTTGTACATGAATCATTTCGTTGTTAAAATTACCTTTCATTCGAGACAATGTTAAGATGTAATAATTAAATTGTTAAAAATAGCAAAAAATTAAGTAAGTAATATATCATGGCTAATTTTTAACACAGCATATAAATTATTCAGAATTCAGTTTTCTTATAATATGAATTGGCGCTAATAGTCTTCACGTCACATTCATTTGTCTAGCTGATACTAATAATCGACTATGCTAAGTGTGATTCGTTCAGTGTTCAACTTTGGTGAAATTAACATTGAGCGCCTAACAAATAAAAAACATAAAAATAAATAATCACTATTATAAAAAAGGGCGCCATTTCTACCAATATTAGACTCGAACGGGCTTGTGATCATGCAAAATGATGCTATTTTATATCATCCGAGACCTCGCTCACAAACATTATCTATTTTGTACAAAATAGATGTTAGCAGGATATGTGCATTATCTCATATAAATAAATCTCGCTTTAACAATTAATATTTGAGATTATAAATAATATTTATGTCGGATTGAACTCACTAAGTTCATTATTTCATTTAGGATAAAGGTAGTCGGTAATTCGAAAAAAAAAAAAAACTATTAAAAATCTTCAAAATTAAGCTAATTTATGTGATCGTGTCCGCTTGACATTCATACTATTTTAATAGGAATATTTCTTCTAGTATAAGTGCACTTTTTATTAAGTAAAAATGAGGTTATTGTGTTGTAAGACCATAATGGAATTTAAATTTGGAAAAAGCCAAATAAACATAATCGACACAAAGTCTTGACAACCAAACGAAGGGTGCGATTTGGATGACATGCTATGAGTCACAATCAGTAAATAAAAATTACTGAAATCAAAGAACTTATATAAATACATAACATGGGCTTGTTAAAAGCTTTTTTAACACCCTTGCTCGTAAAGCTGATGTAATTCCACCGGTTTTAAATATGTAAAGCAGGCCACAACAAACGCGTGTTTTATCAAAGCAAATAGTTAAGTTATAGTCCATAACAGCATTATTTTCCATAACAGCATTATTTTCCATTTCAAGTAAATATGGAACTGATCGCCGCCGCACGGCTCGCGCTGCGCGCTGTTCCATATTTGAAATGGCAAATAATAATACTAATGGAGGGAAAGCAACAGTGTGCATTCACAGATTGAGTTTATTTCAAATGAACAAAATATAAAATACTTCTATTTCTGTTTCCTCGCAAGTGTGTTAAAAAACGTCGTACGATATACGTGCGTATTGGTTATAACATGCTCGGCTCAATTACACCCTCGCCTTCGGCTCGGGCTGAAATTCCGCCTCGCATGTTATAACCATCATTACGCACTAATATCGTAATGTACTATATTAACATATCTATTATCACCAACGTTTGCAACAAGCAGACACAATCATTTAGTCGTACGTTGACCTTATAAACTGATTGTTCGCTAAACTTCACCAAAATTCGTGTGTGTGGTTTCTTTGGCGTGTTTCTGTGCCTCGACGTAGCCAGTTATTAACTTATCGCACACGTTACACCGGAGGGTGAACTTGTTGACGTCGGTGAACTGTCTGGACGACTTGGCCTCGTGTGCCAACTGTTCTGCTTCTCTGTATATATCCAGATCTTCCGTTGGGAATATCGTTTGGATACCACCCTGTGAAACAATTAACAATTTTCGTGAGGAAATTATAAAATTTCGAGTCGACAAAGCAACGACAAGTTAATTAAAACACTAATAATACAGGATAATTTATGAGCTATTAAATAAATGCGAACAAACAAATAAACAATAGTGATGAGCCGACTATAGGTTGTGCCAATATTTGACCAGCTAATGTGACTTCACTATGGTTGAAATTTTGTATGCAGACTGGTGACATTATTAGATACTAGCGACCCGCCCCGGCTTCGCACGTGGACGAAAATGATATAGGTACCTAAACCTACCTCGAGAAACGGTGGCCCTTCAATAAAAATAATGTCTACTGTGCCGCCCATCAGCCAATATCTGACTCTGCAAGATACATCGACCTTATTGTCCATGGATAGCCAGTTCCACCACCTTCAAACAGAATGAAAGCCTACCGGGGTAGCAAGTTAGTTCGAAATAATGGTCCCCCGCTCCGGCCCACTCCCTCCGCGGTTTATGCAGGTTTACATTCGATCCAGCCGTCCCTTGCTGTCCTCTCTAGCGACGCCCTAAGCCGAGGTTCATACCCTACAGGGGGTGCCCTTAGTGCGTAGTCGCCCTATTTTAATTTAGTTTTAAGTGCCCCTGGCTGGAGGCTTTAATTTTAATTAAGGCATCCACAGGAAAGTCCGGTTAAGTAGTTACGGCCTCTAATGGCCACCTACGAGATACAGTAAGAAAAAAAAAAGGTTTATGCAGAGAAACATTCAAGCAGCAGGCGGCCGGCACGCGGTTTTTTTTTCTGATGATTTGTTTTAAATAAATCGTAATATCTCCTGAATGAAACAACCAATTCCAATAATTCAAAAAGAGATCTGCTGCTACTGAAATTACCTTTGATATTTCTTTGATTTTTTTATTTATTTCTTTTGACATTTTTTTTTTTTTTTTTTTTTTTTTTGTTAATTTCGTAACGTAATTTATTTGGATAATGATTAATAATAAGGAACAAATAGTGGACTCTGATTTCGACTGGCATTTCAATTAACTTTTCAAACATAAAAAAGTAGTCATAATGAAGAAACTATAGTAGGTAGACATATGGTGTTGCAGACTTTTTTGTAGGCATTTTTAAGGTCTACAATACTGTAGTACTTACATGATTTTGATCTATCTTATAGGTTTCATCCAGCGTTTGCAACGTAAGTTTAAAAAGTTTAAAAAAAGTGGGTTTATTTTGCGGCATGTGTTAGAACCCTCAAAAATTATCTGTGTTCCTCTTATATATTATGCATGTTATATACATAGAAACCTTCCTCTTGAATCACTATCTATTTAAAAAAGCCCTATCCAAATACGTTGCGTAGTTTTAAAGATTGAATCACACTAAGCGACATAGGGAAAGTGACTTTGTTTTATAATATGTAGTGATGTGAAAGCCCTTATTACCCTTTGCCAAGACTGGTTGTCAGACATTCGGGCAGAGAATTGTTACTGAAAAACCTAAGAATATGTATACAAAAACCCTGTTGTTCCTTCTACCTACGTTTTATGAATCAGCATACGGACGTAATAAAGCAAGTCATTTATATAAATTGTTCACAGCCATTCTTTTGACAGCCTCCGTGGCGTAGCGGTAGCGGACGCGGCCGCTGCGCAAGGTGGCGCGGGTTCGATCCCCGCACAGTGCAAGTATTTGTATGCATGAATATGAATATTTGCATTGGTCTGGTCGTGCCTCGGAAAGCACGTTAAGCCGTTGGTCCCGGTTGCCATACGAACATGTAGTGGCAGTCGTTACGGGTTGTTGGAGCCCTCAAAAATCCAACAATAGGGATGTATCCAAGGTATGAAAATCAAAAAAATAATTAGTCCGTCTTATAGATAATTAAAAAAAATAAGACACGTATTTTTTATTTTGTCGAAATTACCAAAAACTACTGAGATATAGCGTATTAAAATTACGGAGTGGGGGCTAATTTCGTCACGCCGTGGTATATTTTGTACCACGGCGTGACGTCATGCGACATTTTAAATCAATATATCTTACTAAGTATTTGAATGACAGAAAAAATAAAACATACGTGTTCAATATTTTTTATAAAGCTATCTGATGGACATTAAATTATTTTTTAGGATACAACCCAATTGGTCTAACTGCAATGCTTCGATGTCGCCTTCGGGTTGTGGAGGTCAGACGGCAGTCGCTTCACAGAAAATGTCGAAGTTTAGCCATATCAGCAATTGGACTGGTAAAGCGGACCCCAGACTCTAAAGCTGAAAAGTCTTCGGATGCGACTGGGATTAACGCTGGGATGATGATGAGTGATGTGAAAGCCCGCTTGTGGGTGATAGTTCTAAGTTCTAGCACATTTGGTTGTTTTTAGTTTAAAGGGATGGCAGCTGCCACATTTTCATGGTAAAATTGTCAGTTGCATTTCTATACAACCCAAAACCCAAGGTAAGCAAATAAAGGAATAGTTGTTTTAACTTTTCTCCATCCTAAGAATTGCACCTTACTGAAGCCTGAATTCCCCTGCAACACCATTTTGCAGTATGCATTGTAGATCTCGTGTAAGAATACAAATAGTTGGGGACGCCACAATAGCGGCGGTAAATCCCCTGTTGAAGGAGTGGCTAGAGAGGCGCCACGGTGCCCTCACCTTCCGCCTGACGCAGGTCCTCACCGGACACGGCTGTTTCAGGAGGTTCCTGTTTCGTGTAAGGCGGGAGGAAACGCCAGGGTGTCACCACTGTGTGGATCGCCCTGAGGATACGGTGGAGCATATGGTAAAGTCTGCCCGGCTTGAGTTGGGTGGTGGTGGGGCGCTGGCGCACAGGCAAGTGAAGCAACATGGGTGGGTTTTAGTCAGTAAAAGTCTGACACGCCCTTCCGCTCCGCCCAGAGCGGAAGAGATCAGTTGATGATTTCCCATCCAAAACAAAAGAATAGAAATTGTGGATCTACGAAATTTTCTCTATCGGTGAGTACTCGCGTGTCGCAGTCACAAGAGCATTTAAGAGAGGACTCACTAAATGACGCTCGCCGGACCAACAAAACACTTGCTGAGACTCACTCTTGGTACATACTTTCGTCTCGTTGGCTGCTTGTCAACTCGTTTTAGTTGTTATATGTATAGTATGTATACTCGCTTCTCGTTAATCGCCAGCAGTAGGATAAGTGCCTTTATTATATCACTACATAGTAACACAAAGTCACTTTCTCTTTCCCTATGTCCCTTTGTATGATTAAATCTTTAAAAATACGCAACGGATCTTAATGCGGTTTTTTTTAATAGATAGAGGAAGATTTATAAGTATAATAACATCCATTAAATAGTGGAGTAATACTATTATTTTTGAGGTTTCTAATGTCATGTGGTATATAATTTCATTTTTTCCGCGTTTGCAGTGAATCGCAGACTGAACCGTACGAGATTAATAGAATAATGTACTAAATATTGTACACATTAAAAAGGTCTACAAAAAAGTCCTCGATGGTATGTCTATCTCTTATGGATATCCCACAATTGGCTTATTTTCGAAGCGATTTTCACCAATACAGAATTCCTTCTTATCCAATTTAATATGTTAAAATACATTGTTGATTTACTTAATATAGATAGATCTATAACACCCTTTACAGCATATGATTTAAATGAATATTTCCGAAGATATTACAGATTTAAAAATTGCGGGGCATCGCGTATGGCGGCGGGCTGCTATTTTTTTTATACAACGTTCACAGTTTTTCTTAGTGTATTTAGTATCACCATTGCACTCGTGCGAAGCCGGGGCGAGTTGTTAGTAAATTATAAACTAGTGCGTGACCTCAATCCCGCCAGATGATAATCAGTGATGCAATCGTAGATGGTAAAGCGCGCTAGTTTATTAAGAGCCTATTCACTCTAGTCTTGAAGCTTGACATCTAACGGTAGGCATTCGTCTCACCACTTCTTGAGAAGCCTTCCCATCTGCAGGAGCCATGTGGATGTAGAGGAAAATTACATTAAGTAAATACTTAAATAAAATTTGAACTCACATCAACCTGTTCCAAATACAAGGGATCGTAGTGCACACCATCAAATAGTAAGAAGACTCGCTGTCCATAGTTCTTGTCTTCTCCAAACCTATTGATTATTGCATTGAGTGTGTCTACGACAGCCATCTCAAGCCCATAGAACCGAGATAGGATCGCTACCTGGATTTAATCAAGGTTGTGTAAGTATTTGTGACAAACTGAATATAAAATTCAATTATTTTATTCATGTGAGTATAAAAATTAATTAACTATATAGTCTTTTCAAAAAGACATTCTTGGTATATCAAATAAAAACTCTGTTTAATTATAAAATAAGATTAAGCCTACTAATCTTATTTGATATATTTAAAGATTAGTTTACAATTATATTACATACATTTATATTTCTATATTCTGTGCAGGAGCCATAACTCCAGCATAAAAAAAAAATAATAATCTGGGGGCTGTGAAAATAATAGTAATATAAAGATGAGTACCTCTATAGCACCACCCCATGAGCTGGGCTGTTGGATCCACGCACAATATTCAGCATTTGGTTTACCGAGCATTGCTTCATTGTAAGTTTCTAAGTCACTTGCTACCTCCATCGCAATTATCTCTCGCATTAGAGTATGTACTGAAGTGTCTACATTTCCATTTAGTACAAAGCCTGGAACATAAAATATTATTAATGAATTGGCTTAAAAATTTTATCAAATCTTAAGGTCACACCAATCATCTAAAACTTCATTTTGTAAAAAAGCTTGTGCTTCACTTTACACAAAATATATTTCTGCATACCCTCATGATAAAACAGAAATATTAAAATATAAAACCTTTTTTACATGTATGTAAAAAAGGATTTATATTTTACCCGGCAACAGACTTGTCTCCCAGTCACAATGAATGTTGTCCAGCTTCTACAATCTGATAAAGCGAAATATCTTGGAATGTATCTAGACTGACGCCTAGTATGGAGAAAACACAGTTTTGCCTAACGCCGAGCGAGGTGATGCAATGTTAAACCCAAGACCAACACGACCAAATACTGCACTAGAAGGAGATTGATCTGGAGACTCTCCACAACCAAACTCCCGACACAACAACATTTGGGTTAATTATCTTTCAATTTACTACTGTCTTGTCCAAACCCACTTCGACGTTGGCAGAATAGTCGTCATAGAATCAATTGCCACAAAAAAAAAAAACAACAACAATATTTGGCGCATCATACCCGCCACACATCGCAACACAATTGCACTCCTATTAATTACACTCTTATTAATTGAACTCCTATTTAGAAATTCTACAAAGGTTTCAACCAAAAATGCTAAGAAAGATAGTAGACGCGCCATGGTATGCCACTAATGCAAGACTTCACCGAGAGCTTGGCGCCAAGTGTAAAAGAGGAAATAAAGGAGAGAGTCACAACATACAAATACAGACTGCGGCAGCACCCTAACATATTGGGACACCACATTATGGATAATATACTTCCAAGTGCAAGGAGATTAAAAAAGAGAGTTCCTCAAGATTTAATTATTTTAAAACACCATTTAAGAGAGCTTGTGACTGGATCTGTACCTCACATACTATACATAATTTCTTATTAATTATATATCTATAAATTATTGTTGAATGAATATTTATATTTCAATCTGCAATATAATGCAAGGGTACCTAATATTTAACAAACTTGTACAAAATCAAGATATTATGAATAAAAAAAACTTCTTGCTCCAGAATCTAGTGTTTATAGACCCATGCTTCATGTTTGAAATTAGGAATGCTTATTATCTATCATGAAAACATCAATTTACTTTTAATAAGTGCAGTGCAGGAGGTTAATGTGAATATTTAACTTTTATGGTCCACTGTTAAATCAAATGACATCTAATTATAGACTCTTAAACCACTGCACATCACATACGCAACTGTTAAATCGAAATAAAGCTATAATTAGACATCCAGAATTGTGGTTACCATCTGCATGACCTTAAAATGTCCCATCCATACCAATAATGGCATCTAAGAGGCATTCATGTCCATGACATGTTTTTCTTTCTTGAATATAGAAACTAGTAAAGTAACCAATAAGAAAGTACTTGGTCTATCAGGAATCTGATGAAACTTACCTATACTAGTAAATAAACAGGAATTATCAGAAGGGACCACCTTTTTCATTAAAATTCCTGGTCTAATAGGTAGTAAAGTTTCGTGTGACGCAATACCGTTTTCTAATGGTTTAGACTCCGTAGACTTGTTTGGAACAATCGTGAGTGCTGGCTTCTCCTCCACTATCAGAGTTTCGCCAGTTTTCAAACCAATGTCACTTAGTTTCTGACTGTCGTTACTAATGTCCAAAGGCTTCGGTGGATATCCACAAAGCACGCCAACTCTCTCAGCACTCACGTCCGATATACTTGACAAAAACATCTTCAATTCGCCCACGGTACTATCAGAGGTCAAATCTTTAAGTATTTGTTGACCATTTTTACTTTTAACTTTAAACGCTAACGCAGTCATTTTAACAAAATAAACCGTCCGTACGTAATCTAATACGTGTTAAGTTAAGTTCGTCGCAATTGGGTCAAACAAAAAGACGCTAATAGGAAGAATTAAATAAATTACTAGATTTGACTTTTTCTTTTTGAAATGACAAAACAACAAGTTGACGTTCCGAAAAATGTTGCCATAGTAAATTTTTACTTATTTATTCATTCAATAATAGCACATTTTTCTAAATAATGTTCAACATAATATTTTTCGTTTATTACGGCACGAGACGGTTAGAAAATTTTACGAAATCAAAAAATGCACAAGTAAGTGGTAACTTTTAGTGAATAGATAACAAACCTGTAATTAGAAAAAAAAAAATATGTCAATACGGCATGAATATTGAATAGCCAGTTATAGGTCCGTATTACAGAACGTCACTCAAAACTCAAGCTCTACTTAAGTATCGTTTCAAGCCATTTTTTTTTAAATATAAATTATAAACTAGCGCTTGACCGCAATCCCGCCTGATGGTAAGCAGTGACGCAATCGTTGATGGTAAAGCGCACTAGTTTATTAAGAGCCTATTCACTCTAGTCTTGTAGATTTGGAGGTACACTCCTAAATAAAAGTCGTGGATAGCGGAAAAAACAAATTAATCACTATCACAATTATAGGCGTAACTTAGTACGCTAGGTAACATTAATAGGAAAAAAGCACTGAGAATACTGAGATGAGTTATGAGAGTTAAAGTCTACTCTTTAATAACCGACCGCTTGTCGTAAGGTTTGTATACGTACTGCGGCGATGCAAGCCGCTAGCAGTAAGTATACAAACCTTACGACAAGCGGTCAGTTATTAAAGCAGCCTACCCAGTTTCTGCGTCATCTAAAGTCTTTAGCTGGTAAGACTCTTACTGACGATAAAATTATTAGAAAACTGTGGCTGCACGCGCTTACCAAATATTGTACAGGTAATTTTGACAACCCAAGATGACCTCACCTTGGACAAGGTTGCCGAACTGGCTGACAAAATATTAGAGGTCAATTTCGTCTCTGTCAATGCCATTTCTCCCGTTCCAGCTAGTGCCTCTGACCTTGCTACCATTACTGTGCAGATGCAAAAGCTGTCACGTCAGGTGGCCGCTTTAACCACAAGGCAGCTCAAATATAGCTGACGATCTAATTCTGGGTCGCATTCAAAACCTAGGTCCAGATCTGCATCCCTGGCTGACCGACAGCCACGGTGTTGGTAACACCACAAATTTGGTACGAAGGCATAAGCCCCCCGGAAGAATAAGTCCAAGCCTTAAAAGATTTCACCCGTCCTAAAACAGCCCAAGGACTCCGCAGGTTTTTGGGCATGCTAAATTACCACCATCACGTCTGGGTCACCAATTAGGAGTGTATCTCCAAAAAGACAGTCAAATTGTAGTCCGACGGAAACACAGCCTCTGGCAAATTGTTCCAGTCCCTCGACGTATGCGGCATAAGGAGGAGGCGAAACGCTTCGTCCGGATCGTAGTGGTGTTAATAACGTAAGGATGGAAACTCGCCGTGCGACGGGTCGTCCGATGGTGGAACGGAGATGAGGGAATTAAATCATGCAATTCCCTCGCACACTCCCCAAAATGCATCCTATAGAACACCGAAAGGCTGGCTACTCTAAGCCTGTTCGATTTGATTGGTTGAAACTAGTTTTAAGTAATTTTTAAACAGAGATCAATGCTTGAGTTTTCTTCCAGAATTAAGTAGAGCTTGAGTTTTGAGTGACGTTCTATAATACGGACCTTACGGTGTCTATAAAGTAGTGGAAATAAATGAGGGCGTGTATATAGCAACCCTGTTAGTATGAATGAAATCATTTTGATACTATTCTAGCACATTATTTTGTACTAGAAGCAAAACTGGTTTTAATGAAAACAGAAATCCATGGTCTCTGGCGTTTAAATAAAATTAGTGAAACAAAAAAAAAAAAACATACATATTTATTATTATATGTTTCATTTCAAATTATTATATGGTTTTTAGTTTACCAATGAAAAGTATCTTAGAACATAATAAGTAATTGATTTCATCATCTGATTCCAAATATTCTTCGTTAAAAAGTATTTTCATTGTCAGTTGCGTCACTAACAACGTCTCTGCTACTGCTGTCATCAGCCTGCTATCTTCGCTTAGGCGAATAACTGACTCATCTATATTTTGTTATAAGGTTCAGTCTCACATTTTCCTGAAGGATTAAAAATACAAATACGAGTAGGTAGTGGTTGTTCTATGCTAAATTTCAATGCTGTAAATTGCTGAGGAATTTAAATGACTATCTCTCGACTCCATTATCAGATCTACTGCAGACCTTCATTATAACCCATATGGGTGCTAAGATTTCATCAAAATTTTAAGTTCAAATACAAGATAACTACTGTAAATCTTTGAGGAGTTCAATAAACTTTTTGAAATTTCCCCTTGAATTCTCTAGTCTTCCATTACCAGATCATGACCTGATGACTATGAACTACTGGGGAAGTATATCCTATCAAATTAAAAAAGAATTTTTCAAATCGGTCTAGGCATCATAAAGTAATTGGTGAACAAAAAAAAAAGAAGATTGTGATGAATTGAAAACCTCCTCCTTTTTTGTAGTTGATTAAAAATAAATACAATAAACCTCATGCTCTCATTCGCCAGCCTCCGTGGCATAGCGGTAACGAACGCGGTCGCTGTGCAAGGAGGCGCGGTTTCGATCCCCGTGCAGTGCAAATATTTGTATGCATGAATATGAATATTTGCACTGGTCTGGTCGTGCCTCGGAAAGCACGTTAAGCCGTTGGTCCCGGTTGCCATACGAAAATCTACTGGCAGTCGTTACGGTTTGTTGGAGCCCTAAAAAGTCCAACAATTGGTCTAACTGCAATGCTTCGATATCGCCTTCGGGTTGTGGAGGTCAGACGGCTGTCGCTTCACGGAAAATATCGAAAGCGGACCCCAGACTCCAAAAGCAGAAAAATAGCTTCGGATGCGACTGGGATTAACGTTGAGATGATGATGATGGCAATAAACCTCATGCCTTGTATTATTAGCAGCCGGTTTGGGGAACCAGCTACGACAATGTCATATTGCTTGGTGAATTACTTAGTCTGTTTGGTGCAAAAATGAAAAATTTAAATGTCGTAAGTCTGCTCCCTCTTTAGCGTCATTACAATATTCAGGAATAATTTAATGAAACCAATTTACATTTCATCGCATTTTAATAAAAATAACATTACTACGTATAAATATTCATAATTAAGTTACAAAACGCTAGCCTATTTTACTCTATGGCATTAACAGTAACTAAGTATCCCAAGTTGGCACAATGATAACCTATAACATTGAAAACAACTAGTCTTACGTACCTACATTTGACATACAATTAACAGTTGAGGAAAATAATAATCTGAAGTTACATTTTGTTCTTATTAACGATCTTAACAATTAAGTACAAAATAATGTAAATGAAATAATGCACGTATCTAACTAGTACCTACCTATATTTCAGAGTGAAGAGAAAAGAAATCCAATTTTTGTTTAGATAAAAACTGGTTTTGTAGGAAAACTTTAGTTGACTAACATAATATCTATTATTTTTATGTATAGGTATACCCAAATCATTTTCAGAAGCATTTAGTGTCATGTACGTACTTATATTGATAAAAAAATGAGTATTCATCATATCTGGTTGCCTAAACAGACAAATGCCTACGTCAATTCAGTAAAATGCTAATCTACCAGTATACAATATACAGTAAATGTATTCAAGTATTGATATGAATTGAACACCTACATATTATAAAATAACTTTTTACATCTTATTATTATTATCTCTTAAATTTATATATTGTCTCAAATTCTATCACTAATATATTAGATTATAAATGTGTGTAAATGGCAAAATGATTCTATGTGCGCTTGTCTAACATTTATTAGCTGATACGATAATTGGGAATACGTAGTAAAAACGGGTAAATAAAGTAAAAAAATATCTTATTGATGTGAATGATGAGATTATGAACATTTCTTTGGTAGTAGGCTAATAAAACAGCAATAAGTAATATCACTTAAATTACGTAATTCATACCTTGCTCGTAGGTATGAGTGTTGTAATGGTAACCACTATTTAAGTAATAGACCTAAATTAGACTAGGAATATTAATTTATTTACATTTTTTTATTCAGTCGTAAAAAATAACATTTCAAATAGTGTCTTTGTCGCAACTATTTAAAACCAACTGACCGCATTTTACTACATTTATGTAACAGGTATAGTACTTTATTATTAAAAAAAAAAACCTAACAGTAACTATTAGTTGCAATAGGATCTTCTGGCGCGTGAAAATATTGGAACTAACCAATACATTTTCGTAAAACAATTTTTCTGTCATTTAAAAGCCAAAAGATCCGTGCAGCGGTGTTTCTGTCAAACTGATTAGAAATTGTACTCAAATTTTAATATGGCAACTAAAATTCCTGAACGTCAACAATATAATACTGGCAACTTCAAGACAGATCACACAAACCAGGTCGTCAAGACAGATTCAACATCAGTGTTGCCAGATTACAAAATCAGAAAACCGTAAAACCGATGAACCGTGATTAGATCCGGGTATTGCGGTGCGGTCGGCGATGTCGCGGGTGTCGGGGCAGCGGCCAGCGTCACGTGGGGCGGCGCACGAAGCGCGGCACGGAGGCTCGCAGGCCACGTCGCCCGACCACTAGCGGGGGCATCCTCTCGTCCTCTTCTTCGTCATATTCTGCACCCTCTGAACTGTCTTCTTCGCTCCACACTGGCTTGACCATCTGGTATGAGGCTGAGAAGCCCTTGAAAACTAGAGAATCGTCTGTTCGGAATCTGATGAGGAGGGCTTCAGATGTTGAGACTATTTCAGGTGGCATCTGGAAATATTAAAGATGGGTTAGGTAAAGTAATTTTAAATACAAATCGGTACAGTAGGTACCTACCTACTTAATTTTCTCAAAAGATGTGGATCTTAAAAATTCGCTCTGTGATACTTCTCCTATGTAACTAAGTGCTTTCTTAATTTTTTGTGAGTTTTTTTTTTATGTTTCTATCATAAGTAAGTATACAATATATTTAAACTAGAAAATAAAATTTCTTGCAATAACTTGTATTGATTACCTTAGTTCCACAGAAAGTACCATAGTTCCCGCCACTGCCATCCAAACCTCCAAACACTTGAACATAATCGTAATGACAGTTGGCCTCAGGCTCCAGCTCGAAGGTCAGGAACGTCAGCTTCACGAAGTGGTTTCTTGGAGCTTCGATGTTCCAGTCACAGTTGGCTCTGGATTCGTACGCGTTGTCGCCGTAGCGGGCATGCGAGTACAGGTGCTGAACTGCTTCGGTTGCTGCGAGGTAGCCGCCACAAGCTAAGAAAAAGATCAGCGATTAGACTTTATAGTTATGTAGGTATGCTTAAATACTTGTTGTAAATACTTGTGAAAAGAAGTTCAAGAAGAGAAGGCAGCAGGACTGTTGTAGCCTTGTAGGTAACCCCTTGTTTGATGTTTAAATCAAATTAAAAATATTTATGTCGTGTTTATCTAGCAACATTTCAAATAAACCAATTACAGTCAATTTTGTATTATCAAAGGATCGGTTAATCAGAAACAGCCAAAGCGTAGATTTTGAACGCTTTGAACATGAGAAGAAATTCTTTAAAAAAAAAAATCGTTGCCCCACGTTAGAAATTTCTCCTGTATCGTGGTTGCGTTGACAAACATTGAAATTTACGTTTATATTTATATTTATTTTAAATTTATTTGTGGGAATGGAACCCGTGACACGCAACGCAATGGCCAATCACACAGCTACTGCGTCAATCGTATCGTCCAACAACAACAAGAACAGGCAAGAAGTTCCACGGACATCTTCTTTGAAATCATAAAATTGTTGCAAAATATTTGATTACATAATTTTTTTTTTCTTTATTTATTTATAGGGACTTTTATACAATTATTGTACATGCCAATCCCATCAGACCTTATAATTAATAATATTAGCAAAACACAACAATAAAAAACCTACTTTATACCGCAAAACGTAATAATACAAACTTAATTAATTTATAAGCAGCTCCAGAGGTTGGTGTCGACAATATATGATGGTACATACAAACATCGTTTACATTTAAATTTAGCTCTCTAACTAGATCCTCTCTGGCGGACTGAAATCTGACACACTCCGTCAGTAAATGTACGATATCTTCCAGAGTGCCACACACCTCACAATTGGGTGAATTAATTTTTTTCATTAAAAATCCAAAATTATTCAGCGGCATGTGTCCAGATCTCAATCTGTGAGCTACAACTATAAATTCCCTAGTTAGCCTAGTGTCATTAAACCACGGTATATGAGGAGGTTCCGAAACTATAGACCTGGACCATATCCCTTTATCTTTTATGTTGAATTTAAGTTACATCATTTATGTTGAAGTTATCCATGTGAGGACGTTGCAGATAACCGTGCACGTAAATATCTTTAAAACAATTCCCTTAGGGCAATATTTCACCAGGACACCATGGCGGTGCAACCAGTCGCCGCTACCAACAAATACAGGGTGGCGCCACCAAACGGACACCAGTGTAGCTACCATGAGTTTTCATTACGAGACTCGATCGTCGATATCGAGCGCGTTTGGCGCTCATTCTCATTGGTTGAGAGTCCTTACAACCTTGAAGCGGGCCAATCGATGAGTCAAACGCGCTCGATATCGACGATCGAGTCTCGTAATGTAAACTCATGCTAGCTAAACAGGTGAGTAACTCTCTATAGAGCTGTATACATTTTGTTGGTAGCGGCGACTGGTTGCGCCACCATTGCCATGGTGTCCCGGTGAAATATTGCCCTTAAAGAATAGCGCCTGCGAAGGTCATATATTTCTCTATTGGCTTATTTCTGTGGCATTAAAATGGAACCGTCTGCACAGTAAAGTGAAACTACATTTATTTTATTTATTAAAACATTATTGAAATACAATAGCTTCACGTTATTTATATTAGTATATTGACGGATTTTACTTACAGAAGAAATCTTAAAATGGCCCAACTCACCAGTAGAATGGTTAGCCAGGAACCCGCTCCTCTGCACGGACCCATCCGACTTGAATACCACGTACATCTGGTTCTGCGAAGCGACGATCGGATGAGGTAGTCTGTTCCCGCAGAACAGACCCAGAGTCTTCTCATCTGCTGAAGCTCCGTCGTAGATTGTGACATAGTCGTATGCGCATTCCTGGTTAAGACAATGAGGAGTTATATGTTTAGCTACTTAGTTATATTGCACTCAGCATTTATACATACTTATTAGAGACTGAGGAAAGCTATCAACTTTGAGGAAGTCCAATCCCGGAACAATCATAAAATGGGTGATTTTAGGCAGAACAGACACGAAGTGTCCTATCATTTTCAGGGCAGATGTTATGATTGTTTCAGGAGGGAATTCTTTCTTGGACGAATCGTTGTTACAATTTTATGAATAATTATATTTCCATACAAAAGTTGATCGGTTGACAGCTTCCCTGCCGTGCGCAGTGTACATATCTGTATGCATGAATATGAATATTTGCACTGGTCTGGTCGTGCCTCGGAAAGCACGTTAAGCCGTCGGTCCCGGTTGCCATACGAACATCTAATAGCAGCCGTTACGGGTTGTTGGAAAAGTCCAATAATTGATCTAACTGCAATGCTTCGATATCGCCTTCGGGGGTATGGAGGCAGTCTCTTTACGGAAAATATCAAAGCAGTTAGACTGGTAAAGCGGAACCCACATTGCAAAAGCTGAAAAAAGCTTTGAATGACTTAGTTATATTGCACTCAGCATTTATACATACGAAGTCACGCAGTCTCCTATCATTTTTTAGGGCAAATGTTATGATTATTTCAGTAGGAAATTCTTTCTTGGACCAAACGAGTTTGCAATTTTCTTCCATACAAAAGATGATCAGTTCGTGTAGTAGTAACGCAATGGTCTTATTATACGGTAGGTACTTACTGGATGTGGCTCCAATTCGAACCTCTGGAAGATGAGCTTGATTCGGTGTCCGGGTGTCGTAGAGAATTGCCAAACACAGTCCTTCCTTGGTGGGTATACGGCAGGGTAGTTAGGACTGTGGAAGGTGTAATTTAAATGTTATCCAAAGGCTGTTCGAAAAATGTACCTTAAATTTTATGATGAAATGGTTTCAAAACGGTGATTTTGCGAATGGCATGGCTTGGGCTAATGGAGCTATCAGAAGAATGGCCAAAAGCGCAGTGGCATTGACGGAAACGAGATAACATTAAAAATTTCATACGTGTTAAAATTGGGGATATTTCAATTTAGTCCAGATCATGACAACCAAGATATCACCTGAATATAGTGCCATGTGGCTGCGTGACGTCATGTTTGCAGCCGCCCTCCTTGCAGTCGTGCGTGTTGGGGTGCAGCGTGAAGCCGCTGTAGCACGCACACTCATACCCGCCGAGCGTGTTGCGACACTCGTGTTGGCAGCCGCCATTGTTTTCGGCACACTCGTCCACGTCGATGTAGTATGCGGCCGCGAAGCCCGAGCGGTGGACTGAGCCGTCCGATGTGAACTGTGCGGGATAAAGTATACATATATGTAGATAGAACTTTATGGATATGTAGATTGTAGAACTTTGTTAAATAGGGCTCTTCTTCTTTTTCAACAGCCTAGACAAAGGCCTCCCCCAAGCTTTCCACGATCAGACCACATCCATCGGCTTCCCGCGACCTTCACCAGGTCATCGGTCCACCTTGTTGGGGGCCTCCCTACGCTGCGTCTTCCGGTACGTGGCCGCCACTCCAGAACCTTACTGCCCCATCGGCCATCGGTTCTATGAGCAATGTGCCCTGCCCACTTCTACTTAATTTTAGCAACTCGAAGAGCTATGTCGGTGACTTTGGTTCTTCTGCGGATCTCCTCATTTCTGATTCGATCACGCAGAGAAGCTCCGAGCATTGGTTTTTCCATTGCATTTTGTGTGACTCTGAGCCTTCGTATGAGGCCCATTGTGAGCGTCCACGTTTCTGTTGAACTGAAATAGGGCTCTTAGCTCCTATGAATTAGACGAGCAGGCATTAAAAGAACTATCTTCTGCGCATAACACCATAAGAAAATAAAATCTTCGTTTTTACCAAGTGTGTCAAAACCGGTCTTAAGAAGACCACTTTTGATAGCAAATTTATTATTTGATATATCTTATTCCTGGTCAACAGCTAAATAATTTAATTTGAATCCAGTTGAAAGTGAGCTTATAACACAAATAGTGAACAAACCTGAACTCTGAGCACTGATCCATCAGATGTGACGGGCGGTGGCAGTGCAGATCCGCAGAAAACGCCATGTCTCCTCAAAACATCCGCTCCCAGCTTCGAGTGAACCGTCACGCTGTCGTATTCACACTCCTGGAAATACATAAACTTTCCGTGGTGACTATAAGCAATACCTTTGCTTTTGGAAGGGAGCTATTGTAGCAGGGACTGTGACTCTTTGAACAATGGAGACTTAGAAACTTGGGATGCGGAGTTGAGAATTATTAATTGATAAGCAAATTGGTAACCCGAGTCAATCTGCCATATTACATATAACCATTACATAAAACTCTCGAAGAAAACCAATATTGATTTGAATATACGAACTATCTAAGTTGGTAGTCAATTTATTTTTTTAACTCTGATAATACAGCGCCAATGTATGAAATGTTTGAAGAAGAGACATTTAAAGAAAAAAAAAAAAAAAATTAAAGCTAGTGGAATTGGTTGAAAAAAAAATAGGGCTGAAAAGTAGAACAACTCTATGGAATCATATAGTTTAAAAAAAAAAAAAACATTGAAATGGATAAAGATAGAAATATACTAACAAAATGAAGTGACCTGTCTAACTACTGTTCTAAGAAAATATATTTATTGTAGGTTTTTTACCTGCTGATACATATTGTTCCCTTCCAAGTCGAAGTGGGTGAAGTTGAGTGTAATCCTGTGCTGTGGAGGAGCCACGATCTCCCAAAGACAGTTCTTCGAAGGTGGGTACAGATCAGGGAATGATGGTGATGTGATGGTCCCGTTTGGCGCGTATAGAGACCCGCCACAAGCATCTGATGCAAAATAGGTAGCTTTAAAGTATTTTTAATGTTATTAACTAGTGCTTGACCATGATCCCGCCTGATGGTAAGCAGTGATGCAATCGTTGATGGTAAGGTGCGCTAGTTTATTATGAGTCTATTTACTGTAGCCTTAACACGTACAACGCCATGTCGGACATTGCTGGGCGACAATTAACTTACCCTATAAGCCATACAAAATATTTGAAATTGACAAAAAATATTTTTTTTTGTTTTATTGTTAGTATTATTAAATATGAATTTCTAACTTATAAAACATTGACATAACTGCAGAAATCTTTATAAATGTGAAGATAATTCATATCGCCCAACATTGTCCGACATGGCTTGCTGCGTATGATTATTTGAGTTTTCTTCCGTTGAAGCCGCGCGGGTCAAAGTGTCGCCCGCTCCCGAGGATCCCGCCCGCGCACCCCCACTCTAGCGCAGTGTGCGCGCACAAGTCTCAGTGCCTCGCAGGACATTATCTGAATCTGAATGATACAAGGAAAAAGTCAAAATTCTAGGTAGAAACAAAGCGAAAAATAAAGTAAAAAAAGTAAATACATTCTGTGAAGACTGTCCAAATAAACCGTTTCTTTGTTTAGATTGTTTTAATAAAGTACATCATTCTTTTTAAATATTTTTGATTGTTATTTTGATTCTTTCTTATATGATTGTTATTTTGATTCTTTTAATTATTTCTAAACCTAAAAACTGTTTGATTTATGTTAATTAACCTAGTAAATATTATTGAAAATTTACGTTTTCCCATGATCTCAATTATTTAAGTTTAAATGTGATAATTGTTCCTATTTCCTAAGTTTAAAACAATAAAACTGATTTTGATTTAATAAAAATCACGATTTTTTAATTTATCTATAAACCGTACACATTTTGTTCCTTAAAATCGAAAAAACAAATCAAAATTGCATTACACAATTTTTTATGTATTGTTGGCAAAATAACATTTTTAGAAAAACTGACGTAACTTTTTTATTTTTGTATGTTTTATGAGTGCTGATGTGATTACACTAATCTAGGAGGCCGCGCGGGTCATGTTGCGTACAATTTTGCCTTGTATTATTGACCGACAGCTTAGTAGAGACGTTTAAACATAGCTCTAACTGTCGGACACCATTGTCTCCCACGGCCCGAACGGAACATATTGGTGTCACCCATCATTGTCCGACATGGCCTGAATGGAAACTTATCATTTTATTTCGTGGCGTTATACGTGTTAAAGGCACTTAAATTTTTAATCAGACGAGAAGACCGCCACAAGCAAGTTGTCCTTCGATATTCACAGTATAAAAGACGAGGCGAAATACTTCGACCTTCGAGGAAATTTATTTTTTTAGGTCTAGGGTACTAGTATAGTCTAGGGTCCCTACTTTGCAGCTGATAAACTCTAATGAGAGATTTCTAGTTATTTTTTTAGGTCTAGGGTACTAGTATAGTCTAGGGTCCCTACTTTGCAGCTGATAAACTCTAATGAGAGATTTCTAGTTATTTTTTTAGGTCTAGGGTACTAGTATAGTCTAGGGTCCCTACTTTGCAGCTGATAAACTCTAATGAGAGATTTCTAGTTATTTTTTTAGGTCTAGGGTACTAGTATAGTCTAGGGTCCCTACTTTGCAGCTGATAAACTCTAATGAGAGATTTCTAGTTATTTTCTTTTTCAAATTATCGAGGCTCAAACAAATATTTGCGTATTGATATCCCCCAAATTTGACAACAACATTTATTGCCTTGTTTACATTGTTGCGCCAACACGTTTTCGAAGACATGGAGCATTGGATTAGCAATACGCTTCGAAATGATTCCAACTGTTAGAAATAGTGTGTTACGCAATGAGGGTGCTGTTCCAAACATCACTAATTTAACGAAAGCAAAAAGGCTACTTACTCTCACACTTCTTCCCGTCAGAATGCAGCTCGTACCCAATATCACAGGCGCATTCATACCCTCCGAGAGTGTTGACACAAGAGTGACTACACCCATGCTCTATGGAGGCACATTCATCGAACTCCTTCATGAAGGTCGCGGAGAACCCAGCCTTCTGTACCGTGCTATCCGACTCGAAGATGACGAGCAACTTGTTGGATGTTGACCTGGAATGTCGGAGGTGTTGTACTGTTTGGAAATTAATTAGGGGTAAATTAGAATTATGGCAATGCCCCCCAAAACCTTGGGGAGGCCTTTGTCCAGCAATGGATCTCTGACTGAGAAGAAATTGGCCTGTGTCAGCAGCGTTTGTGTGATTTTTAGGGTTTCTTACACAAAGAGTATAAACGGGACTCAATTGCTAAGACTTCACTGTCCGTCTGTCTGACTGTCACTCACTAGACTGTGCTACACGGGTCGGTCAAAGGCTGGGCTTGTGTCGATCGGCCAGTGGATTGAGACCTCTCCGTATCTCGGAAAGTACTTTAAACCGTTAGTTACAGCTGTCATTTATAAATATTTGACAGTCGTAATGAGTAGGAGTTAACCCAAAGGTCTGACAACCAGTTTTGCCATAGGTTATCGTGTTACCCAGTAACTGGATCGTTATGGTCAGATAGGCAGTCTTTGTTCCTTATTAAACAGTGATTTTCAGCTGAAACCGGTTGGAAGTCGACCCAAACCTAGCAGAGAAAAGGCTAGGATAATTGTAATGTACTAACCTGATATCAGGAGGTATTTTGTGTCCGCAGAACATGCCAATGAGTGGACTGTCCATAGAGTCACCATCTCTGACCTTCACCTTATCATATGAGCAAGTGTCATGATTTTCCACCTCAAACGAATGGAATCGAAGAGCTACTTGATAATCCTGAAAGAAAGAAAACTATAAATAATCTTCACGTTATGTTACATTGTTTAGAACTCTCACTTCGCGCATGCGCTGATTTCACGCCGTGCAATAATGGCCCATCTATGTCATATGTATCGTAAACCCGCACTTCACTCATGCTTTTCTGTATAAAAAAGGACGGGATAAGGGCACCCGCTGTGGGGTACGAACCTCGGCTTAGGGCGTCGCTGGAGAGAACAGCAAGGGACGGCTGGATCGAAGTTTTATTTTAATTCACTTTGATGGCCGCGGCGTTTCTAGTACTAGCTCTGAGAAGAAACGTCCAAAACAAACTCAGAGGTCATAGTTGGGAATTTATATTTACTGGCTCAGCTGCGGCGCGGGTTGTCCTTCATCGGACAAGGGACGGTGCCCAACGACTGAATCAGGAAGTTGTATCTAAGCTAGTTGCGCGGTAACATCTGCTTGAGCGATGCTGCAAATGCATCTTACAATGAAAAACGCACCTTATGTATTTCAACGTAATTCATATGACGGCGTTGAAGATGCTGCTACACACTATCCAAATCAGATGCGTGACTTAAGTGCAGATTGAGGTCACACAGTGCTATAGATAAATGTAGATATGATTGGATAGGGCTTAAAGATGAAAATAAGAACAATGTTGTCAAAGGCTATTTCCAAACATAAAAATAAATTTACCTGAGGCACGGAAAGTCTCCAAATACAAAGCTTGTTTGGCTGATAATCATCAGGATAGTTCGGGGATTCCAGATGTCCTGTACTGTCTACTTCTATGTCTCCACCACATACAGCTGCAAAAAGTTTTTGCGTTTAATGCAGGCGTGGAAAACAGAACATAACTGGATAACTATGTTCTCCAATATCATTATAATTTCCCTTTTTGAAATTGTATCCGAGTTATGTGTCATTTTAAAATATTCTAAGAGAATTAGGAGCCTTCGTCTATATATCATCAGAAAGGGAAACTCAATCTAGTAGGGCCTAAATTATTAAAGACATTAATCAAGACTCATGAAAGTTGGGTGTCAAAAGATAATTGATATGTCTGAAACCCAGATGAAAATTCTTATAGTAACATTTTGCCATATTCGCCAAACATGTAAAGAACTATGGATTGATAAGCAGCACTTTTGTACTCGAATGTTAATTTTGTCTTATCTTTATGTAGTTTATTGTGTGTACATAAATAATAAAACAAATAAATATTTTAATTCTTACATAATAAAGTTTCATTTACGATATAACTTCAAATATTTTCACAACATTTTCCAAAGTGCTAGACACCTTGAAATCAACTTAAGCATCATTGAAATAAAGTTGATATTTGTTATACCTGAAATAAGGTGTGGGTGCAGTATTGCTTTTACTTTACATTATAAACGAAAACGCTGCAATTCTGTTTGGCCTTCTAACTTACCTTCGTAAAACGCCCTAAATCCTCTATGAGGTTTGGGTCTTGGTCCAGGTTGGTACACCACCGTCAGTCTTGAGCCTGTGGACCTCATCATAGGCCCTTTCCCAGAGCCACAGATCCTGCCAAGCACGGGAGCGTCCGGCATGTAGCCATCCCTTACTTCAACCCATTCAGATCGGCAGTCTTCTGACTTGTGAATGTCGATTTCTGTAAGAAATATTTTTGGTTTTAGATAATCCACAATATGTAGGCAATAAGACCGTGAATGACCCTGCAAATGGTAGAGGTAATGATGGAAGTGATAAAAGATCGGATCGTGTGGCATCCAATAGAACCTCTA